>CAOKZL010002030.1:0-531676 GCA_948472985.1 Iguana delicatissima
TCTCAGAGAGGGGAAATTATCTTCCAATCTTCTTTAAATTCATTGGGTATTATCAGACAATAAGGTCCTTAATTTATCTAACGCCACCATATTGTACAGTTTCAGTAGCTAATTGTCCATAGTTGGTATTGACTCTCGTTCACATCTATGAGCGTAGGTCATCCTGGCTGTCATTATCATATATAATATAAGTTTGTGATGTCTTTTCTTCACCAGTTTTTCAACATCATCAACATCATCTAGCATGTTCAGTAGATATATTTCAGGTTCCATTGGAAAGGAGATTTGAAGTGTCTTAGTGATCTTTTCATGGATTTCTTTCCAAAATTTTCTCACTTTTGCACAACTCCACCACAGATGGTAAAATGTCCCTCTTTGGTTGCATTTCCAACAGAGATTACTTGCCTTGTTACTCAATTTAGAAATCTGTGTAAGATAACATCTATAATAAAAAAAACAATTTTGTTAAAAGTTGAAATTTTTAAAAATGAGAAAAAAGAATTATCAATCCAGTTCTAAATAGCCAAGCAGTAAGAAATATTGAGACATCTGATGTCATTAAGCTCTCCCATGAATAATAAAGGCTGTCTGCAATCTATCCTCAGCACAATTACTTGGGATTATTGTTAGTAGCAGTAGCAGTAGCAGTACTATTCTTTCTAGTTTGGGACTCAAGCTTACAATACATTTGAAAACATACCGTTAAAAATCCACAAGATACAAAAGTTAAACAAGATAAAGCAAACAAAAAATTTAAAACCATATTAAAAAAAAAACAGAGCCTTACACACACAGACACACACACACAGACACACCAGCCCAACAATCAGCAAGATCCAACACATTATTTTGGTGGGCCAGGCCTTATATAGTCAATCATCAGTCATTTATCTGAACAGAAAAGTCTTTACTTGTCTGCAAAAGGGAACTAGGGAAACTTCTGTGGGAAGGGAGTTTCAGAGCCTGGGGGCAGCCACTGAGAATGCCATCTTCCATGCTCCCACCAAATGTACCAGTGAGGGTGGTAGGACAGAGAGAAGGTACTCCCCAGCAGATCTCAAAGGATAGATTGGTTCATAAGGGAAAATGAGGCCTTCACACAACCTGGACCTGAGCCTTCATAGGGCAAAACCAACATTTTGAATTGTGCACAGAAATGGATCAACATCCAGTGAAGCTGTTGGAACAAGGGAGTTGTATGTTCCCTGCATTTATTTATTTATTTATTTATTTATTTATTATATTTATATGCCACTTTTCTCTCACAAGGCAGCCTGTGGTCAACCCCAGTTAGCACTTTGGCTACAGCTGTTTGGACCAGTTTTCCAGGCCCTCTTCAAAGGCAGCCCCATGCAGAGCAGATTACAGTAATCCAACTGGGATGTAATTAAGGCATTTCTCCCCTTAGCCAGATCTAACACTACAAGGAACAGGTGAAGCTGACTCACAAGCTGCAACTGTGCCAATGCACTCCTGCCACCACTGGCACTTGAGCTTCCAGGTTCAGAGTGAGATCTGGGAGCACACCCAAGTTATGGACCTGCATCTTCATGGGGAGTGTAACCTCATGTAACCCAGCTGTTGTAGTGTGCCATCAAGTTGTTCCCGACTTATGGTGACCCTAAGGATAACCTATCATGGGGTTTTCTGGGGCTGAGTGGGGCTGAGTGTGACACGTCCAAGGTAACCCAGTAAGTTTCCACTGCCAAGCAGGGAATCAAACCCTGGTCTGCAGGGTTGTAGTCCAATACTCAAGCCACTACACTCTTCCCTGATCTGCCTTCAGACAGACAAGGAGCACCTCCATCTTGTCTGGATAAAGTTTCCATTTGTTTGCCCTTATCCAGCCCATTACTGATAACAGGCACTGGTGTAGGATCAAAACTTCCCTTGGCTTGTGTTGGAAAGCAGTTCTACATCTGAGTGTCATCCACCCCAAAACTCTAGAAACCCAATACTTTGGAAACCTCAAAACTCTGGAAACCTCTCTCAGAAGTTTCAAGTTGATGTTGAATAGCATGGGGGATAGAACTGAGGCCTGAAGAGCCCCACATGCCAATGGCTAAGAGAATGAGCAGCAGTCTACCAGCACCACCTTCTGGGGTCGCCTATCTAGGAAGGAATGGAGTCATTGTGAAACAGTGCTCTCAAGTCCCTTCCCAGAAAGAAAACCCAGAAGGATACCACAGTTAACGGTCGTGATACTGTCTCTGTCCCATAACCAGGTGTGAAAACAGATCTAAATAGTCCGTCTCATGCAGAAAGCCCTAGAACCAGAAGGCCTTGCCCAAAAATGAAATGTTAGAGACTGGTTGACAATTATCCAGAACAGTGGGATCAGGAAGAACTTTTTTCATAAATTTTTATTTATTATTTTTTTTATTTATTATATTTGTAGGCTGCCTTTCTCCTGGAATGGAACCCAAGATGGCTTCCAACAATGAATAAACACATTAAAACATTTAAAACAATTAAACATTAAAAGGATATAAAATCATAAAAAAAAAACTGAAACAAGTTAATAAATAAAGCTCCTCAGGTTACATAAAAACCTGTATAAAAAGAAAAGTTTTCACCCGTTGGCAAAAGGAGAGCAGGGAGGGGGCACGCCTAGCTGCCTGTGGAAGGGCATTCGACAGGGTGGGAGCACTGAGAAGGCTCTCTCCTGTGTCCTCATCAGGTGAGCCTAGGATGGTGGTGGGACCAAGAGAAAGCCTTATGCAGCAGATTTTAGGGTTCTAGCTGGTTTGTACAGTTATAAAGGTTTTATAACAGCTTCTCTCACTAAACTAGAACTTCGCTTTGTTTAAGTCAAGCACTAACCACTCCCTTTACCCACTCAGTCAGTGCTCCTCTGACTGAGTGCAAGGATCTAACCTACATGTGCTGACTTTCACCTCTCCAAGTATCCTGCCCACATCCTCTGGTTGCACAAACTGAAACCTGTTGAATAACATTGGACAATCAGGGCCAAGATTACATCCACCAGACCTACATCAACTATAGCATTCACGTCAGAACAGATCCGAGCAACTTTATCTGCAAGGTGTCAGGCAAGTTATTCAAAGCAGGCTGTCAACTGGCCTGGAGTTTCCTCTTTTGGGCCTGCATATAAACGACACCATGTATTCAAGCTACACTGCATACATGGGGAGCACTTCTGTGTACAGATTTAAGGGTATTTAAAAGGTAATGAATGAGAAACATAATTTGCAGGAAAAATGAATAACAACCTGCTTGCCAATATTGAGACTGCCTCCTCCCCACCCCCAAGTAGAGTGGAACTCTTCACATATTTTATAAATTGAATGTATAAGAAGAGCTGTGTTTGATTGCTATCCACTTGTCTTTTCACCCCACACATAAGAATGGTAGTCTGTAGGCAGAAAGTTGCAAGAATATTAGGTCACCTTTTGATGTCTGGAACGTAATGCTAGAAGAGGAAAGACACGGTGTTGGCCACAGGCCAAAAATGAAGTAACTGTTGGAAGGAGCTACAAACAGCTGCCAGCTGCAGCTGGCACAGAATGGCAGGCAAGGCAGAGAGCCCAGATATGAAAAAAAGGAAACAACTATAACAACAGAAAAACAAATTCTAAATGGCCAAATAAATCTAGGCTTTGGGGCACATTTGATTCTAGCCAGTCAAGGCCCACAAGGGGCCAGGAAGCCACATTCCAGAAAAGTACCAATCAGCTAACAACACATTCTGTTCCCTTGTTTCACAATTATAGATTCTCATTCTACTATAAGGAGCCTGAAAATGCACAATTTCCTTTGGGCAACCTTATGACAAAAAAGACACAGCAGGCATTCGTTTGATTCAAATTATCTACAGACTTGCAGTCAAACAGGCCATTATAGGAAATATACATCTCCTGATATAAGCATGTCTTTCCCTCCAATGAGCATTCTCTGGGCATCTCAGCAATCACACTTGCGTATTAAAAATATGTTTACCTTCCAATGTCCTACCACAAAACAAAGCATACCGAATACAAGATACAGAGGAATGGAGAGCCACATGCTGTGATAAACGGACATCTTTCAATACCACAAGAAGTACCTCTTCTAAATACATACTATACATACTGTAGGAAGCTGGAGGGGAGTGGTTTGTCTTTGTGTGTTTCCTTTGCGGACTTTATACAATAACAAGTGGGACCAACAACAAAACGTTGTGAAGTAGAGTGTTCTTACCAGCTTCTTTCAGGCATCTGTATTCCACCACTACTTGCAACCATCATTCAGCTTTCTATAGGCAACTGGTGCCTTCTAATTTCATACCCAGGTATGTGATAATAGGGAGAAGAAAACATTCATTCTCCTCAAAACAGACTGCTTCGGTGAGTCTGAAAACAGCTTCTCCATGCTATCAATGATACTGCTTGAATCTGCAGCTTAGTCTCAACCCACACGCCCAACCATTTTGAAACACTACTGATCTTTAGAGAATGAGACAGCAAAGGTATCCTTGAAACAATGGCTACCTGAGGGAGAGGTGGGAAACCAAAACTATCTACATGATGCTAATAGCAGGTTTTGAATGCAAAGGCAGGGTTAAGAAATTAGATTTTGACATATGGCTCACAGGGCCCAGCAAAAAAAAAGTGCTTTGGAAGAACAGTTCCCAGTGGAAATATCTGCTCAATTGTCTGCCAGATTTGTAGTGCCACTTGAGCCCCATTATCACAACACTGTAGATCTGTGCCAAGGTGGAGTACTCTGGGGGGAAATGAGCTGTCCTTTAAACATGTCAGCTCCATGCCTTCTTACTTCTTTGGTTTCCAGCTGTACTGTAGAACTGCAGTGACAAAAAAACTAAGCAAACAAAGGGTCTATTTTTAGGCAGCCTACTTTGGCTGGGTTTATTTTCAGCATTCAACCAGACTATTTTGAGGAGGTGGGAGTGGAGAATGGGGATAGGGGAGGAGGAGACAATCCTGGAAAATACTCTGGAGGAATGCTGTTAAAGGAGAAAGATTTTCCATTACTCAGTTTAGTTCTAGTCAATATGTGCAAAGAGAACCAGGCTGGGGAATAATTTTGGTATGGAAACACAGAAATGGCTTATCCCTGCTCAGTTTCTTCTATAGCCTCTTACAGCTATACTTGGTGTTTTTTTAAAAGAGTATTTTTAGGCTAAAGTGGTACAAGATGTGTAACATATATTGGAAGTACAACATTAAGGAAGACAGTTTGTTTTCCACTCACAAAGAATCAATAAATTCAGAATGTGCCCTCAAGAAAAGGCTCTCATGAACTTTGGGGGGCAAGTAAGTCTTGTGGTCAAACCAGGCACGACTTTTGACATCCATAATCAGATCTAGCCTTACTTTCTTTTTCCTGGCAAAGGCAACAGTAGGAGGCAAATTCCTAGTGTAAATTTTACACCCGCACACACACATACACGCTTCACAAAGCTTTAAATGCAGCTTTGGGAAAATCTAGTAAATCTAGTAAAGGAAGAACCATGACTCAGTGCTAAACACAAGCTTTGCAAGCAATATGTCCCAAATCCAGTCCCTAGCATCTCCAGTTAAAGAGAGCAAAAAAAAGTTAATTCAAAGCAGGGAGAAATTCTGTCCAAGATCCTTGAACGCTGCTGCCTATCAGCATGGGAGGACTAAGGGCTAGAGGGAGAATAGTGTTATCTGGTATAAGGTAGCTTTTCACATTCTTGTCGTACTGGGCTAAAGAACATTCAACCACCTGGTGGGATGGTGAGAAAAGTCCTACCCGTTAATGATCCCATCTTGCCTTGGAACTTTGGGCCTCCTCCCTGACATATTCTCTGTTTCCCCAATCAACCCCAAGGTTTCAATGACAATTTGCAAACCATTAAGTCCCTATTAAACCACAAATTGATTTCTTAATCCCTTTCCTGTAAAACAAAGTAGTAAAAAGTACTAAAGTAGTAAAACAAAGAGGCAACAAGACTGAAACATGGAAATAGGAATAAAAGAGATTTGTGCAGCATGCTGCCTCAATCACAAATTGCTTTCTCCTAGCCGAAAACTGTGTTCATGTTCTCATGTCACCAGATGAAAGGTCAGCACTGCTTGCCCTGCCCAAACTATATATGACACAGAAATCTTGATTAGGGCAGTGGCCCATTCCTGTATCTCTGCTGTTCCTCCTGAAACAAGTAGAAACATTTCTTTTTGTTCCGTAGCTCTCAGAATGCTCCAGTCGGCATAGCTAGTTGGGGAATTGTAGTCCCAAAATATACATTTTCTAAGTTCATCTTCTTTCTAGCTTTTGTTCTCCCAGTGGGGCTTCCTGAAAAGTCAGTTTCAAAAGAAATATGAGTGAGTGGTTAGATGACCAGGGTTAAAAGAGATGACTTGAGGGAGGAGTTACCTGGTGGTAGAAAGTACAGAGAAGCACATAAGCCTCTTTTGAAGGCATACTCCAGCCAAAGGTTTCCAGCCTTTTATGCAGGATGCAAGAAAGAAGGCTAAAGGTGTACTTGCATATTATTATGGCATGCAAGTGTTCTTCTGAGGGTGAAACTGAAGATTATGCACAATTGTGTGTTTCTACTAACTGCAAACATCTGTCTCTGCAGCTCTGTTTTGTTCTGTTAATCAAACACTCAAAGCAGATGGGAAATACCATCATGGGCCTCAAGGTCTCATCTCGTTTGGTTCCTATGAGAGGGCTTTGTATGCAATCACAAAGTACTATATTTTATATCTTACCTAATTAAAAAAAATTAAAACATGTCGTTTTTGTGCTTATCTTTTTCAACTCTCCTTTCAGTTTCACTGGAAGGTGCATTTTAGAGCAGCAGAGGTTTCAGGGACTATGTTTTGTGCTCTTTCTCTCACTATATATATATTTTTGTGATGGAAAGTACTTCATCTGCCATATGCTGGGACATAGGACCACAGTTGTTAACTTGTCACACCAAACTGTAGAGCTGTTTCCAAGTGTCAACAGCCCTATGGCTCAGTCTGTGGCAATGAGAATTGACTAGATACCGAAACACTAAGTTGCGTTGAAGCAAAATTTTCAATTAACTTAATACAGCAATTAAAAAAACTGTCTCTTAGGAAAAGCATATTGACTATAATAAAACCCAATAGTTATAAAAGAGGAAACCACTAGCAAGATATACTCTTTCAACCACTTCCTGCTCTCCTTCAGATAATAATAACACTCATGTTTCAGCCTTGTTCTTTTTATACATGCACACGTTGTCATTAGGACACTACGCAGTGTATACTAAGTACCAGTCCTCACTGGTCCCTCTTTTCCTCAGCTTCCTCTTTCCTAGTTTGTCTCCTCCACCCAACCTACCTTCATGTTTTCATTTTGTTTGTTTGTTTTGTCAGCTATCCTGTTTTGTGGGGTTTTTTTGTCGCTTATATCTTAAATATGTTGCAAAAAGTCCTTTTTCTTTTCAGTATTTTGATTACGTTTACCTATATTTCTTCCCCTCTTCCTGCTTACAACTCCTGGCTTTCCATTTCTACTTTTTTTTTAAAAAAAGCCCCAAATATTCTTAATGCATTCAGACTGCTTTCAACGATTAACACACTTATTCTGTAAAGTCTGGGTACTTATAAGCACTCCATCACATTACGATGATGCACTAGCCTACAGTGAGGAATGCACCTTATAGGCAAAGTGGTCAAGGCCACATTTGGACTTTTGTACAAAGAGGAACTAGAAGAAAATAGGAGACAGAGCTCCACATGCTAATTATGGTCACTTACTTTCTTTATTTTTAAAAAGCCCAGCAGTTTCCAGCGATGTAGACTCGAGACAACTCGGACTCAAGTCAGACTTAAGTCACTTCAGTGACTTGACTCAGACATGACTTGGTAAAAACTACACGCTGACTCGACTTGAGACTTGCATATTTCTAGTGAGTGACTTGCTGCCCTTGGTTCAGTAACATAACACATTCCTCCAGAAACCTTACAACTTACTGGTCACATGACAATCTGTCTCAAGCCCGAAGTGTGGACACACTTTTCAGAGGGAACAGCAAAGGGGCTTGAGGTGGGGTAGCTTGTCCCTGCTTCATATAGGAGGAGCTTTCTAAAACTTTTCCTAAGAGCAGAAGGCAAGCTTTGCAAATGGGAAGTAAGAAAGATCCTATTTCCCACTTCTGAAGCTGCAGACGGCAAAATCACAAAAGTGGAGGGCTCACTTTACTTCAATTGTTAAAACTGATTTTAGGCGACTCTGTCCAGAAATTCTGGAACAGAGGTTGGGGTATAAAGTTGGCTTCTAGATTTGAGACGTCACTTGAGACTTGACTTGAAAGTATCTTCAAAGACTTGAGACTCGACTTGAGACTTGAAGGTAGAGACTTGAGACTTGACTTGAGACTTGGAGTAAAAGACTGGTGATTTCAATCTCTATCAAAGTTGGCCTTCCTCAGGGGCTACACTTTACAGACATTTCTGGAGTTCTACAATACATTCTTCAAAGAAATGGACCATTGAGCAAAAGACAAAAGGCCATTTGTGTCTATGAACTGTCAATATCACAAATGTGTATACACAATAAAACAGTTGTAGAGAAATATTTACCTACTCCCTCCTTGAATGATAACTTACTGCTATATTTGCAATTATAACATTTAGAAGGGGAAAAATTCAGGATGAAGCAAGTAGGAAAAAATTAGCAGTGTTCTCCAACATTCCCTCTCAACCACCATTACTTGGGTGGGCAGAATTTGGAGCAGAATGGGGTAAAAGAGCAACATTAGCCACAGCTAAGGGTTTGCTGCTGTTGTTCAATAGAAATTGTCCAATTCTAAAAACAAGCTCTCATTATTTACATGAAAGCGGCTGACCCACAACTTAAAAAGCCTTTTGTACAAGACAAACAAATAGACGCTTATGTGTGGAAAGAGTAGATAGGACAGTGCATCCACTGGCCCTGCCTAGCTATGATGCTGAGGTTGACCAGATGTACCAGTAGGCAAGGTGCCTCCTTCTTCTTTAACTACAAGAAGAAAGGTCAGTAGGTGTGCTTTTCTTACAATTTAAAATCTTACAATTCAAAGTCTAGAATATTCAGATTCTTGTGCAATTCTTAAAGGTTTATCTGATCATACACATTTGTTGAGAAGTTTAATCTAGAGCCCTGCTTGTGCCTCCATAGAGTGTCCATCTTCCCCATAACATCTAGTAATGAAGGCAGCAGTAGAGAGAGACCTGCTTTGAATGGGGCAAGAGCAACTTTCCTTAATACAGGCCTGTGCAAACTGTGAGCCACCAAAGCAAAGGCAGCCCATGCACAGCAATGAGTTTTCCAAATAAACATGATGAATAGAATTGTCCTGCAGGACTGGCTATAGGTTCTATGCATTTTTTTAAACTGGGAAGTAACTTCTGTTGAAATCCACTGAATTACTAATAAAGGACCACATTGGCTTGAGTCTCCATAGGGAAACACAGCACATGTGATATTTGCACTGTCCCTAAAAATCATACCTTTCACTTATCCAGTGCTAGTTCTTCCATTAGGATCTGATTGTAGATCTTTTTTGGGATGATTGGCAATTGTTTAACAATTAGGCAGAACAGGGCAGTTACTGCAGGCAACAGATTGGTGGTGCCACAAGGGGGCTTGTTAGTTATTTGATGTTTTTTTTTTAACTGTAGGAGAAGTGAACTCAGATATTCTGTCTAAAATAAAATAAAATAACTTGCACTAAATAAATAAAATAAAATAAAATAAATAAATAAAATAACTTGCACTAAAATAACTTGGCTAGCTTTGGGAAGAAACTTGCCTGGAAAGAGCAGTTGCATAGCGACAGGGGGCGGGGGGATGATTTGCCATGGACAGCAATGTTTGGGGGGCATCCCGGCCTGCAGCCACACCGCCATGCACCCTGGCCACACTCCCATGCACCACAGCCATGCCCCCACACACTGCAGCCACACCCTCACACCGTAGCCCTGCCTCCCTCCTGCCCCCCTCCACGCACTCCAAGCTCCGTCACTGGGAAAGAGGTACCATTTGCTTTTCATTCTCAGGCAGCAAAAGGTCTGGCTTGCCCTGGTACACTCTTCTATCACTTAACATTTTTGGAACATCTTCATATGAAAATGAGATAAAGAAAATGAGGGGCATGATTATGAAAGACATCTTTGCTTGCAAGAAATGAAAGATCCTCCCTTCAGATGCCATGGTATGGCCTGGGAGGGAGAGAAGGTGCAGGCACCACTCCATCGTGCCTAGGCCCAGAAGCAGAGGAAAGGCCACTCTTGTGGCCTCAGAAGGAAGCAAGAAGATGCAGTATCTGCTGGTCTTAACCCCCTCCCTCACTACCATCCCCTTTTCCTTTTGTGTCATTCTTAATGAGATTGTAATCCTGAGGGCAGGGAACTGTTTTGTTGTTCTTTTAACTGTAAAAGCAAAACACCATGGACAGTGATAGCACTATATAAATAAATGATGATGATGATGATGATAGATCAAAGTTTTAGTGCTACTTTCTCACAAAATGTTTGTGCAAGATGGTGGGGGGTCAGGGCTGCCTTATCCGTTAGGCACATTTGGCATAGGGCCTAGGGTCTACAAAAATATTGGGACCTACGACAACAAGATTAACAACAACAACAACAAAATACAGGAACTGGGAAGGAAAACAACATTTCAAAATAAAGATAAAGTATTTTGTATTTTTATCTGCAAAAATTATGAATAGAAATTGTAAAAAAATTAATAGGTTTATTAAACAACAGTTCTTGAAAACATAAAACGATCATGAATCACATACATGTATCAAAACCTGAATGTGACCCTAGTAGGGTGGCAGAGCACTAACTGTGTGGGGGGAGTGGACAGAAAGACCCTGGTGCCCTCAGTTTCTAGGATGGCCTGTTTCAGGCCATTTCCACACTGGACTGTTATAGCGCTATTATTCCGCTTCCAACATCCTATGGAATCCTCAAAGGCCCCTCCCTAAACTGCAAACCCCAGGATTCCATAGGTCAGGGCTTTCCAAACAGTGTGCCACGACACATTAGTGTGTCGCCTGAAGGAGGTAGTGCACCTACAATCTTGGAAATGTGTATTTTTTAAAATATATGAAAGTTTTCTATGAGATATGTTGTGTCCCCATACATTTTGTTATTCCAATTTATGTAAATATCTGGATATCTTATAAAGGGTTAGCTTAGTCTCCAGTTTGCTAGTGAAACCGAAATTACTGTGTCGCGAAATGATGCATGTCTAAAAAGTGTGTCACCAACAGGAAAAGTTTGGAAAGCTCTCCTATAGGATGTTGAAATTAGAACAATGGCTCTGTAAGAGTCGAGTGGAGAAACAGACCTGATATGGGGGACCCAGGGTGGGGTTTTGGAGACTTGAGTCCCCCGACGCCGCCCCGCATCCCACACCCTTTCCTCCGGACTGCTGGGTACTGGAGGGCACGTCCAGGGCGGCGGGGAACCGGGTTTGGGGGACAAAGGCATCCCGGGGGGCGTCCCCCCGGCTAAAAGGGAAGCAGCGGCCGGCCAGGGTCCCGGAACGGAGGGACCGGGGGCTCCTAGCGACCTGCCGAGACCCGCCCCGGGCCGGGCGCGCGGCAGGAGCGGCGCTGCCTTCCCCGAGGAGACCTCAGTGCCGGCCGGCGCCGGCGGAGGCGCGCTCCCTCCCAGGTGCGGCCGAGGAGGGGCGGGGAAAGCGAGGGCGGATGACAGCCGGCGGGAAGGAAGACGCGACCCGCTTCCTCTCCTCGCTTCCCCCGGAGCGTGGAAACTTCGTCGCCAGGCGCGGGAGAGGGAGGCGCCGCCCGGAACGAGCCGAGCCGGAGCGGGCGGTAAGTTTGAGCCTTCGCGCCGCTTCTCCTTTCCACCCAGAGTCGGGTTCGACCCGGCACCGGTCGCTTCAGGCGGACAAACAACCTTGCCCTGCCTCCCCCGCCCCCTTTTCTTCGCGGCCGGGCTGGAAAGGGCGCCCCCCGAGAAAACTCCTCCTCCGGCAAGAAGTCCCGCCGGCGTGCCCGCGCGCCTGGCTCTGCGTTCGGCGGCTGGGCGGGAGCTGCTCCGGCCCTCGCGCTCGGGCTCCTCCGCTTTTGGGCGCCGCGCGCGGGGCTCCGGCGATTCCCGGAAGCCCCGCGCGCGGTCGGGGCGGCCGAGGGAGTCCCGCGGGCTCCACGTGCGGAGCAAGTTGGCAAGGGGCGGGGGGGCAGGGAGAGAGCTTGGAAAAGTTATGAACTTGTGTGGGCCACGAGTTCCAGAATCCCCCACCCCGCTCCCGACAAGACTATCCTAGCTGGAGATTTTTGATGGTGTCAGTGGTGGTAGTATTGCTTTCCGGGGGCCTTTCCGCATTACACTGTTAAAGTGCTATTATTCCAGTTTCAACATCCTATGGAATCCTGGGGTCCCTTGAGGCCCCTCACTAAACTGCAAACTCCAGGATTCCATAGGATGTTGAAACTGGAATAATAGCACTATAACAGTCTAGTATGGAAATAGCCTGACTTTCCCTTTGTGACTTATGGTATCACAGGGTTGTTCTGGGGTCAAGAGTGTGTGATGTGCCCAAGGTCACCCAGTGCTTTCTGTGGCCAAGCAGGAAATCATAGTCCAACCCTCAAACCACTATCCCACACTGAATCTCTGGATGTGTACAACACTCCTCATAACTTTTTTCCCGTACCACAGGGTGAACTGGCATTGATAGCGGTGTGAATCGGAAATATCAGCAGTGGCAGAGCTTGGAGTATGGGGGAGGGGGCAGGGCCACAACGCAGGGAGCATGGCCACTGTGCGTGGGGGCGTGGCCAGGGCATGTGGAGGTGTGGCCAGGGATCACAGGGGCATAGTCAGGACTCACAGGGGTGTGGCTATGGGCCAAGATACCCCCAAAACATTGCCGCCTGGGGCTATCCATCTCCATCACTCCCCCCATCCCTACACGACTGTCTATCAGAAATGTTAGCCATGAAATGGAAGAGAACTTCAATATTCATGGTCAGTGCGCCTCTGAAACACTAAAAGGAGTTTTGCTTTTCTTTACAGGCTTCGGTTGAAATGTTTAGTCGGGCTGCTATTAAATTTTAGGCTGAAGAGGGGGAGCTTTGACAGATGTGTCAAAATCTCGTTCCCAGACTTCTTGCCTCGCCCCCTGGCTAGCATAAGAGGAGAAGACAGGGCCATCTCAAATATATCCTCTTCTGCTCCGGTGAAATGGGGGCATGAGAGGAACATAGACTGTAAAGACCAAGCAGTGCCAGCCCCAGAAAGAATAACAAGGGTTTTCTTCCCAGAGTCCTGAGACAGTGTGGAACCTGTTCTTTGATCACAAGGACAAGAACAAAATTTAGGGGGAAAAAGAATTTTGTTGGACATTGTTTTTAGAAACTGTGCCCTTGAAAGCAATAAACATACAATAAAAGAAAAGAGCGTAATGCCCCAATTCATGAGAGAGTGGTTACAGAGAGTCTAAGGCAAGAGTTTAGAAATGACGGGAGGTGAGATTACAAGATGTCATTGGTTGATGTTACCTGGAAGGTGTATGACACTTATTGAGTGTTCTTCAGTCAAAAAGGATCAGGGCTGAAAAGTAGGTGAGATCCATTGGGGGCCAGATAGTTTCTTTGGATTGTTGATTCTAGTGTGCATGTACTTGACTGGAATCTTGTATGTATGGGTTTAATAGCAAATTGTTTAGAGCTCCAGTTAGAGCACCATAAAGGTACGCAATTATACTTCTCTTGGTTTCCATGCCTCTTTTCCAGCAGATTGACTATTTGTTTTCAGAATGCCTAACCCTTGAATGTGTCAGTGTCCATTTAGATCAGTGGTTCTCAACCTGTGGGTCCCCAGATGTTTTTGGACTTCAGCTTCCAGAAGCCCTGAGCATTGACCATAATGGCTGGGGCTTCTGGGAGCTGAAGTCCACGAACATCTGGAGACCCACAGGTTGAGAACCACTGATTTAGATGTCTGTGACAGAAAGGTCTCCATTAAGATGTGGGGAAATGATGTTGAAAAACTGAGAATTAAAGTACATGCTTAAAGAGAGATTTCTGCTAAAGATGTGGACAAGCTAGGAAAAAAACTGTGGTCCAACGGTTTGAGCACTGGACTAAAACTCTAAAGACCAGGGTTTCAATCCCTAATGGGTCATGGAAACCATTGGGTGACACTGGGCAAGTCACATTCTCTCAGCCTCAGAGGAGGACCATGGCAAATCCCCTCTGACCAAATTTTCCCAAGAAAATCACATAACAGGTTAACCGAAGACTGAGTTATCATAAGTCAGAAACAACTTGAAGGCACACAACAACAAAAGTAACAAGTCCCTTTCCTTTTCTCTTTGTTCAAGAGAGTGAAGACTTTTTTTTTTTTTTGGCTCTTCAGCTTTTGCTCACTTAAAAACAGGAGCCCTGTTACCGGTTTCTGTCTTCTAAGCCAACATGGTATAGTGGGTTGAGCATTGGCTTACAGTTCTGCACACCTGGGTTTGAATCACTGCTCAGCCATGGCTGATCTTGGGCAAGTCAGACTCTCCCAGCCTCGGAAGAAGGCAAAGGCAAACCCCCTCTGAATAAATCTTGCCAAGAAAACCTCATGATAGTTCTGGCTTAGGGTTGTCATAAGTTGGAAACAACTTGAAGGCACATAACAACAACAAGCCTAAATACTCTAAAGGTACCAGATCCTGTTTGGAATTAAACAGGATCAGCCTTAATTAGCACTTGGATGGGAGACCACCAATGAATACCAGGTGCTGTAGGCTATATTTCAGAGGAAGGAACTGGCACAACCACCTCTGAGTATTCCTTGCCTAAGAAAACCCTAGGAAAATCATGGGGTTGCCATGAGTCGACAGATTACTTGAAGGTACCCACACACAGAAAACCAATATGAGCTGAGCACTCCTAAACAAGGGCATTCTTCAGACAGAGGATGGGCATCCAAAGGCCCTCCAGCAAAAGCCAAGCCGAAGCAAAAGCTGGGGAACAATCTTTGGCTGAGCTGTCAAATACCTGTCAAAGCTCCATGATATTGTTTATGAACACAGTCATCTCCCTTCAGGGTTTTGGAACAGGGTTGGAGCAAAGAGATCTGTTGAAAAATTAAGTTGTCTGTGCTTAGGAATTAGACGTGAGCTTGCCAAAAAAATGTTTACATTTCCAAATCTTTTCAAGGGAGAGGATGTACAGGTCCTGAATGTTTGTTTTAGTGCTTGTCTGCACTGGTTTTTCACAATCTGATCCCTAACCCACTTTACTTGAGAGCTGGGTTTGTAAAAAGTTACTTTTTAGACTACAAGCCTTGGAAGTCGTCATGGGACCCTGGTAGTGATAATCCAAAAAAGTAACTTTTTCATGTTCTGCTAGAGAGCGATAGTATATACAGAAACCCTTTTATGTAGGCGCTAACAATGCTGGCTTTGTAGTCTTTTACTTTCTCTAACCATACTCATACTCAATCTCCCTTCTTTAAATAAATCAATGTGAAGTAAAAGAGTCAGAGATAAATTTAAGCATGTGATTAAAGACATAGATAGATTGTCTTCATCTTTTTTGCGTACAAACAGCAGTGATTTTAGGAGTGATCTAGATTGGAGCAATAACATGACAGAGGAAAAGCTATCACTTTCCTCCTTTCTGTTTTTCCAAGTCTCTAGCCCTGATACCTCTCCCTTCACTATTTAAAATAAATCACCTATGCTCCACTTGGCATTATTGTGAAGAATACAGTTCTGTACCCTCACCTGATACTTTATGCTATACCCAGTGCTTCTGACTGTGTACAAGATGACTGAAGTGACAACACTGTAATCCTTGTACCCTTGACAGACTTTTTCACTTTTGAAATTGGCTGCGGCTGAACTGATTCTGTGGTGATCACCTGTGATAAATGCCACACTGAAGGATAGTGTGACTCCTTTGATTTTAAAAGAGGCACAGATATGACTATTTCACAGAAAGCCAAACAGAACTATTTTGTAGAAAGCCAAATTTAAATCCTGTGACTGTGGGAAATAAAAGCCTGGTGTTTACTATCTTTAAATAAGGTTCTGAAGTAGACAAAGTTTTCTTCCTTCAGCGAGGTGTTACCCTGAGAACTGGGGGTCCCGTGAGCGGCGCCCAGATGACCAAACAAATCAAGCAAGATGGGGAAATTAACTCGAGCACTCTCGTAAGCTAGCGAGAGGCAGGGTAACTTAACGGGAATCTTTTACCCAATGTATACAGCGTCGGGTCAGTGAGCAGTCAGACAGTTGAAATAGCAACAATGATATTTATTAACAAGCAGGCAAATTAATAAGAAAACACAACCTCACAGCTAACTAAGAAATGGAAAAGAGAGTTTGGGGAAAATGGGTGATACGCCACCTTTGTCGTAGTCCTGAAGAGGTCCAATTGAAGAGAAGGAAACTCAGCGTGGCGGCCGAGGGGAGCTCACAGAATGAAGCGGTGGCAAGGTAGTCCGAACGGGCGGTCCAGCAAGAGATCCGAGGAACTCTCAGAACTGGGGGGGTTTATCAGGGAAAGAATGACCGTGGGCTAGTCTGGTCTTGGGCGAAAGCAATGAGTTTTGGGCTGGAGACATTGTCTCCAAAAGGTCAGAATTGACATGATCGAGTTAGGGTCCAAATTGACAATAGTATGGCCGGTATGTAAATGCAGCTAGCTCGGCAGTTAAGCACTCAGCTCGTCAAGATGCCCGCTCGAGGCAGAGGTCTCTTTGTTTTAACACACATTTGTAATGAAGGTATTTGTTTCGGGAGATCTCCTAAAGCAGATCTGGCAGTTTCTGGCTTGCCTAAGTGTAAACAGAAATGATTCAGCATTTAATAGCCATGCCTAGCGTCTTACTTGTTCGGGGGCCTCACAAACACTTGGCTGGTGGCAAAGCAGGGCCAAATTATGATATCAAAATGATATCTGAAGGTTACCAAAGGCCAGGCCAGTTCACGGTGGTAACAGAGGATATTATTTATTTACACCTATTCCAGCCTGTATGTGGAATGGAAACCACCTGGGTTACTGTTCTGGATGACTTTCATCAAGGAGTAGATGAGGTGGAAGGTACAACCCCTTTGGTTGTTCTCGACCTCTGTGTATTTTTACTTTCATCCACCACATCCAGCCTAGCAATATTGTTTACAGTGGCTTCTGTCCCGCCTGTTATGCAAGGGACTGAAGTTGGTGGATTTTTACCTCATGGTAAAGATGCCATTCTGCCCCCCATAACATTTGCATGAAGCCAGTGGGCTAAAGAAATCCCATCCATCTTTCGATGACACAGAGCTCTATCCCTTTTTTCTATCTTTTAATCCAGCGCTGGGGAAAGTGTGCCCATATCTGTCTCCCAAGGCTATTTTTGCAGCATCTCTTCCCAACTGTGATCTCTTTGGCAAAAAAAAAGTGGGTGAATAGTTTCTCTCAAAAGCCTCCAGGAGTGGTAATTCACCTGTTAGACAGGTTGTAGGTCCTCCAGGAGTGTTCAGTTTCCCCACCACTTAGAGGTAAATACCACTGCTTTCAACTGGGCTTCTTTTGAGAAAGACATGCTTAGGATATTAAAGCTTAAATGGCCTTTGATCACTTTTTCCTGCTTCAGATCCTTCTGTGATGAAATAGGTTCCCCCAAGTGGTAAAATTAAATCTTAATCTTCAGTGGCCAGAGTACTTTGTGGTCAGAGGAGAGTGGGAACTGGAAGCAGGTATCTTCATTATTTATTTTCAGTGTTTTTATCCGGCCTTTGATACACACACAGCAAGGTAACTGATAAATTACAGGCATTTAGATCAATAACTAAATTGTTATCAGGAGATTAAAATTACACTTGAAAAAATCAGTGCAGAATCCTGGAGAAACAAGTCGTAGTGCCAGACCAGTGTCAGCCCCGTTAATAAGTTTGTTTTGTTTTATTTTTTGCTTAAGTGACTTCCTAGGATTGTACTTAATGGAGGTTGCTTCTGCAACAGCAGTAAATGAGTTGGATATTTCCTTCATTCATATGCTTTTTCTGCTTAACAAAAGCCAAGGTTGCCAGCTGAACAGGGAACAAATGATCTGGCCTGCTCCCATGATTTTAAGCCATAGGTTCAGTCTGCACAAATCAGCAAATGGAGCTTCTCACCGTTAGGATAGTCTGCAAATAAACCAGGAACTCCTAACGGTACAGGTGACCAATAGAAAAGGCAGAACCATAACCATATCTTCCATCCAGCCCCAAGCTAGCCCAGCTGCCCACCTTCTATATGAACTTTTTAATCATTCTGTGGATTCTTTGCTGCCTCTTTCTTTGTTATTATTATAATGTGTGGGCAGTTTGATAGTCCATCAAACCTGTTTCATCCCAGGGCTACAGCTGATGGTCCCGGCTAGGGCAGCCAGTTGTAGGATTCCAGAGAGCCAGCGTAGTTTAGTGGTTTGAGTGTTGGACTACACAACTCTGGAGACCAGAGTTAAGTTTCCTGCTCAGCCATGGAAACTCACTGGGTGACCTTGGCTGTGTCATATATCTCAGCTCTAGAAAAACCTGTGGTAGGTTTGCCTTAGGGTCACTCTAAGTTGGAAATTACTTGAAGGCACACGGTAACAAGATACCATTCATTGCAGATGACTCCTATGTCTTTATGAGAAAAATGCAGAAGGGAGACTCTTAAATGCAGCTTCTGTCATCATAGAACAAGAGTGAGAATAATGTCACCCTCCAAATGTTATTAGACTGCAACTACCAGCAGCCGTAGCTAGCATATGCAACGTTAAGATTGTTGGGAGTTGTGATTTCGCAACATTTAGCGAGGTAGTACTTAGCACACCATAGAGAAAGAAAATAGACCTGCAAACACAAATTTGGGAAACTCAGTGAAGCCTGACGTGCTATGGGGTGTGGCAGGATGTGTGAGGTAGGGTTCCAGTCTCCAGAGACTTCCAACATCTGGTGACAAAATTCATCAGGCATATCTAGTTGGTTGCATGCAAATCTTACCACCAAAGTGAGGAGGACAAAGGTGAGAGAACTATTTGGGACTTATTTACACAGTAGCCAGCTTTAATTATCTGTATTTGTTAATTATTTGCAGGGCATTAAGTCCCATTCAGATGAAATCCTGCATTTAAAGGAATGTTGCTGTAGGGTCCACAATTAGGGAAACTGTTCTTAAGGTCAACTGCAGTGTAATCCTATGCATAACTGCTCAAAAGTGAGTCCCCTTGAATATAGTGGAGCTTACCTGCAGGTAAGATAAGGGATAGACTGCTGTAGCATGCATCCTCATGGGTGGAATCTTAGTGAGATGTTGAAAGGTGTTACATGTTAGGCCTACAAGACCGTACTTTAATTAATGGGCACCAAATCATGTCAGTTTGGAAAGTTGAGTTATGGATATTCCATGAAGGAAAACAAAAAGAATTATGTGAACGGAATAAATTCTTTACATATATTTATCATTTTGATTTTCCCAGCTCATAACATGATTCAGATTTTTGGACACCTCTTGTCCAAGGAGTTAAAATGGACGGAAGTAAAACTGAAAGATATTGAAAGACTGGATTAGATGGTGAATAATGGTAAAGGAGACAGCCAGCATGTGTAATAGTTTGAGCTTTGGACTATAACTCTGGAAACCCACCAGGTGACCTTGGGCATGTCACACTCTCTCAGCCCCAAAAAACCTGTTATAGGGTTGCCATAAGTCAGAAATGACTTGAAGGGCCACAGTGATGAGTGGTAAAGGAGAAAATTGCTACAGGGGAAGAGCACAAGAGGTTCAGTTTAACCTCCCCAGAGCATGTTGAATAACAACAGACATTTAGGCAGAGTTTATCCCAGGTGCAAAAAAGCTCTACCTAAACTCTGCCTAAACATTTGCTGTTATTCAACTAGGGAAGTGAATTTGGTTGAAGGAGCCAACTTTGCCTGCGTCTTGGTCCATGTGAGAATAAATCGGTGTAGCCCATGAGTCAGAAGAGCAAACTCTCTTTTATTCTATGTCTCTGATATATCTTAAAGCAAAATTTCTCACACTCTAGAGAATTTGTTTCATGTTGATTTATCTATCAAGAAAATACTGTATATTTTCCATGGAAGCCATGTGCTTCTCTGAGCATTCTGGGGCATGTTCTAGGGTGTGCAATGGGTTTGGCCTCCCCTACTGCTCTGTGAGTAGTACTGAAGTTGAAATTCAAGCTGTGTGGGGATGGCAAGAAGATCAGTCAGGATGGGAAAGCTGCCTTTTAAGGACTGTTCATCTTCTCAGTGAGACTTCCTTAATCAGAGTCTTTTATTGCCCAGATATAATATTGTCCAAACGGTTGCTTCCAGGTATCCATCCATCATAGGTGTGCTTGTTTTCTTCCAAAATCATGTAATTAAAATAAACGCAGCTGGGACCAACTCTGTTAATGTCTTTAGGATGAAGCAAGTAGTTCTCAATCTGTGGAATACTCTTTGGGTGAAAGGATGCAAGGCACTTAGAGAGATGCATGTAATCTCAGGTACAGTGAGGAGAAGATCTCTCTGCAGGTAAAACCAGAGGCAGTTTCCTGCCACTCTTCTCCAAAGGGGAACATTGTCATGATGTGTGTCACTCAAACTTCTGTGCTAGCCTCCAAAGGGTGCAGAGAGAAAAGGAAGATGTGGGAGCTTCATGGCTGTTTCAGCTCACGATCAGAAGGGCTCCTGTTCTGGCTGGCTAGTTTTATTTTCAGGGACACCTAAAATTTCCCATTCTTCTCGACGTCTAGTGCCAAAGGTAAGTTTCATGTTTGAACCTACAGATACTAGTACACTCAGCAGCAAGCCAGGCCCTTGCAGTGATGTGCCTGTGGAGGATTTAGTCTGATTGCCTGAACTCCAAAGAGACCGTTGTGAGGCTTGGAAGTTATAGCAAGTTTAGCAGAGGATTTGAATTCAAAACTGAAGAACTTGGACAAGTTACTAGTTTGGTCAGGTTGGTTGGGGGCTCTATGGGTTGACCAAAATAGTAACTTTCCAGACTTTGAACAAGAAGGGCTTGCATCTAATCTTGTAGGGTTTTTCTTAAGCTCTTACTTTCTAAAAATACTATAGTGACTGTCTCTAGGTTTTTAAAAAAACTAGTAGACAAATGTCTACTGAGAGCCAGCGTGGTGTAGTGGTTTGAATATTAGATTAGGACCTTGGGGACTAGGGTTCGATTTGCTGCTCAGCCATGGAAACCCACTGGGTGACCTTGGCCATGTCACACACTCTAATACTCAGTCTAAAAGTCAGTATAAGTAGACAGAAAGATAATATAAATCATCTGTTTTTGCTTCCTAGCTGAGCAGGAAGGTAAACTAGTAAGATTTGGAGATTGTCATTCGTGCATTTATATTAGTTGATCTCTCATGGCTTGGTTTTTCTGCATACGTTAGTATGTTATTTTTTAATGGCATTTATTTCTCTGTAGGAAAGCACTGGGCACATAAGAATTGTCTTGCCTGATCATATCAGTCTAGTCCACAGCATTCTGTCTCTTAATGAAGCCAGCCAGATGATTCTGGAACACTTGTAATTAGGGCAGACGGGAAGGTGGTAGCTTCGGCCTCTGGCCTGTGAAGGTGCACTTGTCTTCCTCTCTGTAAACTTGATCTTTGATGTGAAGATGTTCAAATGTGCAATTAAATCTCTCATGGTTTATTCATATGTATAAGTCATCAGCGTGGCTGGGGGATCATACTTTTTGGACTACACATGCTGGCAGAGGATTCTGGGTTGTATGGTCTACATGGTAACTTTTCCACTGCTTGTATGAGCACTTAGGAGCAGACTCTGAAGTATATAGAACATTTTCAGTAATAGCACATTCGTGATATGTAGATCTAGCCATAAGACCTGATGGCTTTTAGAGTTGTCTATAGCTGGTATTGGGTGGGAGGCGTCCTGCCTTTTGCCTCAAGGAAGCAAAACATTTTGATCTAGCCCTGGCATACCTTAGAGAAGCTCTTGTCTAAGATATTTTGGACTGTAAAATGACAAAGCCAGTGGCAGTAAAAACTGACTAACAGTTTGCTTCCCTTTACTTATGCCAAATCTGTCACCTGAAGCATTTCTACCTAATGGTGGAGCTGCCCCATCTCCAGCCCCCTACTACACACAGGAAGCATTGTTTTCTACATTCTACACATGTTGATGTGCAATGCACAGTGGATTTGAATGCTCAGGTAAATAATCATAGAATCATAGAAATGTAGAGTTGGAAGAGACCACAAGGGCCATCCAGTCCAACCCCCTGCCATGCAGGAAAACCCTCAAAGCACTCCCGACAAGTGGCCATCCAGCCTCCGCTTAAAAACCTCCAAAGAAGGAGACTCCACCACACTCCGTGGCAGCACATTCCACTGCCGGACAGCCCTGACTGTTAGGAAATTCTTCCTGAGGTTCAGGTGGAATCTCCCCTCCTGCAGCTTGCATCCATTGCTCCTTGTCCTGGTCTCAAGAGCAGGAGAAACAAGCCCACTCCCTTCTCGACATGACATCCCTTCAAATATTTAAACATGGCTATCATGTCCCCTCTCAACCTTCTCTTCTGCAGACTAAACATACCCAGCTCTCTAAGTCTGTCCTCATAGGGCATGGCTTCCAGACCCCTCACCATTTTGGTTGCCCTCCTCTGGACCTGCTCCAGCTTATCCATATCCTTCTTGAATTGGGGTGCCCAGAACTGGACACAGTATTCAAGATGAGGTCTAACCAAAGCAGAATAAAGTGGTACCAATGCCTCCCTTGATTTAGACAACATACTCCCATTGATGCAACCAAGAATTGCGTTGACTTTCTTGGCTGCCGCATCACACTGCTGACTCATGTTCAACTTGTAGTCTATTAAGACTCCTAGATCCCTTTCGCACGTACTGTTAGCCAGTCACATGTCCCCCATCCTATATTTCTGCATACCATTTTTTCTGCCTAAGTGTAGGACCTTACATTTCTCTCTGTTGAAATTCATTTTGTTAGCCTTGGCCCAGCTCTCCAATCTGTCCAGGTCCTTTTGAATTTTGATCCTGTCCTCTGGCGTATTAGCCACCCCTCCCAATTTGGTGTCATCTGCAAATTTGATCAGCGTGCCCTCTATTCCTTCATCCAAGTCATTAATGAAGATATTGAACAGCACTGGGCCCAGGACAGAACCCTGTGGCACCCCGCTAGTCACTTCTCTCCAGGATGAGAATCTGCCATTGGTGACCACCCTTTGGGTACGGTCAGTCAACCAGTTACAAATCCACCTGACAGTAGCCCTGTCCAGCCCGCATCTTACTAGCTTCTTTGCAAGAACGTCATGGGAACTTTGTCAAAGGCCTTACTGAAATCAAGATATACTATGTCCACAGTATTCCCTTTATCTATCAAGCAAGTAATTCTATCATAAAAAGAGATAAGATTAGTCTGGCATGACCTATTTTTGAGAAATCCATGTTGACTTTTCGTAATTACGGCATTGTTTTTTAAGTGATTAGAAACTGACTGTTTGATGATCTGCTCCAGGATCTTTCCAGGTACTGATGTCAGGCTGACTGGGCAATAATTATTTGAGTCTTCTTTTTTTTCCTTCTTGAAGATGGGGACAACATTTGCCCTCCTCCAGTCTGCCGGAACTTCTCCTGTCCGCCAAGAGTTTTCAAAGATTATAGCAAGCTGTTCTTTCTAACAATCAGTAGCTGGGCAGTGGCAAAAATCTTCCTCATGAGGGAGCTAGAAGCCTAATTCTCCCAGTGTAGTGCATCCAAGAAGGAGGCCACAACTATAGGAATTCAGATGCTTTCCTGTATTGTGCAACACTCTGGACTTTGAACCCCCTGCCAGTGGTGTCTGAGGCCAACTGAACCCACTCCTCACAGAGTCATAGTTTAAAAACTGTGACCCATCAGAGTACTCAGTCTTAGCTGTTGCCCATCAGTTGAGGCAGTACACATGTAAGTACGTCATGCCAGCCAGGATCGAAGGAGGTACAGTTCCTCTCCAACATGAATGCATGGCTTGGGAGCAGATGGTGGGGGTGGAGAAGACACAACAGGTCCTGTTGTTTGGTTGCTGGCTAGGGAGTTGTGCAAAATGCAGTCAAAAAGCAATACTTCCATTTTTAAAAAGTAACATTTTCCCATTTTTCCAGATGACACAAACAATTTTCTTATTCACTGTTCCAGAAAGTAATTTCTCCTGACCACACTCACTCAGAATTCTGGAAGTTGTAATGCCAAAAAGTAATTTTTCAAAGCTTTGAGCCCAGCACACGAATTCTTCTCAGAGTCACAGCAGTCCATATAGTTATGGGCAGGTAGGATGGAAGCTTCAGGTCACTTTGCTTCTCTACCATTATAACATCTGTGTGAGGCATTAGGCCTGTAATGTGTTTTAAAGTGTTGGTTAGGAGACTCATGTTTCACTAGTGGTTTGAAAGTTTGTGTGTATTACTCCGCATTTAATCCTCATAACAACTGTATGTTGCTTGACACATGTTTTATGTACCTGATAAGTCCTGTCACTGCTGTGTACTGTAGGTGCCTATATAACCAGATGTATGGAGAAAGAGGCTGGAGGGAGTTGGGTGGAAGCTGTGAGAAGTGTGAAGTAAGAACAATGTTTTGGGAATGAGTGAATGTTGATAGAACAGGCCTGATGAATGGGTGAGATCAAAAGCAGCACAAGGTCCAGAAAGTCTGGGAAAGAAGGCAGCCTGCAAAAAGAGAGTGTTTTATTTAGCTGACAAATGGTAGCTTAATGTGTGCGAACTGATAATGTGCTTCTTATAAGAAAACACAATGACAACAAGTCTTTAGTTTTATCAACCTGATGAACATATGTCAACTGCCTTTGCATAAACTTCTGTAAACTACTGCATGTTCACTGGAATTTGGAGTTACCCTGTAAATGACGGGAGGACAGTAACCGTGTCCCATTTTAAAAGGTGTTCTCAGGCTTTCCCTCACTGTGAAATTATCCTCCTTGCTTACTCCCTCCTCAGAATAAGATATTCTTTTCTTGCCTTCATTGCCTGATTCAGTCCCTTTCCATATTCTGCTGGATGTTTTTCATTGTCTTCGGCAAAGCCAGCTCCACAGGGGTCCCAAGGAAGTATCTGGCCTCCCTCTCTCAAAAGTGCTCAACAGGGCTGTCATTTTTGTTAAGCATAGAGCACCTAACAGATTGCTTGCAGAGAGAAATATTCTTGTCATTGTCCCTCTTTTCTTATAGTAACAAATATCTTTTAAGGTGGGAAAGGCAATGTGGTAGACAAAGTACAGGAGGATCTCAAATAGGAAAGTGCTCTCATTTAAATCCTTCCTAAAAGTCTATGCTTGGATAATACAAGCATTTTCTAGAAGAACCCCAACCTAAAAGAATTTGCACTTTCTGCTTCTTCTAGATTAAATCCTGAACCCAGCCACTGCTCTTGGGCTCCTGTCAAACTCTTTTGTAGGCCTTTTAACCGTTCTTTCCTTGGATCCCTCTGTTCTCCCTGTTGCTCTCTAAGCCCTGAGCAGCTCAGCTACTGATAGCCAGATCCACTTCTAATTGCTTTGCTCCATACTGCAGATTTCTAGTGTGAGGTCAGGTACCAAGATCTGTGTCACCATCCCAGGAACTGGCCCTACAGTGTATTTAAAATTGCTCTTTGAGATGTTAAGGTAGCCTTTCCCAACCTGGTAGCTGCCAGATGCTTTTGGCTAAAGCTTGCTGGGCTACTGGAAGCTATGGGCCAAAATATCTGAAGGTCACTAGATTGGAAAAGGTTACTTTCAAGTCTGTTGCAGCTGAAATTCCAAATCCTGATTGATCATTCTGCTCTTGCTCCAGCATAGTGACTCAAGAAAAATAAAAATCTGCTGCCTGCTGTTGCATTGTCCACTCTGGCAAGGCACCAAGTGTTTTTTCTCTCCCTTGCATCTCCCCCACTTGCAGTAATTAAGGCTACAGTCCTGGGCGGAAGTTCCACCAAACTTGGTGAACTTACTTCTGAGTAACTATGCAAGGATTACTGCTCAAGGGCACAAGGCCAAGGGGTCAGCAGGCTGGGCAAGGGACACCATTGTTGCTTCTGCCGAGCCTGCTGCCCCTAGTATGCCTCAAAACCAAGGTGAAATCCAGATTTTCCTCTGCTATTTTGGAAGCACTGTCCAAGTTAGCATCATTTTCATAATTATATTGTGTGATGTTTGATCCCCATTTTGTACCCTGGTCCAGCTGTATCACTCCACCTAGGTTTTGTTACTACCTTTGCTTAATTTTCCTACTTAAGAATGCAAACTGTCAAGGCCCTCCAGCTGGCCTCTTAATGCCTCTCTCTCTTTTTAAACCTTGGGATAATCCAAACCCTCAGAGACTGGGCATGTAAACATGAAACACACTGTTCACACCGTATTCTTAAGTAAGGCGTACATGAACTTAATGTTTTTTTTAAAAAAAAGGAATTGGTCTATTTGTGATTCATCGTACTAGTCAGCAGATATACTTTCTGGCTGCCAAAATGTAAACATTCCTGAAGCTCGCATTTTCCACTGGCAACATTCCTTGCAATTATAAACAGTCTTGAGGTGGGGGCACAGTTTTCACACAATCTTTCTCCAACTTAGTCATTTTCTTTTTGTTTTCTTAATTCAAAAGTGCCTAAGCATTTAATGTTTCAAAGGCAAGTAGCTGAAGCTTCTTCATGTTGTAAAATTATGTCTTTCAGTGTCAGTTTTAAAGCAGATTTATTGCCAGTGTATTAAAAGAGTCAAGGCTTCTCTAAGGTGTGAGCGAAAGAGGGAGGGAGGAGGCAGGAGACGGGCATTTCCCACTAAGTCTTGATCCTGTACCAGACACTGGAGACAAAAATTTAGGAGGAGGAGCTTTTCCTAGTATGCATATGGGAGCAGAAACAGGAAGTAGTGGTAACTAGAGAGATAGGGCCTTATCACACTACACTATTATAGTGCTATTATTCCACTTTTAACTGCCATGGCAATATCACATGGAATCGTTGGATTTTCAGTTTAGGGAAAGGCATTTAGAATTCTCAGTGAGAGAGCTCCAGTGCCTCACCAAACGACAAACCCCAGAAATTCTACAGAATGATGTCATGGCAGTTAAAGTGGAAAAATAGTATTTTAACAGTGTGGTGTGATAGGGACCTAAATATAGAAAACTCATAGAGCATTGGAGGAGTGGCAGCCAGGGGAGCAGCTATTGCAATGTTAATAGACAGTGGGAGATACAGAGTGGGAAGACAGAGCAATCAACATAGGAAAGGGGAGAGTCACAGAATGTTGGTTGCTCCTAAACTGTCCCCCACCTCAAATAGTCTAGATAGCCTTGGTAACAGGCCCCCGTGCTGAAAATGCTGCTGCTTAATGCCATGTTGGTAAATGGAAAAACACCCTTGATCCAGGACTTGATCTTGGATGAGCGTGCTGACCTCCTTTGTGTTACAGAGACCTGACTGAATGAAGCTGGATTGGGGGGTTAAATGTCCCAGCTTTGTCCACCTGGGTTTTATGGGAAGCAGCAGGCAAGGCCTAGAGTGGGGATGAGGAGTCAGACTTGCAGTGGTCTTATTGAGATGCCGTTTCCCTCACCAGGTGCCCCATCTCATAGTCTGCAGGGTACTTAAATGTAGGCGGCCAGGATAGAAAAGGGATTCTGTTTGTGTGCTGCCCACCCTGCTGCTTAACAGTCTCCCTTTTCTGAACAGGCTGAGTTGGTCTCAGCAGTGGTGTTGGAGTCCCCTCGGCTATTTGTGCTGGGGAACTTCAACATCCACGCAGAGACCTCTCAGTGAGGAGCAGCGCAGGACTTCATGCTCTTCACAACAACCATGGGTTGGTCCCATGTAGCATCTGGTGCCCTCCGTGGACCGAGTCCACACTGGACCGAGTTTTCTGTGTGGAGTGGGATTATGGTGAGTGTAGATGAACTTTCAATAGTTCCATTGTCATGAACAGATCACTACCTGGTTGGTTTTAGATTCACTGGCACGCAGAGCCTCTGCAAGGGTGGGGGACTGATTAAGATGGTCCACCCCTGGAAGCTTATGTCCCACCACCTTTGCAGGTGTGGATTCCTGATGGCTCTTGGGGAGTTTCCTATTGCCTTGGCTGATCTCTGGAATAAGGAAATGGCTAGGGTAGGGGACACAATTGCTCCTAAGTGTCCCCTCTCACAGAATGGAGCCAGGCGAACACCCTAGTTCACTAGGTGATGAAACAAGTGGTACAGAGGCTAGAGTGGTGATGGCAGAAGTCTTGGAGCAAGTTTGACCAAACAAAGTCTAGCGTTCATTGGAAAGCCTATGCCATGGTGGTGGCAGCAGGGAAGAAATCTTTCTGCACAGTGGAGCTGTCTGGAGTGGCTTTTTTCATTCTGCCCCACAAGAGCAGTATATAAACCACTTGGCAGCCCACTGTGAAGAGTTTGCACAGCACTTTGTGGACAAAATTGCTTGGATCTGCTCTGACCTGGATGCTGTAGTTGATGCAGCTCCAGTGGATATAACCTTGGACTTGCTTGTCTAGTGTTATTGGATACATTTCCATTTGTGCAACCTGAGGATGTGGACAGGATCCGTGGAGAGGTGAGAGCCATCATGTGCATACCAAATGGATATCCTTCCTGGCTGTTGAAAGTAGCTCAAGGGAAACTGGAATACTGGGTAAGAGGAGTAGTGAATGCCTCTGTACATAAGGCAGGTTTCCATCTTTTCTAAAAGAGGCTGTGGCAAGGCCATTATTGGAAAACTTCTAGATCCTACCATACTGCAGAACTATTGGTCAGTTTCCAATATCCCTTTTTTTGAGCGAAGTATAGGACCATGGTGTAACCTCCCAGCTCTAAGTATTTCTGGATGAAATGCATTATCTTGAACTATTTCAATCTGACTTCAGGCAGAGACAGCTTTAATAGCCTTGGTAGATGACCTACACAGGGAACTACCTTGCAGGAGTGTATTTCTGTTGATTCTGTTGGACCTCTCAGCAGCTTTCAGTACCATTGATCACGGTATCCTTCTGGATCCCTTCCCTGGGCTAGGGCTTGGGGCCACTGATTTACAGTGGTGGGAGATGAACTCAAAAGTGGTGCGGGCACACACCTGTTCAACATATTGATCACTGTCCTGGGGTGTCCCTCAGGGCTCAGTTCTGTCCCCCATTCTGTTTAACATTTACATGAAACTGCTGGGGAAAGGTCATCTGGTGTTTTGGGGTCTCTCCTTTCCATTTGATTCCAAGAAAGCTGTCTCTGTATTAAACCAGTGTCTGTTGTGAGTGATGGACTGGATGAGAGTGAGCAAATTGAAGATCCAGACAAGACAGAAGTGCTTCTGGTCAGTTGGAAAGCAGATCATGAAACAGGAAAGTAGCCTGTGCTCTCTCTTGCTCCCTGAAATCTCAGGTTTTCTATTCGGGTATACTTCTGGACTCAGATCTGAGCTTGGACGCTGAGGCTTCAGCTGTGGCTAGGAGTGCAGTTGCATAGTTAAAACTTGTGTGCCAACTGAGGTGGCTGTTCCTCAAGAAGTCAGATCTGCTACCGCAACACATGCCTTGATTACATTCTATTAAGGCTGTTGACCAGGGCTGGGTATGGGGATCAAATGACTCCCCTGTTGAAGCACCTGTATTAGCTACTGATCTGTTTCCTGGCATAATTCAAAGGCCTGGTTTTGACCTTTAAAGCCCTGCATGGCTTGGGTCCAGACTATGTGAAAGACTGTATCTCCTTGTATAAGCCAGTGCGAACTCTAAGATCTGCAGGGGAAGACTTTCTTTCAGTCCCACCACCTTTGCAGGTGTGGTTGGTGAGGACTTGGGAGAGAACCCTTTCTGTGGTTGTTCCCAGACTGTGGAACTCCCTTCCATGGAAAGTCTGCTTGACCTCTTCCCTACTCTCTTTCCTCCAGCAGGTGAAGATGCTTTTATTTAGGCAGGCCTTTGAATTTTAATTATGGAACTGTAGTGTATGTGTATGTGTAAAGCCATGAGCTGTATTTTTTAACCTTTTAATGAAACTATGTTTGAGTATGTTTTAAGTGTCTTAACTGTCTATGATAGGCCCTTACCTCTTCCAGACTGGTGTGGCTATTACCAATCTGATAAGGCACCCTGTCTTTACCATGTAGCTCTGCCTTCCCTCTTATAACACCACCTTTGTGTAAAAGTGTGAGAGTTTTCAGTGTTTATTTAGAATCCTTTATGATAGCATGTTTTCTATTGTGCTTCATATATATAACCAGCTGATATAACTCATCTGAGTCAGAATTTATAAAAATAAACTGTAACAAATATTAAGATGACAGTAAGAATAAAGTAGCATTTCAGATTTCAAATGCAATTCAAGGTTGATATGTTTCCTCAGTGTACTTTTTAGACAGTTCATTTATATCTTTAGACTTTCATATAAAGCACAAGTATTATATAACAGCCTTTTGGCTAAACTCCCACCAAAAGCTCAACCCCAATCCAGGTCACACTCTCTGACCAGATTCTACTAAGGTTTAATTATTCTTCTACCTCTCACTGGGCTTACATTGAGAATCAGCTCTCCCAAGACAGCCACACACTCTGGCTGGCTGAGGGACTCTACTCTCTAGCTCCATTCTAAGTTCTCAGTGAAGGAATGAATACCCAGAGGTACTTGGCTTTATCTAATTTTTCTTTCAACCACAAGCCCCTCCCACATGCTACTGGGCTGGGTTTGTCTCCTGAAATGTATCCTGATTACCTGGCACCCTGCTTCCAGGCTGACTTGACGCTTCAGATAGTCACACTAGCAGAGCTTGGTCACACTGTCTTTAATAATGTTTTTAATAATATTGACATTTAATTCTTTTTAACTTTTGTAAATTAAATTTTTAGTTGGATCTTCTTAAAATTATTGTAGGATGCCTTGAAATTATTGTAAGATGCCTTTGGGAGAAAAGTAAGATATAAATTCAATAAATAAATAAATAGTAGCAGTGAGCAGGTTGGCAGTAGATGTAACAGGAGATCCTAAAGGAATTTATTATTTTTATCTTGGTTATATTTTGATTGTTAGCCAAAGATGATAGCAATGTTGAAAAGATATATTATTTCAAACATAAAATTATATTAAAAACAGCATAAAGCTTTCTATGGTTTTCTTACAGACAAATGTTACCCCAAAACATGAGTGACTCAGGGGTCCACGCACAACGCCAGTACCTCCCTGTGATGATGGGGAATTAATTAGCTCAAAATCAGGAGAGTGGGGTAACTTAATGAGCTCTTTCTACCAATGTTTACGGGATCATGCAGAAAAGAACCAACCAGAGAATCCAAAATGTAAACTAAAAGTGTCTTTTGAGAAAATCACATACTCATGCAAAAGATCCAAAACACTCATGTACTCACACAACGACTAACCAAAGGTAAAGGGAGAAAAGTTGTGGATAGAGGACTTTTAGAGTTCAGGTGATATTTACCAGTCCAGAGAGAAGCAAAGAAAAGCAATGATGTTGCTTAGGTAAGCAACTAAGGACAATTCTCATTCGGGAATCAAACAGACAACGTGGCTTTCAGGAAGTCAAGAGACCGCACGAGACTAATCAAAATCTAAGGTTTTAATACCCAAATCAATCTGACGGGTATACATGTAAATTTCTCTCCCAGCCAAGTGGACAATGGGAGTTGCAGCACAAGCACTGAGGTCTGGACAGAGTTAATGATCTTAGCATTTAGGTGACAGTAGCTCTGTATTGTGGAGAGGTTGGGAAGACAAAGCAGGGAAACATCCAGATGTAAAGGATCAGGGTTAACACAATTCACAGTGGTAACTTCCCTTTCTCCTCTGGGATGTCCAGCTTTTAGCATAAGCCCATAGTCTCTAGAGTTGCCTTGCAGTCTGCCTGATAATGACTTCGGTTTTGCCTAGAAGGAGGTGTGGCTTACCTGCCTTGTCACCTCACTTTTACAGTCAGTAGTTTTCCTCTTTCCAGCTTGACCTTCCAGTCACCACAGATTTCCATTTTATATCAATGCCAATTAATGTAGTGTCAATTAAATAATATTGCCAATTAAATCATATAAATGTTGGGGAGGGGTGTGGGACAGTAACACAAACAGTAGAGAGATATGAAATGGACAAAAAAATGAATGATTTTGCATTGACTAAATCGGATTTTGAGAGACAGTTGTGCTCATATGATGAACATTTAGTAAAATGTATAAACTTTTGTTGAAACCTGAGGTGGAAGAAGAATTTGTTAAAGAGTATATAATATAATAGGCACAAAATATTGGGCGTAATATAGAGCTGGAACAATGGTAAAAATGTGTTTGGAAGGGACTAAATTCATGTCATTTTAATAATCTTAAAGAGAATTTTTATGAAATGATGTACCAGTGGAACTTGACCCCAGAAAAATTGACCATAAAGAGGCTTTAAATAAATGTTGGGAAATGTGAGCAACAAGTGGGAATTTTTTACCATGCATGGTGGTGGTCATGTGAAAAGGTCAAATAATTCTGGAATCAAATACATGCTGTGGTGTATAAAATCTTGAAAGTTGATGAATCATTGAAACCTGACTTGTATTTGTTGGGACTATTAGAAGAAAAGATGGAGAAGAAATATGGCGGGATATTAAGATGGTTACAACTGTATGACTGTAGTATATTCAGAAATGAAAGAATACAGATACTCCAGTGAAGAAAGATTAGTTGATAAAATTGTTGTATTTATCTGAAATAGCTAAATTGACAATATTGACATGAGAGAAATCAGTGGTGACTTTCACAAAGGACTGGGAATTATTAACAAGCTTTTTATAAGCAAAAACTATTCTAACATCACAGTAGAATTTGAGAATTAGTATTTTTTAAAGAGCAGCAGTAGAAGCATTGGAGTGATGCATATAGATAGAGAAGTTGTTGCTTTTATAGAGAATTAGCAATAGTTTGCATTGGGAAAGTGGGAAACTACCATCGTTTTAATATTTTGTTTTCTTATTGTAATCAAATATTTTTAGCAGTGTTAGTATTAGTAGTTAGTGCTAGTGTTTAGTGTTAGTATTTAGTGTTAATATTTAATAAATAGAATTCATTTTTATTGTTTTTATTTTTCTCTATCTGTGGCTGTAGTTTATCTCTTTTTCTTTTGTCCTTATGTATTCTGTATTTTTAATAAAGTATTTAAAAGAAATTCATGGATTCACCAAGTCAACAGGTTATTGAAAGGCACATGCACACACATACACAAATTCCATGAAAACCTGCAGATTGTTACAGAGACAGAGGCAAGAATTCTGGGCATAGCTCCAAACAGCATAAAATGTAGTAAGGCTGCACAGGAGTAAGAAATTTGAGGACTGTAGCTCTGATTTATTTCTGGATAATACACACCATATAGACCTTAGTGGAGATGAATGTTTCTCTAAACAAGAACCTTCTCATAGCACTACCTCTCTTCCCTCTTTCCTGTAAACACCATGTTAAAAGGCCTACAAAAGTACTGCATGCTGTATGATTTGCGCCAGGGGAAGTAACTCCCACCCCACACCCACTAAGAAAAGTGCTGCTCAGGGTTAAAAGGCAAGAGAAATAGGAAGAGGTAAAAGAGGACATTTCACTAGCTCTTATTTCTATAACTCTGTTTATTTTTATTTTTTTTAACTTTCTGTAACTGTTTATAAGCTGAACTTTGAGTTTCCTGCCACATCTATTTCGTTACCTCCCATCTAAGGAAATGTAACTTCAGTGCTATTTTACAAAATAGCATATGCAGATAGAATATTTCTCCCACTGCTACCTCTAGTCCTTTCTTTTAGATACAAAAGATTTTTAAAATATTTTTGTTTGCAATATCAACACAAACTACCAACACAAACATATAAACAGAAATATACCACCAAATGACTAAACAAATTACATTCAAAAGAAACTCTGTTAAAGACAGAATCAGTTTTCCAGCAGAGTAAAATTATTTTTCTTCTTTTGTAGTTAATAATCCTTAATCTTGTATTCCAAAAGAGTAGGGTATCAGAGAGCCCTTTCAGATCTTTCCAATATTTATGTTGAAATCCTGGTGGCCTTGGAATATCAGATATGTTATTTACAAAAGCAATGAAAGGCTGCCATATCACAACAAACATGTTATGTCCCAGTCTCCTTTTTAAGAACCTTACACTTAAGCTGTTAGTTTTTCATTTAATCCAGCTCCACCATGCAAGAAGATCCAATTCCTCAGTGTGCTTCCATCTCTTACCTATAATCATTCTAGCCATAGATAATAAAATAGATACAAGACTTTTATGACAGAAGTGTTCATTATTGTTTTTAAAAATAGTAATGCAGTTCTCTCTCCAAATTTGCTGGTTTGACTCTCACACATATAATTATTCTCAGGGCACCTGTGCCTCTCCTCTTCCCATTTCCCTGCATTTTCCCAGCATGGAGAAAGAAGGCAAGCATACCAGTGCAAAAGATAAGGCAATGATGGGGGAAGACGCAGGCATACACACTTTCCTTCTGCCCTCTAGAGCTCCCCTCCGGTTCCAGCACTGAGAACAGGCACCAAGGCAAAAAGTAAGACAATGGAGTGGAGAAAGACATGCATACGCACTTTCCTTGTGCCCTCCGGAGCTCTCCTCTCTCTCTGCTTTTCCTCTGCCCTGGTGCTGAGAACTCACGCTGAGGCAAAAGGTAAGGCGGTGCCCTCGCTCTGGCACACACTTCTTTCTTCCCCCCTCTGGAGCTCCCCCTCTCACTCCCTTGCCTCTGGCCCAGATGCAGAGCCTTGGAAGGGAGTGGTAGGGGAACATGTTGGGGGAGTTATTCACTATTTTTCCACTTTCATGAGGATTCTGTGCGCCGAATCCTCGCAAATGTTGAGGGGCCACTGTACTAGTCTACCTCCATTGTTAATATGCTGGGATGTGATTTTTACCTGTTACATTCAGTACATGTTTCCAAAAATCTCTCATTTGGGGGCAGTATAGCTGCATGTGAATTAAAGTTCATCTCTGTTCACATCCTCTCCAAGAAAAACAAGAACAAGAGGAAGAAGATAATAAAGATTTGTATTAATTAATCACAATCAAGAGGGAAGTAAAATGCCATTTATATACTGTTTCACATGTATTTTATTTCACAGACCTTGAAGTGGCTTTAAAGGAAGCATGGGACCAAATGCTATTACAGTCTTGATCTTCAGTGAAAGTATCCCAAGCTCATCGTAGGGTTTTGTATTGATTCTCAAGAAAAGCTGACTGTGTGCGTGTATTGTGGCAGCAATCAGTAATCCTCAAAAAAGGCTGCTACTTGTGAACAGTCTTCAATATGTCTTATTCATTTTACAAAAATATATGCTTAAAGTATTCTAAAATGAGACTTTTCAGTGTCATGTAGAACAGAATGAATCTTTTCAACAGTTCATGAAATACCTATTTTTTAATTAATAAATAAATAAATATATAAATAAATCTTTTACTTTACAGAAGCATCTTTCTGCCCAGTGTTGAGAATGTTCATCTGTTTCAGCTTCATTAAATAAGGGAGACAAGAATGACATACTGGAGATGGAACTGGAACAAATGAAACAAATTATGATTCTTAAGCAGTAAGGGAGGGAGTTGATTTCAGTTTTGGTTGCGTATAGTCTCTCTAGTAGTTTCAGGAATAGAACACTGTTGTAACATAAATTGCAGAGGTTAAATTGTTTCCTCTTGGTAGAGCTTCAAAGGATATGTTGACATCTGCAGTTATGTGTTAAAGAGGATGCTTAGGAAATTCCTGCCAGATTAATCCCAGAAATCTCAGATTTTTATAAACATTGTTCTCTTTAACACTGATAATGCCAGATCCCACATTTCTAGCTGCCATTCCCACCCCTGAGATTTACATGCTTTCAGAAAGGCAAAATTTAAGAAAAAGATACACTCCTATAGACGGGCAGATGTAGCAGTAGTAATACCTTAATGGAGCAGTCATTTTTTCCCTTTCAGGGATAGTGAGAAGTGGATCTTCTTTTCTGCACGTGTGCAAAAGCTATTATCAACATCCCGAAACTCTGTTTTCTGAAGAAATGTAATACATAGCAAAGTATGCCAGAAGATCTAAGTGGAACTTCACAGCAAATTCTGGTTTTTGGGTAGTCTAGAGATTTAAGTAAGCAAGGAAGAAATAAGGGAATTGTGGAGTAATCCTGGATAAGAGGATTAGAACTAGATAATTCAATTCATCCTTCGTTGCCACTTAAGGAGGTAGCCCAACTGAAAGCTTCAGAGTTGATGTGGTGATGGCTTGGGTCCACACGTGGACTTAAGTGGAGCAGCCTCTATTTCCCCCTGAAGAAATTCTTAGGAGGGAGGTGGTTTTAGGCCTGTAGACACTGCCTTATATCTATCAACTGTCCCAATTTGGCAGAGACAAGATAAGGTTGAGGGAGTTGGGCGTGTTCAGCCTGTTGAAGAGAAGGCTGAGGGGATGATGTGTTTGTACTTTTTAAATATCCCAAGGACTGTCACAGAGAGGTGGTTGTAGGTTTCTTCTCTGGTGTCCTGGAATCTAGGACCAGGTCTAATAGTTTTATGTCACAGAAGGATGGATTTCAATTGAACACTAGAAAGAGCTTGATAGTAAGAGCTTTTTGACAAAGGATCCAGTTACCTAGTGAGGTGGTAGGGTGTCTTTGAACATCTTCAGAAAGAAACTAGACAGCTGCCTGCGGGAGATGCTGTAGCTGGATTTCTTGCATTGAGTGTGGGGGGGGGGTTGATTCAGTGGCTTAAGGGGCTCCTTCCAACCCAATGATTCTATCCTTCAAAACAGTGGAGAAAGCTTAATATGGGGAAAATGGGATTCTGTAGCTGTAAGTGCTTGCTCACAACAGGTGAGGTAAACAGTAGCTACCTCCATAATCCCTTACTTAGTGCACATAGAGAACAAAACAGAAAGGGGTAAAGCAAATTAACCTGTCTCATTATTTCAAAAATGGAAATCACAGGAATAGTGAAGATGGTGAAAGAAAAAAAATCATCCCTGGATGTATTTAGGAAAAAAAATTAGGTGAAAAACATTAGATTATAACATCCCTTGGAAGATTTCTCTGCCTGACCACCCAAGAATCCAAATGATAGATCCTATCAATTTCACAAGAAAAATCTTTTCTGTCAATTTCCTAAAAGTCAGCCAGGGCTTCAGTAACTTTCAGGTAAATAGTTTCACCTTGAGTTTCCAGAATTCCTCTTATTTTGAGACATCTCTCTCTTTTTCTGAATTCCAGCAAAACCAATGCATGTACATTCTATCTCTGATCTACACCCAGCTTTTCAATCACATCTTCCAGTTTCTGTGTTATATCTTCCTGGGCATCCATCTTATTATTAAGCTGACCTTTCTTGTTATTTCATTTAGAAATCTTCTTATACGTTCAGTTTGCAACTGAGTTTTTAGATCTTGTTTAATGTCTTTCCTCATCTGATTCATGCCTCTTAGATCTTTCATATCTTCTCATACTTTTATTCATCCAGAATCATCTGTGTGGTATCTCCTCCTCTGGATTGCTCAACCAAAGCTCTTCTTGTGAATATGAGGCTTGCATCTGTCTTGTAACTCTTGATGAAGTCATTTTTAACTTGACAGTTCACTTGGTAGTTCACTTGGCTGTTCTCTTAAAATTTACTGTGCTAACTGAAGGTCACTAGAGTGTTCTGTTACTATCTAGGCAATGTCCTTTGTATCACTAGTCTACTGGAAGCAACAGAGCAGTCAAAGTTCATACGAGGTTCATTTCCTGTTATTTCCCAGATGGCTGTAGTGATCTTGAGCCCATATCAGCAAGAAAGACAAACAAACTCTAGTTCTCACAGAATGTTAATGTTGTTAGTCTACTTCAGCTTTAAAAATCAACGCTTCTTTTTAAGGAAATTCACCTATAATAGATACTGTAGATTGAGTTAGAATAGTTTTTAGAAGTCTGCAAGAGTAAAAACTGACAGAAAGAAAAGAGTTTTAAAAGCATCTTTCATGAGCCAGGCTGTCCACTGGCACCACTGGCACTTATAGTCCATACGATTATCCAAAATAGTCAATAGAATTATCAGTACATGCACAATTATTACTTGTGAATCATAGAATCATAGAAATGTAGAGTTGGAAGAGACCACACAGGCCATCCAGTCCAACCCCCTGCTATGCAGGAACACCCTCAAAGCACTCCCGACAGATGGCCATCTAGCCTCTGCTTAAAAACCTCCAAGGAAGGAGACTCCACTATCTCTCCGAGGCAGCAGATTCCACTGCCGGACAGCCCTGACTGTCAGGAAGTTCTTCCTGAGGTTCAGGTGGAATCTCCTTTCCTGCAGCTTGAATCCATTGCTCCTTGTCCTCGTCTCTGGAGAAGCAGAAAACAAGCCCTCTCCTTCCTCTACATGACATCCCTTCAAATATTTAAACATAGCTATCATGTCCCTTCTTAACCTTCTCTTCCGCAGACTAAACATCCCCAGCTCTCTAAGTCTATCCTCATAGGGCGTGTCTTCCAGGCCTCTCACCATTTTGGTTGCCCTTCTCTGGACTTGCTCCAGCTTGACCATGTCCTTCTTGAATTGGGGTGCCCAGAACTGGACACAGTATTCAAGATGAGGTCTAACCAAAACAGAGTAGAGTGGTACCAGTACCTCCCTCGATCTAGACACCATACTCCTGTTGATGCAGCCGAGAATTGCATTGACTTTCTTGGCTGCCACATCACACTGCTGACTCATGTTCAGCTTTGTGGTCTATGAAGACTCCTGGATCCCTTTCACATGTACTGCTATCCAGCCATGTGTCCTCCATCCTGTATTTCTGTATTCCATTTTTTCTACCTAAGCGTAGGACCTTACACTTATCTATGTTGAATTTCATTTTGTTAGCCTTGGCCCAGCTCTCCAATCTATCCAGGTCATTTTGAATTTTGATCCTGTCCTCTGGCATATTAGCAACCCCTCCCAATTTGGTGTCATCTGCAAATTTGATGAGCATGCCCTCTATTCTTTCATCCAAGTTGTTGATAAAAATATTGAACAGCACTGGGCCCAGGACAGAACCCTGTGGCACCCCACTAGTCACTTCTCTCCAGGATGAAAAGCAGCCATTCGTGATTACTCTTTGGGTGAAGTTTAAATATTGTTCCTGTCAGTTGAGATGTGTGTTGAAGCTTGTTTCAGGAATGTTTAAGATAGTTGCCTTGTGTTGCTCATACCAAGAAATGGCTGCTGCAGTGAGACGAGGTACAATGGCTTCCCCAGTTCCTTCCAGTCCTCTGCACCTCTGGAGTCTGGTCCTCAGTCTCCTCAGTACCCGGATCTAGACTAATGGGGCAGTCCTCCGAGTCTCCCTTGTCTGGGAGACATTTCAGTTGGTTTCAAAAGTGCCAGATTGCCTCCTTGCCTTGCTCAGTACTGAGTCTTCAGTAGCACTTGCTAAAGGATAAAGCCACACAGCACCATGCCAACCAGGAAGTCTGGCAGTTTTATTTTTGGTTACTTTTATGATTGTCCCCAACATGGAATTTGCCTTTATTGATATACAGTTGTATGCTAGGTCAGCATTACACTGAGCTATCTAAAATGATCCCAAGAGCAGCTGCTGCCAGCTTAGATCACACTGGGGTGTGTGTGTGTGTGTGTGTGTGTGTGTGTGTTTACACACATACATACATATATATGGAGAGGATGGCCCCGATATGCATCACTTTACAGTTCTTGAGACTAAATTTTCATTTGCTATTATAAGGTCTATTGCCCCAGTTTAGAGAGATCCTTTTGGTGCTCTTCATAGTCTTTTTTCACTCTTCACTCCCCTAACTAACGTAGTGTCATCAGCAAGGATGACACTTCATTACTTTCCCTTAACTCCAAGTCTTGCATGAGGATAATCTGTACATTCAAGCATGGCAGATGAACATGTTTTGCTTTTCCCTTTGAGAGTTTTGTCTTCAGTCCTTTACAACAAACATACACCCAGAGTGTTTGCTTTTAAAGTAGCATGATGGGTGGATGGGTATGTTAGGAGGCCTTACAGCTATCTTTGCATTCACTTAACAGGATATTATATGTTTTTTACTTCACTTGGTATATTAATTATATGCTTTGATTGCTTTTGTAATGTTTCCTTAATTATTTTGTTTTTTATTATATCTTCATGGTGACCCCATTGTTAAGAGCTTCAATCAGTGGCAGTGGGGTGGTTTTTAATGGCTCCATAGCCCCTGGGGTCTCTTCCAACTATATGATTCTATGTGTATTTCCTGTTTTATAGAAACCCACATATAGAAGCAAAATTGAGAATGACCTGCTTGCCAATCTTGAGTCTCTCCACCTTAAAAACAGCTCCAGGATCCTTGGAAGCTGGTGATGAAATTGGCCCTTCAGTAGCTATTTATACATTCTCGTTGTTTATTTTATTTTGTATTCATGAGTCTCTTTTCCGCATTAGAAAAGTCCACAGCAATGAATAATGAAAACACTAGGGTTCCAAAGTTTCATTTGTAGTAGATGTTTTCCATGATTGCCACAGGTCACTCGCTACTTTAGATTCTCTGTGTGCTGCACGGTCAGATTATATGGCTGGCCAGTCTATCTTCTTTCTCTTGTACACAGCCTTGCTTTTATTGCTGGGTTTTAACTTTTTCAGATGTTCACGTCCATTAGGAAGCTGCATGTTTGGGGGAAGTTTCTCTGATTACCTCCTTTTTGTCTTTTGTATTCTTTTGTTTAGTACAGTAATACTTTCTTACACAGTCAGTGAATAATCAAAAATACCTGCGTTGCCTGTTCATTTTTGCTACTAGTTGACACAAGACTATTCTAGTTTGCAGTTAGAAGGATGGGACAGGAGTAATGCTACTATAAAAGCTCAGTGTTTTAAAAAATATTCAGGGTAGTTACTAGGCTGAATATGGGCCATCTCCTGCAAGGTAGACTTTTTTCTAAGAAGATCAAGTGGAGAAAAGACACCTGCTTCCTTAACACAAGACTTGGCCAGAGTGAGGTTCAAACACCAGATTTCACTTCATCCTATGAAGCCAAAAAGACTAGTCCTCTTCAGCTTGGTGAAGTGTTGTGCTTCCACTGTGGTTGACTCATACTAACACAGGCATTGGTCCCCAGATGCCATGTTTGACCATTAAGCAAAGGAAGTTACTGATTGTTCTTCACATGGATCCTTGGAAGGTTTTCTAAAGCTTCCTTTCTAAGTGGCAAGAGAGGAGGAAGCTTTATAAACCAAAAATGAATGTTTTTGCTGTTTTGTGTTCATTTTATTAGGCATTTCTGAATGAGTTGAAAAGGCAGCTTAGTTGGAGAAGGAGGCTGTTGTGCTTCAGGCAAAGAAAACAGGAGAGAAAAGGGTTCCGTTTTTGGCTATGCCTAAAATTTCCTGAGTAATCACAGGCAAGTCAGATGCTCCCTGTTTCTCAACTAAGATTCCCAGCTGTATCAATGGGGAGGGGTGCTTGGCACAGCATGTTGAGACATCCTTTGTCTATTTAGATATCCATGCTGTTCTCAGTGCCCTCAAGTAACATTTGATCACTTCCAGTCCCAGACCAGAAAGATGTCTTCTTGTTAGGCCAACAAGCTAATAAATTAGGCTCCCAATAGACCTCTAGGTTTAAAGAGCTTCATTTTATATGTGTTTTATTTTACTAGATTAAATATTGAAACATTAATTACTAGTGCATTCGTTCTTACCTAAGGTTATAGCTATTTTAAAGGAGAATGCGTGAAGCTAAGCCAGAGAAATTGTGTTATGTCTAAAACCTTTTAAAATCAATGGGAAAAATTAGTCATGACCAATGTGAGTCAACAAGACTTAAGCAGACCCAACCTACTCTGAATTCTGAATCAAGAATTGAGTTAGTACTAAAGTTTAACCAATATAACTCTACTTCTTATCTGACTTACCTGCCTCAAAGTATCAAGAATTTCCAATTCGTACCTGGACCACTCTTGAAATATCCCAGGTTTTCTTCCCCTTCCCACTGGTCATACCTTACATCCAGCCTCACACAACATTTCAGAAATTAATTTTTACTGATCTCCATTTAACTTAATTTATTTTACAGAAGTTATAGTCAAAATGCTAACTAAGCACTTTAGCAATAGTGCTAGTTAAGAATGAGATCATTTAGTTTTAGTGATAACATTCCCCGTTCCCTCTCTTGATCTCTGTTGAAACAGTGTCATTGAAACAAAAGCTGTGTTTACTTGGGGGCAGCAGAAACAGATAAAACAAGTAATACTGGGTTAATTTAAACCAACCTGGAAATGGGAATAAAAAGTCTTTGGTAAGGCCAGGACCTCCCAAGAAGTACTTCAGGATGGGATAAAAATCATAGTGATCTCCAAAATAAAATCCATTTGTACAGGAACAAAACCTGGCATTTCCTGAGACTTTTTTCCTCTTTGGAGGCTCCCTTCATTATAATTAAAGTCATTACCATTCAATTTAAATTGATAAGTAAATTTCTTAAATATCATATAATGTAGCAATCAAGTCTTCCATGACTGAATCAATCCACCCATAGTGCGGCTTCCTCTTTTTCTACTTTCTTCCACTTTACCAAGGAATATTGTATTTTCCTTTTTTATTATTATTTTTATTAAGAAGTTTTCTAAATACATTAAAAATATAACTTAAAGCAAAAAGAAAAAACAGATAAGGTAGAAAAGAAAAAAGATAAAGCACATGAAATATATCAAAATAGAAAAATGACTTCCGACTGCATAAGGTCCCTCAAAGTTTGAATTTGCAATGCTAAAAGGAAGCTCAGCCAAAATACAGACAACAAATTAGGAAAAGTACCAATAGGTCCAAAATAATGGAGGTGGCCATTAGTTTAGCTGTGGCCTTAAAATGGACATAAGACATATTTGTGGAAAATGAGTAGCTACAAGTCATGATGGTTTTATAAAACATGTGGTTTTAGAGTCCAGTTGCCAATAAATGCAAGTTATTGGGGTGCAGCAACAGGGAAGAGCTATTGCATTCATGGCCTGCCTATGGGCTTCGCAAAGCACCTCTTCAGCCACTATGAGAAATGGGATGCTGGACTTGATATATCATTGTTATAATCCAACAGGGCTTGCCTCATAAAATACACACACACACACACACACACACACACAAGGCAGACTTTGAGTTATATGAAGGGTCATTGAATTTGATGACTAATGATATCTAGGAATGCAAAGAATGCATTTGCAATGAGATGCATTGTTTCTCTTAGACTCCTGAGTCAAGGCAGAGTGTGAAAGGGTACACACCTCATTCCTTAAGGAAGTACAAAAAATCACACAGAGGTGATTAATATCTCTGAGTTGTCATATAGCAGTATTTAAAGAGACCATTCTGGTTTCACTGGATTATTTTAGATATTTTGCTTATCTTATATTTATGAAGATTATAAACACTTACTGTCTTAGATGTAGTCTCCAAAAATGCCTAGTATAGGCAGTTTTCAGCACTAACAGTTTTGCCCTGGAATGTATATGTATGTTTTCTTGCTGGATCAGACCATTAGGGTTCATAACCATTAGGTGTGAGAATTAGGACATCATTGAATGCATGGTCCCAACTTTCAAATGCACATCTTCCACAATGGCCACACTAGAAAAAGTATGACAAAAAGCGATTTTGTGTGTATCGTCTGTTACAGGTAGAGGACAACCAAGTAAGATATATCAAGAGAGACAGAGCTAACTGTACAACCCCAGTGTAGGGTACAGATTTTGCAGGTTGAAAGCGTAAGTCGTCATCCAACAAAGACAGTGAGAGAAGTAGTCAAAACCAGTCAAATGGATATCACATGCTCATCCCTTCAGAGAGGCTAAACAGCCAAATGTCTAATTCCTTACTTTTTTTCCCTTTATGCCTGAAGCCCCAGCCATTCTGCTAAATGGAGTTCAGTGGGGCAGTTTTGTGACAACACAGCAACACCCTCCAGCCATCTTTACAGAGAACCTCTTACAACTGTGTAATATCAAGACAGAAACCCATACTCCCCAGAGATGGCACCTGCAAATCTATATTAGTCCTGGAAGTGCGAATGAAACCTAGACCTTCACAGAGTAGTCAAGCGGTACTTCCCACTGTTGTACACGGCTGCTGTGGCAGTACCAGAAACAGGTGTCTACGGAAACTGTATTCAGACAAGTCAGTAGCAAAATGGTATACAGTTTGGCAGCCACAAGAACTGGTGCAACAATGAGCGGTGTGCTGTTTTCAGTGAGCTAAAGTGAATGTGAGTAAGTCTTAGCGGGACTTAGTGTGGGTCGCAGGAACTGCAAATACCAAAGGTATTTGTTCTCTTGCCATCACCTTATACCGTCTGGTCGCCCACTCCCATTGCTGTTCCTGAAAGCATTGTCTGACTCTGTGTGGTCCAGGACACTTGCAAAAAGTAGTGAATATGTACAGAAGTACATAACTTGCATATTAAGCAAGTCCTTCAGTGCATTTTGCCTAAATCTACAACCTTCTTTCCCAAAGAGAGCTCACAACGTTTACTGCAAAAGACAGCAGTGTACAGCACTGATCGGTGTGGAACCCACTGACATCCCACCTCTCACTCCACTCAGAAGAAACTTTCCAAGGTATTTAAAATTATTCTTCTTATTTTCCCTGCTGCTTGAAGGGTGAAGAACACAAATATATGCCTTGTTAATTAAATATATGTACATCATACTCTTCACAGATGAAAATCGAGATCCATGAGAGTGGGGTCAAAAGGGTTTGGGAAGGGGAAAAGTTATTAGTGGGAAAGAACTCACAGAACTCCTATTTTAAGTGGAGAATCTAGAATTTATGTGCTGAATTAAGGAAAGGCTAAAAAAGAAGAAAAAGAAAAAGCCCAAATTATTAATATAATCCTATGACTGATGGGGGGGTTAACATGTACAGCATGATTAACAATAAATTGTTGTATAACAGAGTATTGTAAAATCAAAATGCCTTATAAGATGTGCTCTAAATTACAGCTTCCCCTCTGGTTCATTATAACTGCATGAATTCTGTATTCATACCCACCCCCTCTGCCCAAGGCCCATGATAAATCAAGCCAGTTCCAAGCTTCACCATAACATAATATTCATGTGGTCACATGATAGATCTTTTTAATGAAATCTTGAATAAAGAAACTTGTCCACAATCTTGGAAAAGATCCAGGATTATTCCAATCCCAAAAACAGATGAAACACACCCTTTACCATCGCCATTTAGACCCATAGCACTTATAAATCAGGATGTAAACATTTTCACCTCTATTTGGCAAATAGGATTAATGGACTTATTACAAACTATATTGAACCAGATCAGACTGGATTTATACCTACCCGCAAACTGTCAGATGCCATCCATAGGGTGCTTAATGTTATATATCACTCTTCAGTGTCAAAAATCCCAACAGCCCTTTTATCTTTGGATGCATTGAAGGCTTTCAACCGAGTGGACTGGACATATTTGTTTGAGATTCTGAGAGCAATGAACTTTGGTGATAGATTTGTGAAAGTTCTAGAAATACTCTATAAAAACTCAGAAGCTACTATAACTGTAAGTAAAATAGACTCAAACCCCATAAAGTTGCAACGAGGAACCAAACAAGAATGTCCTTTATCACCATTACTTTTTGGTGTAGCAATTGAACCTTTAGCCAATAAGATCAGAGATGACCCCAACGTTATAGGTCCCAATATTGGAAAGAGACAACAAAAGGTAAACCTATATGCTGATGATGTCTTGATGTTTTTGGAAAATCCTGAACAATCCTTCCCAAATCTTAAGAAGATTTTGGATACTTTTGACAAATATGCAGGGTTCAAAATTAATTACTCAAAGTCTAAATTGATGTGTCTTAACATTCTGCAAGAACAGCAGAAGATCTGGCAAAAAATGACTAATCTCCAATTACAACTTTCAGGTTTCACATACCTAGGTGTTATAATCACCAAAGATATTAAGCAGCTTATTCCCAGAAACTACAAAATCATTATTAGATGAATGAAGTTGAAAATTAGGACACAGAAATCTCTAAAGTTATCTTTGTTAGGTAGAATTGCTGTTATAAAAACATTTCTTATACCATGTCTTTTCTATTTGTTTCAAACTATTCCTCTGTATCCATCTCGTATGCGATTTAAGAGCTGGCAAGATTTAATAAATCAATTTATCTTTGATAACAAGAAACCTAGATTTGGAAAATCTACTAGATATCTTCCAGTTCAAAAGGGTGAACTAGCTATACCAAACTTAAAGTTTTGTGGCTTTTCAACTATCTTATATATTCTGCTTGATCACACAGAGCACGAATACTAATTGGGTAGGAACGGAGATACAGGGAGATTTTCCATCAGAACTCAATCTCTTATTTAATAAAGCAACTAAGCTGGCAATTAAGGAAATTAATAACCCTTGGTTACAAACATCAATTACTATATGGAACAAATGGAAACATGTTTTATCACCAAATCCTTCTCCAATATGCCCATTTCTCTTACATCCATTATTTCAACATTCAGACAAATTCGATCAGTTTCATAAATGGAAAGAGAAAGGTTTATATACAATTAAAGACCTATTTAAAAGGGGGAATCCTAAGACAACAGATGAACTCTCTGCAGAGCTTGAACCATTATCAATTAACTGGCTTCATCTGTACCAGGTCTTTTCTTTTGCTACTAAAATACTAGGTAAAGATGAAGCCCCAAGACCTCCAATTGTAATGGAGAGAGCTTGTGAGAATTCTGAACAACAGACTAAAGGCTTGGCCTCATCCATATATAATTGTTTAAATATGTATATATATGGAAACACACTTAGTCTAAAAACAGCCTGGGAGTCAGACTTGAAAATCACAGTTCCAGAGAAAGATTGGAACAATGTCTGGTTATCATTACCATTTAAATCCAGATCCGCACTAATAAGGGAACATACCTTTAAAACAATCCACAAATGGTACCTTACTCCTCTTAGACAGTCAAAGATAGGAAATAGTATTTCACCAAAATGCTGGAGAGGATGTGAGGTTATTGGTATGTATAACCATATGTGGTTAGAATGCCCTAAAATAGATTTGTTTTGGCAAGGGGTTATAAGACAAATAATGATAATCACAAGACAAGATATTAAATACTGTCCTGGAATTTTATTGTTGAACATTTTTTCTAAAGAAAACAAACACCTTGAAAACAAGAATTTGATTGTAATTTCATCGCAGCTGCCTGAATGGAGGTAGCTAGATGCTGGAAGACTGGAAATGTTCTCTGGAAGCTTGGTGGGGAAGAATATGGGAATTATAGCTCTTAGAGAAACTCTCAGACAATATGCAAACATATAGGGGAATAAAAAGGAATGAAACTTTTGATGAAACATGTTTTCCATTCAATGAATATATGAATGCAATAGATGATTTACAAGGTTATCCCAAACTTTCTGTAGAATCTTCAGACGTATGATGAGATCTGTAATAAACAATGGTAGGCATTATACTTGAATTATGGGTGTAAATTACTGTTGTAAATTGTTTGTCTTATTTTTTTATAGTACTCTTGTGTACTTATATAAAATTTAATTACAAAAAAAATTCACGTGGTTACCTTGAGCGAACCCCTTAGCATCTCAGGCTAAACTACTTCATATTTTTAACTCTAGGTAACAATTGAAATGTTATGAATTAAGAAAGATGTATTTCAGAAAAATCGTTGTCATAATGAAACCATGCATTCCAGTGATGTATTAGGAAATCTCCCTTAGGTTATAATCTTTTACACATTTATCTAGGTGTAGTCTCACTGAACTTATTGGGCTTACTTCTCAGTAGATAAGATTTTTAATCATATTTACAATGCAAAAGGAACAGTGCTCTACAGAAAAAGACTTAATAGCCAGTAAACCACTCTTAACTTTACAGTTTCTTTTCTGTGGCACTCTGCAGCCCTGTGGCATGCGTGCATACACACAGAAAATTGAATGGGGGTATGGAAAGAAGAAAAGTAGTGAAACTAATCCTTAAAATATAAGTTTATGTCCCATGAGGGCATGAGATCAAGTGAGGAAGAGAGTAGGGGGACGGGCAGGAGAACGAACAGTGCGAGTGGAGGTGAGCAAGAAGCAAAAGAGGGCCCACGTTGAGGAGAGCACAAGAAGCAAGATAGAAAGTGAGGCAAGGGAGGGAAGAGGAGAGGTGGGAGGGCGAGCGGTGTAAGTGTTGGAACACAAGAAGCAAAAGAGGGATGAACTACAAGGGAAGGAGTTAAGGAGAATGAAGGAGTAGAAGGAAAGGGAGAGTGAAATGAAGGATACAGAGAAGGAGATGTGGTGTCACAAGGGAAGGGAAGGAAGCAGGAATGTGACAATAAAGTGCAAAAAATAACAAGAGAGGCATGAGGTAAATGCAGAGAGGGGGAAGAATGGAAGTGGGGCAAGTTAGGAGCACATTGACAAAGGCAAGATAGCAGCATAGAAGTCCTCTGGGAAGAGGGGAGCTGTGCAATCCAGTGCTCTGCTTCCTGAGGTGGCCACCTCGTGATACCATTCTGAGGAAAGAAGTTTGTTACGTATCTTCAGATTTTGGAGAAATAGATTCAAAGAATTATGAAGAAAAGATCTAGTCTATTTTATGGACTAATTTCACATTTTTTGTGAAATTCAGAAAATTGTCTGTACATTTGAGCTATTTACTCATACATATGGCCTACTAAGTTCATGGGAGAGGACTACCATTTAGCTCTACAATGGAAACTCTGTCAGAGAAACAAAACAGCTACATAGGCCCTTTCCACACGGCGTAATTAAAACAGTGTAGAGCGACCTCTAATGGAGGTCGTCTACACCGTGGAGTGCGCAGGGGCATTTATTATTTTGAGGTTCTACACCTCAGACCGCCCTGAAGCGACCGGAAGTGGTGGCGCCGCGTGTTTTTTAAAAACCACTTTTCAAGTGAACTTTTCAAGTGGTTTTTATAAAACACGAGCGTGCAGCCCCGTTCCACCCTGTCACAGCACCCTGGTGTAGATTTGCAGGCACGCACAAGTGCGTGCCTGCAGATCTGCCAGGGGGTGGGCTTCCGGCTGGCAAGCTTCTCCAGTTGGTGGAGAGCCTCCACTAGCTGTAAGCCGCCATTTTGGACACCGCAGGAGTGTGGAGTGGCAAACTCGCGCTTCTCCTCGTGGCGACGGACTTACCTGGCTTCCGATAAGCTCTGTTTCTGCGCGTTTTACCCCGTTTCTCCCTCCACGTGTGGAAAGGGCCATGGATGAGGATGATTTATATCAAGAAATACAATGATAGAGTTGAGGGAGGGAAAACACACCTGCGACACTGGATTGGAATTATTTTGATTTTTTTTACTTATACCAAGATATACAATTTAAAGTTTTCAAGGGGGTAGCATTTTGTTGGCCAAGGCTAACAAAATGAATTTCAACAGAGAGAAATGTAAGGTCCTACACTTAGGCAGAAAAAATGGTATGCAGAAATATAGGATGGGGGACACGTGGCTGGCTAACAGTATGTGTGAAAGGGATCTAGGAGTCTTAACAGATTACAAGCTGAACATGAGTCAGCAGTGTGATGCGGCAGCCAAGAAAGCCAACGCAATTCTTGGTTGCATCAATAGGAGTATGGTGTCTAGATTGAGGGAGGTATTGGTACCACTTTATTCTGCTTTGGTTAGACCTCATCTTGAATACTGTGTCCAGTTCTGGGCACAGAAGGATATGGATAAGCTGGAGCAGGTCCAGAGGAGGGCAATCAAAATGGTGAGGGGGCTGGAAGCCATGCCCTATGAGGACAGACTTAGAGAGCTGGGTATGTTTAGTCTGCAGAAGAGAAGATTGAGAGGGGACATGATAGCCATGTTTAAATATTTGAAGGGATGTCATGTCGAGGAGGGAATGGGCTTGTTTTCTCCTGCTCTTGAGACCAGGACAAGGAGCAATGGATACAAGCTGCAGGAGGGGAGATTCCACCTGAACCTCAGGAAGAATTTCCTAACGGTCAGGGCTGTCCGGCAGTGGAATGTGCTGCCACGGAGTGTGGTGGAGTCTCCTTCTTTGGAGGTTTTTAAGCGGAGGCTGGATGGCCACTTGTCGGGAGTGCTTTGAGGGTTTTCCTGCATGGCAGGGGGTTGGACTGGATGGCCCTTGTGGTCTCTTCCAACTCTACATTTCTATGATTCTATGAAAGAGGAGAGCCAGCACGGTGTGGTTGTTTGAGCTTTGAACTGTGACTCTCGAAACCAGAGTGATTCCCTGCTTGGCCATGGAAACCCACTGGGTGATCTTGAGTGCATCATACACTCTCATCACCAGAGAACTCTGTGACAGGTTCACATTAGGGTTGCCGTAAGTTGGAAATGGCTGGAAGGCACATAACAGCATCAAGCAGTATTAAATCTTTAGCTACAAAGGCAGCAAGATCTAGTATCTACAGTTATCTATTCAACACCGTCTAGACATAATAGATAATAAGTTTTATTTGACATAAACGTTTGGAGACTGCAGCCCATTTCATCAGTTGCCTCAGTTGGCAGAGATTTATGTACATGTTTGGGGTTGGAAGATGCAATTAATAGGTGAGAGGAAATAGAAATGTAAAAAGTACAAACAGTTATTATTGCACTGATTGGCATTAACAAACAATAATTGGTTGGGAGCACATACATCCCAGCGTAGATGAGCTGCTCAGCATGTCTATTCTGATGACTAGTCAAATAGGTGAAAGTGACTTAAAACAGACTATTTTCTACTTGTAATAGAATATTTATTCTGAAGAAAATCAAACCACACTGTTTTCCCCTTCAGTTATTGTCATTTGGCCCTACATTCCTCTGCATCTTGCCCTGTGTATTAATTTGCAATCATTCTCAAAGGCCTCATGTGGTATTTTCATGGAATCTTAGCTTTTTGCAAACAGTGAAAAATTAATCGCAAAAAGGTAATTTGATAAGAATAACACTGGAAATACCTGCTCATGGAAAAATGTTAGTATTAGTGTTGTTTTTCGTTTATTTGTACTGCACTAGGAATGTACACATTTACTTCATTTAGTTTCCCTCTCCCTGTTGATCTCCACAGCAATCTTGTCAGGTAGGTTTACTGAGAGATAGTGGTGGCCCACAGCTGACATGGTTAACTCCATGACTAAACAGAGATTTGGACTTGGATCCCTCGATCCACCTGGATCTCCTTTATCCAAGTCCAGCACTTTGAACATGCCTATGTACTGGTTCCTTCAGATCAGTTGAAATGGTAAAACCATGGTATGAAGTTTGAAACATACTGGGAGGAAAAATGCAGCAATGAATGTGTCTAATTTGTATAATTCAATGCAAATTAGAGTAGTTTTCATAATTAGAATAATTTGCATAATGTGCAGAACAAGTGCCCAGATTTGAAAAATGGAATATGGCAAGCCAGTGCACTGGTAACCCCAAGACTGACCTACTGTAAGGGCTTCTGTGTGAGGCTATACCGAGGCTGCACAGAATACAGAATGAGGCAGGTAGACTGTTTAGCAGTGCCTCCTACTGTGTACATATAATCTGTTTGCCTACATGTTACCCTGATTGTTCTTCTGACATTATCAGTTATCCCTGGTTTTTAATGCATTGTTTTTAATCGTTTTTATTGGTTTGTTATTTTTGGTTATCGGTTATAGGGTATTTGTAAAACATGCTGAGATTTTTTAAAAAAGAAAATTGCTGCAGAAATGTTCTTAAATAAGTAAATCATTTTAAATAACGAATTAGTTTCTGTTTCTGGCTTTTCAGAGCTGTTTGAAGAAGTTTGCACACCCTTCAAAAGCTAGCAAGATCCACACAAAGTTCCTGCTGTAGGCTTCAGACAGTGATCAAGGGAAGTGTCCTCACCCTCCCACCAGGCCCTCTTCCAGACTGTGGGGACCACTATGGAGCAGATGAGCAACTTTTTCAACTCCACCTGGACTTTCATCCTCTCTAAGCATCAGGAGGGCATCTACAACACAGTCTGCCTAGCTGTGCTCTTGGGACTGCCTGCCCTCGTCCTCTTTGTTGGCATTTTTATCTGTTGCCACTGTTGTTTTTGTGGTCGAAAGCAAAAGAACAATGGCAGCTACAGCGGGAGGAGCCCCTCTCAGGGGAAGAAAAGAAATAAGATGATGAGGAAGAAGAAAGAAGAAGATCTCTGGATCTCAGCCCAGCCCAAGATGCTCCTGCTAGAAAAGAGGCCCTCATTGCTGGCCTAGAAAAAGAGAAAGGGGCAAGAGTGATTCCTCTTCTCCTATCTGGGTACCATAGTACTTTAGGCCACAAGCATATCATGCTGGCTCTGTCCCTCTGAAGGACAACTGCAGCTTCTTTTTTAAAGGCTTCTGAAATGAAATGCTCTCAGGATCTCCCTGAGATGTGCTGGGGAGTTCTTGGCTGGGTGCAGTACAAGAGCACCACTGGCTGCACCTGGGCAGAATGAACTAACACCCATGTCAGCTTACTTACTAGCCGAATATGCACAGAAGAATGTGCTTGTGTAGAGTTGCCAGCACTTGTTGCTGTTGCAAGCAGACCTCTGTGGTCTCAGACTGAAGGATGTATGTGCTCTAACAAACTTTGCACTGACACCATTATGTGCACTAGCAAGCAACACTGCCATATACACATGTAAACATTTCATTGCCATGTACACACACACACAAAATCACGTGGCTGCAGATGAAGCTGCTTCAAATAATTTTATTTGGAAAGTAGCTTAGGTGATTTCAAAAGGAGATTAGAAAAAATCATGGATCTTCCTAACTAAATAGAATGTCTAATTTCAGAGGCACTAGGCCTCAGAATTCTAAGTGCTGTGGGACGAACAGTGCACAGAAGCTTTCATGCTGTGCTTGTGGGTCTCCTGGCTCTGTCTGGAGATGTAAAATTTCCAGAAATTTCGAAGTCATGGAAAAAAAGCCTTTTTAGAAGGAAGGACCTCCACAGACACACTTTGGATAAAACAAATTCTCAGAAAAATTATAAAATTCAATATTAGCACCTTTTACAATTTGAAAGTCACTTTGTTACTGTAGGAACATAAAATGCATTATATGTAAATAGGGCATATTTTGGCATATTTTTTATTTTTTATATATTAAAAATACAGTTTATTCATAATACAAATATAGATTTGATTTTTTAAAAAAAATTGTTACAGATGAAACTGTATTCTGAACTGCAAGGCATACTTGAACAAAAGAACCTCCTTGATTTTGCCAGTTTGAAGAACAGGCAAAAAAACCCAACAACAATAAAAACAGAAGAAACCATCAATGCTCGTAAAACAGAAAAAAAACAGAAAATTATTTTCACTGAACTAATTCGCCATAAAGTCAAGCAAACATAACCTACTCATTTCCATAAATAGAACAGAGAAAAGGAAACCAAAACTATAACAATTTAATACTCATAACTTTACAGAGTTTATAATCTTATATAGTTTTCCATAATCCTTTTTTTCAAAAACTTTCTAGAAAAAAGCTTCAAGAGGGAAAAGGAGGATTTTTTCCCCCTAATTCCAACACCCCTGGCCTTCACATCTCTAGATACATCTACCTGAGCATTCTTGGAAAGAGAGTGCTTTGCTAAATAGACCCATGATCTGATTCAGCAAGGCCTGTTAAATGACAAAGTCCTTTTACTAGCAAATCCTGAAACCAGATGTCCCACACTTACTGCAAGATCTTCTCATTACATATATTTTCTGATTGGAGCTTTGTAGCATGCTGCAGAGTTCAGCACAGTAAGATTCGTATATTCCAAGATTCTAGACCTTAACAGGCTCAGAGATTTATGGGTAATGTGTAATCAAGTATTGGAGGAAGTAGGAAAGGGAGAAGGGTTTCTGGAAATTAACAGAGTCCCATCTCTTCCTCCCACCCCACAATTTATTATTCCCTGTGGTGTCTGATCTGTAAGGGCCCATTTCTTTTCAATGTCTGTCCAAACATGAGGCATCATCCAGTCACATGTGAGCAATTTTCATTGCCAAAGACTTCAAGGGAGAGAGTTACATGTTAAATCTTTCCCAGTGAAATCAGTGGCACTTACAAGTCTTTAGGCCCTTTTCACACGAGGTAATTACAATGGTGTAGAGCGACCTCTAACGGAGGTCGTCTACACCGTGGGGTGTGCTGGGGTGTTTATAGTTTTGAGGTTCTACACCTCAAACCGCCCTGAAGCAGCGGGAAGTGGTGGCGCCGTGTGTTTTCTAAAAACCACTTTTCAAGTGGTTTTTATAAAACACGAGCGTGCAGCCCCGTTCTACCCTGTCACAGCGCCCTGGTGTAGATTTGCAGGCACGCGCAAGCACGTGCCTGCAGATCTGCCAGGGGCGGGCTTCCGGCTGGCGAGCTTCTCCAGTTGGTGGAGAGCCTCTGCCAGCCGTAAGCCGCCATTTTGGATACCGCCAGATGCCGCAGGAGTGTGGAACAGTGAACTCGTGCTGCTCCTCGTGGCGACGGACTTACCCGGCTTCTGGTAAGCTCCGTTTCTCGCGTTTTACCCCGTTTCTCCCTCCACATGTGGAAAGGGCCTTAGTTTGATCATCTTGGGCACCTAGGGGTTTCTGAAGGGGGAATTACTGGAACAGTGCATCTGGAATTTAGGGAGACAGACGCCAAGCTAGTGCATCTACACCTGCCATTGCATTATTTATATTCAGGCTTCAGCATCTAGAACTGCCCTCCTTCGTTGTTGCTGTAAATGCTGCTTAGGGTTGTACTTGAGTCTTATAGTAGACTCCTAAGTGATTGTACAACTCCCCTCCACATAATAAATGTGCAGAAAACATTGCTGGGAGATGCGAGCTGCCCATGATTGTTACAGCGGTGCCATACAATAGCCCAGTGAGAAGCACAGACAAAGAGCAATGCTCATTGTGTACATTTGTGTGCCTGTATGAGAATTCCTTTTTATTAACAGTTCACATTCATGGGAGGGAGATAGTGGACTTTTCTATTCTGTCATGGGCGGAGCAAGCCTGTCCAGCTTGCTCTATGTATTCATTGAGTGCGTGCAGCTGATCAGTTTTACTTGTCTCAGACATGCCCACTTGGAAGAAAGCGTGACCAGATTCAAAGGAACTTACACCCAGGCAAGCATTTGTAAGTGTGCAGTCTTAGTTTCCTTTTGGGTAGTAAATTAAGGGCATTTCCGCAGTACACTGTTAAGAGTGCTGTTATTCCACTTTCAACATCCAGTGGAATCCTGGGGCTTGCAGTTTAGGGAGGGGCCTTTAGAATTCCCAGCCAGAGAGCTCTTTCGCCTGAGTGAACTACAAACCCCAGCATTCCACAAGAGGTTGAAAGTGGAATAATAGCACTATAATAGTGCAGAGCAGAAAGGCCCTAAATGTAACAATTTCCTCATCCTGCTCATTTATATTTGAGACAAGGAAATGACCTGTCCTTTCAGTTTTCTTTCTCACCATGTTTCTTTTTCTTTTTTTATTTTTAAAAGTTAAAACTCCAATGCATCCTCATTCCAACATTTCCTCTCTTTTTTCACCTAGAACCAATTTTCTTCCCATGCTCCAGCCAGCATAGCAAGGCCTGCCTTTATATTTACTCTATTTTCTGCAATATTAGGCTTTGTAGAGCTTTGAGGTGACAGATTGACAGCAGTGTTATTCTGTAAAACTTCTAGTGGTGGGGGTCATGATGGCATTATTTTAAGTTATTCAGTACTTGCTACTTGTGGGGGGGGATGTTTTTAGAAGTAGTTGAGGGATATTCCCCGTCTTACTCAAATTAGATAATTTTTCATACTTTTTAAGATGAGCTTTTTTCCCTAAAAAGGCAGCAGAAAAATATTGGAGTAAAGGAATTAGTACCAATTATGATGGCAGCAAGTTATTGGATGGGGATGTGTACATCAATTCAAATAATAAAATTGTTTTTAGACGTCATTATCCAGGTGTTGAAACTCATGCACTCTTATCTAGGAGGGAACTCCATTGATTGTATATGGGGACTTGCTTCAGAGAGTTGCCCTATGAAACTCAGTTGTAGAAAGAAGTAGGGCCGTATAACAAACACTGTACCTCATGCCTATCAACATAATTTGGAAGAAATTCCAACTTGTGCCAACTTTTCAGATCAGATCACTGTTTCAAATGGTGACAAACCCTGGACCATCCCCAACAAGGCATTTATTTGTATATTTTTACACACTCATAAGATTCACACCTGTTCTTTTTTTGCTGTGCTTATGGCAGTGGTGTGACCAGCTACCTTCATATCGGCATTATCAGTTCTGTATCTTCTGTTCAGATCTGCATTTTGAGATTGCCCTTTTATTGCACAGGTTATTAAAAATGAAACCCAAGAGACGTCTATTTAAAATAAATTTATTTTAATGAAATAAACCTGAGCAGTTTTTATGTTCTGCCCCAACCACAGTTAGCTATTTTACTGGAAGAAAACAGAAAATGAAAACGTTTTTCTATTTTTTTTTTCTGACCACAGGGAAGCAGTTTATTTAGCGATGAAGAGGAAATGAAATGTAGATTGTGCTTAAATCACGTGACAATTATGAAAGAAACTCTTCTCACTGATTCAGGCCTGCACAATGCCTGTGTGATTGATGCCCCCCAACCCGTAGGAGACTTGCTGGCCAATTCAGTAGGAGGGCCTTTTCCTAATGATCTCAGAGGTCTTTACTCTTCAGGTCAAGAAATACTACATGAGCAAGAAGTACAAGAACATAAATGCATTTTAATGACATAAATGCAGTTTTAGTACATCACAAAGGAATCTGTGAATATAGCAGTTCTTTACATGTCTGCTCAGAAGAAAGTCCCACTGAATTTAGTGACACTCCCAAACAAGTGTTGATAAGGTTACATAATGTATTTGTTGAATGAATTATGATTTTGCTAAATAATGTTTATATTAAAATATTACAAAATCTACAGTGAGCACCAAAATATAAGAACTGTATACAAATACATTTGTTCTAACTCACATAGTTAATAGCTATCTAGGTAAAAAATAAATTCTGAGCAGTTTGTAGATCAAAAATTGGTGCATGCTGAGGCTAGCAGGTGAATATTGCTATTGCAGAAGCTAAAACTTTCTTTTTAAAAAAACCTACTTTTTTTCTTCTGTAAATAAACTGATGTTTGGAAATCCCCTAAAAAATTGGGAAAATATATTTTCTTGTATTTAATTAGTACTTGTATAACATTTAGCATACAAAGTAGGATTATAAAAACATAAGAGATAGTTCTTAGTATATTTATTCACTCTCGCAAAAAGTATCCTTTTTAAAGTGGAAGGTGAGATACTTTTCCTGAGCCATGCTAGCTGAGCTGGGATTTTAGTTAGGATTTTAAACCAGTTTGCTGACACTGCAGGTACCATATACACACACGCGCGCGCACACGGAGATGGAAAAGCACTGTTATGATAGGTTTCTGAGTACAACTCCCAGAATCCCTCAGCCAGCAGGTTCATACTGTCTGAGGGATTCTGAGAGCTGGAGTGTAACAAGTAACTTTCCCAAGCTCTGTTACTGCCTGCCCCTCCATAAAGAGTATAACTTATTAACCAGCTTTTAGTTCTCATCTGCATTTCTAGCTTGCTTACAGTACAGCACAAGTCCTATGATGTTCTCAGCCAGTTACACCCGAAAATATTTCTGAGGCCTTAAGTCAGTTAATGTGATTATAACTATATTAAAATAAGCCACACAAGGCCCAACACACTGTTACATGATTACACATTTTTTTTGTGATTTGGGTTGGCAAGCACAGCACTGTCAGCCATTTTAAACTCCAGCTTCTGTCCTCATCAGCACCAGAGATCTCCTTTTTCTGCCAAAGAGTGGCTCAGAGCTATGTGAACGTGGACGGATCTTCATTTCAGTAAAAGGGATGGAGTATAAATGCCCTTTCCATGGCTCCCAGTTCACTCCCTGGAAAGCAAAAATATATAGGACATGGGTAATGGTATAAGTCCAGCTTCTTGAACCTACAGAGGAATGTTCAAATAGCTGATCATGCTGAAGCTAAAAAATAATCTCCTTCCCATCAGTTACTGTTGAGCCCTTTAACAAATTTGTGGATGAGGTCTGGTGTAAAAACCTTACAACAGGTATTGATAGCAGTCATCATCATTGTTACCATATTTCTATAGTACTTCAGAGTGGTATCAGTTCACATGTATTATTTTGCTGTGTTCCTTACAACAATCCTGCCAGGTCAGCCACGTATTATGAGCAGTGGCATAGCTTGGAGTGTGCAGAAGAGGAGCTATGGTGCACAGGGGCGGGACTACGGTGCGTGGGAGTGGGGCTAGGGCGTGTAGGAGAGGGCAACCAAGGTGCTGTGGCACCCCCAAAAAATTGCCACAGGGGGTCCACTGCCCCCGTTGCACCCTATCCTTATACCACTGATTATGAGCCTTCTCTCATGGTGGGGGACAGTGAGGACTCTGCAGTTCAAGAGGGGAGGAAGGAGGCTTGCCTCAGTTTGGGAAACGAGTTCTTCTTAAGGGGATATTCAACTTTGGACTTCATCAATATACATCTATTGCAACCACAGGTAGCCAGAGGCTTCCATGTCAAGTGTATGAACTTATATTTTCTTTGTATAGGGAGCAATCTTCTCCCTTTGTACTAATATCTAGAGATTGCCACTGAAGCTCAATGGTGAGAGATGCAGGACGAAGAAAATGACACTTCTTCCCACAGCATATAATTAAACTTCGTTAAACTGATTAAACCATTTTGCTGTTATTTTACTTGTAAAGCATCAGGTACAGTGATGCCACTATATAAATAAATGATGTCAACACAAGAACAACTACCAACAAAAACAACTATGGAATTCACCGTGATGTAGACTCAGACTCAAGTCAAATTCAAGTCACTTCAGTACCTCGACTTGGATTCAACTTAGCCAAAAATGATGCACTGACTCAACTTGTGACTGGTGTATTTTCAGTGCTCGTGATTCAGTAACATAACACATTCATCCAGAAACCTTACGACTTCAAGCAATGCTTCCATCTCTTTTTGTAATGATGTGTCTCAAGCCCAAAGCCTGGGTGTTTTTCTCAGAGAAGAACAGCAAATGCACTAGGTAAGGTTATTGCTTAACACAAATAAGAAAAAGATAAATAAAAGGAAAATTAAAAGACTGCTGTTATCTTTCAGTCTTTATAACTTTGAGTAATATATTATTTGGACCAAGTACAGTGGCCCCTCAATTTTTGCGAGGGTTCAGAGTGCAGAACCCTCATGAAAGTGGGAAAACTGCAAAAAAAAACCATGATCCGCCTCCCATTCCCTTCTGGGGGTCCCCCCCCTCCTATTCCCTTGTCTTTTGCACACTGGGGCCAGAGGCAAAAGAGTGGGGTGGGGGAGCTCCAGAGCAAGGAAGGAAAGCTCACGCAAGCCTCTCTACCTTCACTCTCTTGCCTTTTGCTCCAAGCGAGCTCTCAGTGCTGGGGCCAGAGGCGAAGGAATGGAAGGGGAAGCTCTGGAGAGGAGGTGTGTGCATACCTCTCTCCATTCCCTTGCCTTTTGTCAAGGCATTTGCCTTCCTTCTCCACACCCAGCAAAATGCAAGGGAATGGGAGGAGGAGAATGAGGGTGGTAGGCATGCATGTGCCTTGAGAATAATCAAATTCGCCAAGGTCAAACCTGCAAGTGTAGAGGGAAGACTGTACCTGATGACGCCATCTGTGACCAAAGAGAATACACACAATGTCAATTCCACCTGGCACATCATATGTGCTATAGCACCTAGAAAGTCCTGCTTTTCCTCATCAGATTTTGGCATGAATTAATTTCTTTCTTTCTTTCTTTCCCTACCTTTTCCCGACATAGGCTCTAAGGCAGTGTGCAACCCTTTAAAAACCCGACACAATTAAAAATATACTTGTGCACTTGAGGGGCTAAGCTAAGGTTTGAAATGCTGCTCTGCTGTGCTCTGAGGCCCAGCTTCCGCCCTAGATGGCATAGATTCTACTCTTGCTATGGCAGAGCTCTTGTGTCTTTAACATCTTCATGCAGCACAAACTATTGGGCAAGGGCTTCAAGTGCCATCTAGTGGATGATAACTGTAACATCACCACAACCTAATGTCATGATGATGAACAGTAGAGAAATTTTTTAAAAAACCTCTTCTCACTGCTAGGGAAAAGAGACCTATTCAAAGTTTGTAAACTGCTAAATGCAATATGCCCATAAATCAAAAAGAACATTATGTCCAACCAACATAAACAGCTATCACTGCTTAATATGAATTGCTTCTTATCATAAACAATAAGTGAGGCATTCCCCACATAAAGATCTGCTCTCTGTCAGTGCACAAGAAGCTACAAGGCCAGTACCAAGGAGACACTTCTTCCTGATCCACTGGGCTGTTGTTGCTGTGTGCCTTCAAGTTGTTTCTGACTCATGACTATCACAGGATTTTCTTGGCTATATGTGTTCAGAGGGGGGTTGCCTTTGCTTTCCTCTGTGGCTGAGAGAGTGTGAGTTGCCCAAGGTCATCCATTGGGTCTCTCTGGCCAAGAGAGGATTCGAACTCCAATCTCTCCAAACCACTACACTACACCACACATCACATCTGCTGGGTGCCACATGTTATTTTGCATCTTCTGCGATGCATTGCATCACTACAAAAATAGGGTTACCAGTATGAAAACTGGAGAGGGCTCTTGTCCCTCACATGGCTGTGCAGAAGTGAGAGTTTCAGCAGGTGTAGCTTGTCACACAACCAGGTAAGAAGCCACAGCTGCTGAAAGTGCCTCTTTTACACAACCATTAAAAATACAGGGGCCCTCTCCAGTTTTCACTCTAGCAATCCCAATGCAAGGTGACAAGTGGCACTGGGCAGAGTCTCCTTGGTACCTATCTGGTATCTTGTGCAGAGCATGCCCAATATAGACAAAAGTAGTAGTAACGCAGGGCCTGGTACTCATGGTACTCACCTCACTGTGCTTGTTTTCTCCATATTTGCCATTGGGATTGGCCAGGTGGCAGTTCTTATACCACCAGCCACCATGGTGGGTTATTGCACAGTTGCTGATTGCAATATCATTGTCCCTGTCCCAGGTGGTAAATTTATAACCATGATGGTATGTCATGGCATCCCCTTAATTAGGAAAAGGAAAGAAGCATTAGAAGCATGGGAAGTCATACTTCATGAACATATTTGATTCCTGACGTAAGAACTGGGAAGGCACACCCAAAAGAGATGTCAGAAAAATAACAGAACACCTTTCAAAGTCCAACTACTCTAGCCAATTGAAAACAAAATGGGTTCAGAGGAACAAATTACATTTCATACCAGCTATTCTTATCAAAATGTTGATGAATGGGAAATGTTGGCCAAAATCCTCTGGGCTACAAATACTCCTACAGGCCTTGTGTCAGGAAATTGACAGTAACTCCTTGTGCCTCACCTTTTCCAAGGTTCCACAACTGCAGCCAGACATCACCCAGGCACATCCCTGTAGACTGCCAGGGGGCAGGGGCAGCCAGAGCTGTGTCCAGGCCCTGTTTAGCTTCCATTGCACCACTGGGAAAAACAAGAGCAGCCTTTGCCCTCCCAAATATTTGCCAATGGTCCAAAGGGCAAGGACCACTCCTTTTTTGGTTGCATAATGGCAACTGGACAGTGCCCAGGTGCAATTTGCTGTGCCAGCCACTGACTGGCCATGTGGGGTACACCTGGGTATTCTCTTGCTGCCATTCCAGAGCCAGGGAAAGGAGGAGCAGCTGCCACTCTCCAGCATAAGGACAGAATCTAATAAGATCCCAGCTGTGGAGAGCTGATGGCAAACTTTATTCCTTGCTATTAATCGTGAGTGATTATAAAAGGACACTGGACTACAAACCAGAGTTAATTACAAGAAATCATTTTAAAGTATTTGCTCCCACAGAATTTAGTAATGCCAGTTTTTTGCTTCTGGGAATATCTAGAAATAGAGCTAGTAAATGTACAGTAAAACATGTTTTTGTAGCATGCAGCACTGAGAACTTCACTGCTGGAAACTGTATAACTAAATTATGGTAGAAAATTAATTTGTATGAACTCAGCAAATTACAATAATTATTTTGGTTGGATGGGTAAATAGATACTAATTACTCTTTAAATATCAAGACTATATTCTAGTTTTGTGTGAAAGTTACATTGTCTATTCTATGCTATTTTTATTCTGTTACAGAGACAGCCACTAGCACATGAAACTCTTTGTAACTCACTGGTCAATGTCCCACCTGTGCTGGTAGCTTGGCATATACACTTCCACATCCTCTGACTGCCTGGCAGGTGTCAAGGCTCAAGAGGGGTCAATCCTGCTGTTGCTTACCAGTGGGCAGGCAGGGAGGAAAGAGGTCATTCAGATTATGGAGAATCAGATGGCATCAAGTTGGTTGAGGATAGAAGAAATAACAGCACACTCACAAATGGAGAGCATCCACCTTTTCTTCTTCGTGGTCTCTGTGCCTCATACATTAGGAGCTTTCGCACCTGCGCGGTAGCGTTCGGAAGATTCTAGAGCTCGTTAGCTTGGCGGGAACCCCTCCCCCACGTCAGTACTGCGCATGCTCCTCCCGCCAAGCAACCGTCTCTCCTCAGTTCTTTCTTGTCCGCCGTCGCAAACAGAAGGTTCTGCTTGTTGGCTTGTGCTTTGCTTGATTTTCTTGGCTTTTGATTTCAGATTTTTGGATTTTTGACTACCCTCTCGGATTTTGGATTTGTCTTTGGTATTGCTTCTATCGGTTTTGACCCTTTTCTGGCTGTTTGTGATTTTGGACTATGGACTGTGTTTGGTGTTCTCGGACTTCCCTTTTTCTCCACACCTTGGCCCTTGTTTTATGTCGGCGTTGTTCAAACACTGCACCTCCTGTGGAAGGAAGGTCGCTTTGTCTGACCGACACTCGAAGTGCCTGTTCTGTTTGGGTGAAGGACATAACGTCCAAGCCTGCCCTATCTGTAAAGAATTCACCCACCGGACACTTCGTAACAGGGCTGCAAGGTTAAAATCCCACTGCTGGGAAGAATCTCTGCGCACTCAGAGACCAGAGACAGTATCGATGGCTTAGAAACGCCCGACCTCTTCTTATTCTTCTTTGGCGGCAGCAGCGGCTGCCGTGCCCTCTTCGTCATCGGCATCGGTACCAGGCTCGGCACCAATCATGAAGTTGCTGAGAATTCCCAAGGTCTCAGCAACTCAGGCGTGTGAGGATCCTGCGGGCTCGCAAGCCTCCACCTCCTCCAGGCCGCTTACCCTGGCCCAGAAAAAGCGTCCTGCCACCGAAGACACGGGGGAGGAGAAGAAGGAGGAGGAGGAAGAGAAACGGCGCTCTCCACCAAGGGTGGCTCAACCACCAACTCCGCCACCCACCCAGCCCGCCGAGGAACCTGAACCAATGGAGCTCCCTGAGGAAGAGGAGCCTCTGAAGGAACAGGAGATCCTCGAGGTGTCGGACGAGGAGCAGGCCGTGCAGGCCTCACCCTTCCAGCCGCCCGAGCTCATGGCGGAGACCACCCCGCTGAGTCACCGTCCCTTGGCAGACCGCCAGGAGGAGGCTGTGGCCAGGCAGCGACCAGCCTCTCGACATGACGAATCCCGCTCTTCAGAGCAGCAGGCCAGGCCTCCATCCCTGCATTACTGGGAGATGCGCCTGGAGAGGGCACGCTCGGGCAAGAGCGCCTACTCCCCAGCAACCTACCTTGCGAAGTATGCCCAGGAGTGGCACGAGCCGGCTGGCTCATACTATCTTATTCACCCTCCTACAGGAACTGGTACCATCCAGATCCACGGTACTGGTTGCCGTGACGCCAGTCTCGGTCGCCACCGCAGGAAGCCCACTACTCCCGCTATGATCGAGCACCACCACGCTGATCTCCGAGTCACCGAAGGTCCCGGGAGCCCTCACCCCACTACAGGGCTGTCTTGCCACCCCCGCGGACGATGGCCACGGCTACCCATCCGGCGCCACAGTCCACCGTGGCCCAAACAACAGTGGCTGACACGTCTACAACACAAGCAGCACACCGCCCTCAGTGGTGCCCCTGCAGGTGATCTCGGTACCAGCCATGACACCGACCGCATCCACATCAGCGCAGCCTGCGGCCCCAGCGGTCACCCTGGCTCCCTCGGTCCGTCAACCAGCTCAGGAGAAGGCGGTGGAGAGGTCGCCAAAACCATCAGGTGACTCCTACGAGTCAGACTCCGACTCCGCGGGGTCGACTCCCTCATCGCACGAGTCCCCTCCGCTGGCTTTCAGGGAACCAGGTCTGGAGTCTGCACTGGAGGATGTGCGCCATTTTTCCGCCATCCTCCTCAGAATGGCAACAGCCCTCGGCCTCAAGGTGACCGAACCTGCTCCGCAAGCCCAGGACCCGGTCTTCCAGTATCTGGAGACCCGCCCACCCTCAACTGCACCACTGCCCTTCTTGCCGATGCTGGTGGAGGCAATGAAGCAGCCGTGGGTGAAGCCGGCATCAGCACAGCCCATTCCGCATCGGCTGAAGCATTTGTACAGGACGCAGAAGGAGAACACGGAGTTCCTCTTCAGCCACCCTGTGCCTAATTCCATCATCGTCGAGTCTGCCCAGACTAAGGAAGGCAATCGGGCACATACCACCCTGCCGGACCGTGAAGGCCGGAAGCTCAATGCCTTTGGTCACCGCTTCTATTTGGCGTTGTCCTTAGTGGCCAGGACGATCAACATGATGGCATACCTCACGGCCTACCATCGGAATCTACTGGACCGACTCGCGCCGCTCCTAGCTGAACTGCCGGAGGAGTCACGCGCCTCAGCCACCCAGATCTTCAGCGAGGCTGTCGCTGTAGCTACTCAGCAGATTGCCACCTCGAGGCACGCCGTGGAGGCCACCTCGAGGGTGATGGTTTGTGCCGTAGCCCTCCGACGTCATGCGTGGCTCCGGTCCTCTGGGCTCCAGGAGGACAGCCGTTCGACGGCCAAGGGCTCTTCCATACCTCCACCGACGAGGCCATGGATCACCTCGTCAAGGCCCGGCTGACTGCTAAGAAGATGGGCGTTAACCAGCCCGCCCAATCCCGCCACAGCTTCCAGCCGAGGTCTTCGTGGAGAGGTCCTCCTCATCCTCCACGTACCAGCCGCGGTCTCCGTGATCGACCGCGTCGAGAGCATCAACGTCTTCTGCTTCAAGAAGGCTTCCGAGGCGGCACCCATCATCGTCGTCAAAGAAGTCTTCTTCTGGAGCGAAGACCCGATTTTGATGGTCTTCGCAGGACACCACCCATGCCATCTTTTGTCCTTCCAGCAGACCTGATCCATCATCCAAGCCTGGCCAGGCACCTTGACCAATGGTGGGAGATCACTGCAGACTCCTGGGTACTTACCATCATCCGCTTGGGATACGCCATCGAGTTCCAGGATATTCCACCACGGGGTGTCTACTACTCCACCCTGGCCAGCTCGGCCCTGCTGGAAGAGATCCAGTCCCTCCTCGAAAGGGAGTGATCGAGAGACTCCCGCCTTCAGCCAGAACCCCTGGCTTCTACTCAAGGTACTTCACGGTACCAAAGGCGGACGGATCCCTGTGGCCCATCCTAGACCTCTGAGGGGTGAACGAGTACATCCGCCCCAAGAGGTTCAAGATGGTCACGCTGCCCTCGATCCTCCCCTTCCTCCAGCGAGGGGACTGGTTTGCGTCCATAGACCTCAAAGATGCCTATTTCCACATCTCGATCTGCCCTCAGCACAGACAGTACTTGCAGTTCGCGGCCGACGGCACCAGTTACCAGTACTGGGTCCTGCCGTTCAGCCTCTCCACCGCGCTGCGGGTATTCATGAAGTGCATGGCTCCCGTCGTGCCCTTCCTGCGGACGAAAGGCGTCTCCGTCTACCCCTAGCTGGATGATTGGCTATTGGTTGCATCCTGCAGACAGAAACTGTACAAAGACATCCACTGGACTTTGACCCGGCTCGGACTCAGGGTCAACCCCAAGAAGTCTCATCCCGAGCCCACCCGGATTCTCGATTTCATCGGGGCGACCCTCGACGCGGTATCGGCGAGGGCCTACCTACCGAACAAGAGGGCGCGGATGCTTTGTCAGGCAGCGTCCGCTGCCTTCCGGGCTCCGACGGTATCACCAGGACGATACAGCAGCTCCTCGGCTACATGGCCTCGACCACCGCCGTAACCTATCTCTCCAGGTTGCGCACACGACCGCTCCAGCACTGGTTCGTCAGGGCCTTTGATCCACTCTGGGACGACCAGTCGTGCCAGTACCGGCTGCCCCAACAGGTACATCGATCGCTCCTGTGGTGGCAGTCGTACAGGAATCTCCTGTCAGGCATGCCGTTCCGCGAACCCAAGCCATCAGTCACGGTAACGACGGATGCCTCGCTCTTCAGCTGGGGAGCGCACACCGGCAACCTCCAAGTCTGCGGTCGGTGGATGGAAGACGAGACATCTCTCCACATCAACGCTCTTGAGCTGCTGGCGATCCACAAGACACTGAGAGTGTTCCGTCACCTGGTCACGGGCCGCATGGTGTTGATCCTCACCGACAACATGACGGCGGTCTGCTACATGAACAGGCAAGGAGGGACTCACTCCACCACACTTCTCGGAATAGCGCTCGACCTTTGGGACTGGTGCGTCTCGCTTCGGATACACCCAGTGGCCGTTCACCTGGCGGGGCAGGAGAACACCACAGCGGACGCCCTCAGCAGGAACACCACTTCCCACCATGAGTGGCCCCTGTCGGACGAGGCCTTCCAGATGGTTCGGGACCATTGGGGCGAGCCGACCATCAACCTCTTCACAACCAGCCAGAATGCGAAGTGCCGTCGTTTCTGCTCGAGAGCCGGCCATGATCACCACTCCATCAGCGACGCGTTCCAGTTCCCATGGGGCAAGGGACTCCTCTATACCTTCCCTCCGTTCCCGCTCCTGGGCCGCGTGATATCGAAGATCATCATGGACCGAGCAGATGCAATCCCCATAGCACTGTACTGGCCAAGGCAGCACTGGTTCGGGCCCCTGATCGAGGCCGCCCGGGGCAGGATTCTCAGGTTTCTGACGGTACTGGAGCTGCTGTCCCACTCCGATGGTCTTGTGCTGCACCCGAACCTGCCGGTATTGGCCCTCCATGCCTGGAGGATATCACCATAGACGACCCGGCCATCGGTAATGTCTTGACCACGGCCAGGAAAGAGTCCACACGAAGGAACTACCATTACAAGTGGCAGCGCTTTGTGGCCTTCGCCGAGGAACGTCGAGAGCCAGTATCGCCCATCAACCTGTGTACCGTGCTCCATTTCCTCCTTCACCTAAGACAACAGGGCCTGGCCTTCCCATCGCTCAAAGTCTACCTCGCCGTGATCGTGGCATATCAGCCACCACGATCCCCATCGGCTGCACTCTTCAGGGACAGTACCATCAAGCAGTTCCTGAAGGGCCAACAGCACCTCTACCCACTGGTATCGTCGCCGCTACCGCCGTGGTCGCTGTCATTGGTGCTGTCGCAGCTGACGAGGCCGCCCTTCAAGCCTATGGCGAAAACAGACGACAGGCTGCTTGCAATGAAGACCGCGTTCCTAGTGGCTATCACCTCTGCCAGGCGGGTGGGAGAGTTGACGGTGCTATGGTGCGATAAGCCATACCTGGTCTTCCATCATGACAAGGTGGTCCCCTGGCCTGACATCTCTTTCCTGCCGAAAGTGGCGTCCAGCTTCCATCTGAGCCAGGACATCATCCTGCCAGCCTTCTATCCTGACCCAACTACACCTCTGGAGTGGTTCCTCCACTCCCTGGATGTTCATCGGGCCCTGGCGTTTTACAAGGACAGGACTGCGGCCTATAGGCAGACACCACATCTCTTTGTCTGCTATGGCAGGCGCCGGAGGGGCCACAAAGTGTCCACCCAGCGCTTCTCCAAGTGGGTGGTACAAACTATATACCTGGCATATGAGCTTGCCAAGAAGCCTCCGCCAGACCTTCTTTGGGCTCACTCCACCAGAGCTGTGGCGACATCTGCTGCCCTCCTGCGAGGGGTCGACCTGCAGGAGCTGTGCCGTGTGGCGACCTGGTCCCAACCATCGACTTTCATCCGCCACTACAGACTCGACTGCTGGTCCAGGAGAGATGCTCGATTTGGCCGTGCTGTGCTGTCTTCTGTTCTCTAAGGTCTGGGATCTGACCCACCATCCTGTCGGTAAGCTACACAGTCTCCTAATGTATGAGGCACAGAGACGACAAAGAAGAACAGGTTGCTTACCTGTAACTGTGGTTCTTCGAGTGGTCATCTGTGCCCTCATACATCCCCGCCCTGCCTTCCCCTCTTTTTCAGGTCCCATCTTGTTCGGTGGACTAGAACTGAGGAGAGACCGTTGCTCGGCGGGAGGAGCATGCGCAGTACCGGCGTGGGGGAGGAGTTCCCGCCAAGCTAACCAGCTCTAGAATCTTCTGAACGCTACCGCACAGGCGCAAAAGCTCCTAATGTATGAGGGCACAGATGACCACTCGAAGAACCACAGTTACAAGGTAAGCATCCTGTTCTTCCTTCCCCTGGGAGCCCAGAGCGGCTGGATCTTCATGGTTTAATTGCCTTCTTCCTCCCACTGGTAAGTGACAATAGGAGCACCCCTCAGAGGCTTGACAACTGCCAGGGATGGGAGGTTTTTGGATGGAGTGCAGAGGCAGAAGAATAGCCCTCTGCACCTTGTTACACATGCTTAAACAGCACTTATGTACATGTAAGCAACTAATAGAGATTAATAGAATATATTAATAAAATGAAGTTATGGAGCAGACATGGGGAGAAAAATAAAGGGATATTAGTTGCTTTCGCTAGGAATATGCTAATCATCTCTCAAGAGCTTGGTCCTTTCACATGAATCAGTCTCACACAGTGCTAATAAAATGAGCCTAGCTGATCCCCCTGCTGTAGCTTAGGATATTGCTAGCAGAAGAAAAAGGCTTTCCTTACCAGCTGTGCCTCTGTACTTTCCCACAGAGAGTCTGTATCTCTCTCTGCTCGTGCCCACCTGGAATAGGTCATAGGCAGCATATGCAGACTCATTGTGTGTTTGCAAATCCACCCTCAGCTCATATGGAACAGGAGCAGAAGTGGTGAGTTCATGCAGCTTTTCAAGACCTAGAAGACAGAGTAATGCCTGTTGTAGACTTCCAAACAGTCATGCCTCTGATAAATCAAAGTCTAGGATTTTCAACCAACATAGTGGCCATTTCCACACTAGACTGTTATAGTGCTATTATTCCACTTTCAACATCCTATGGAATCCTTGGGTTTGCCTTTGAGGCCCCTCCCTAAACTGCAAACCCCAGGATTCCATAGGATGTTGAAAGTGGAATGATAGCACTATAACAGTCTAGTGTGGAAATGGCCAGCGTATCCTGGTGATGATCTAGATCACAGATGGACAATCTATGGCCTTCTATAAATTGTTGCAACTCCCATAAGACCTTGCCAGCACAGTCAATGGTGTGGTATAACAGGATCTGCTGTCCAGAAATTTCTGGAAGACCCATGGTTTTGACACTGATAATACATAGAACATTTCAGTTTTCCCCAAGGCCTAATAGAATCAACAGTAAGTTTCTGATTCAGTGGCACTGCTAAAGCAGATCAGGGTCCCCACAGCTAGAAGGCCCTCCAAAGAAGCCACTATTGCCTCTTTTGTAGAATTTACAAGACCCATTTGGAGTTTGGACAGAATTCACAAAATCAGTCTGTGATAACGGGGCTTCCCATTATCTAGGCTTATCAAAGGGAGATACTTCCCTCTTCAGGTAAACCAAGAGTTAATGAGGTGTTGGGATTACATCAAGGGTCACAGGGTGAGAGTTGATCAACCAAAAGGAAAGGGTCAGCATCACAGGTCACAAGGTGAGAATTGACCAACCAAAAGGAAAAGAGGTGGGCACCTTGGAGATGCTTCCAGATCCTTCCAAGGAGGAAAATATAAAACTTCTGAGAGGCCATGTGGCCAGAGAGAGAGAGAGAGACAGAGAGAGAGAGAGGAGAGCTGGGTCAGTCGAGCTGGCAGGCATGCCGTGTCTCCTGGACCCCCCCTCTCTTCTCCTTCAAACCATCTACGCCTATAACCTAATTGTGAGTAACTAGAAATAAGTAGTTAGTCGCGTTAGAGATGTTGTTATTTTGGGAATTGGCTGATCTTAAGAATGTATCTGTGCTTTTACATCTGTTTTTGTAACTTCCTATAACTAAGCGTACCTGGGAGGGGGAGCCTCTCAAGTGTGATATTGTTTTGTTTATTTGCACGCCTTGATTAAACACCTTCTATAAACCTCCGTTTCTCTCCATTCCACGCCAGGGTTGGCACACGCTACATAGGACCTCTCACTCAGGGGAGGGGGAGGTGGAAGATCCTTACGCTTAGAGATTGGGCAGAGTCCCTCCTGTTCTATCTGAGTGATTCATAATTCAGGGTGGTGGTGGCAGCATATCTGATAGAGCTGGGGAGATTGCCAGTCTTTCCAGGCGTGGGAGTCAGCTGTGGGAGGCTGGCAAGAATCCCAGTAAAACGCTGGGAGGGAATTTCCAGTCTTGCATGGTGGTAGTCAACTTAAGAGACTGGAAAGAAACCTACAGTGTCACACAGTCCTGTATTTTTATTTCTCCAGAGGGTCTCTAGGCTCCTCCTTCCCACCACATGAATCCAGAGCTACTCTGAGAAAGATATCAGATAGGACAGCAGCTTCACTCTGCAACACAACCAAACTCTTCTCCAAGTTCAAAGCAAAGAAAGAACAAGAAGGTTGCTGCCTAATAATGTGGGGAGGGCACTGTGGAGAGAAAGAACAGGGCATGGAGCAGAGCAAAGAGAGAGGTAGAAAAAATTAACACTACGGTTTTAAGAAGCAGCACTGTAGGAAAGAAGGAAGAGAGCCTGCCATGGTTAAAAAGTGGAGATATGTGCTTGGGGGCAGGAGAATCAGAAGAGTAAGTAGCCCTGGGGAAAGATTTCCCAAGAGCCTCTTTTAATGCTGCCAAAAGGTTGGGGATAGAGAGAACCTCCTTTTCCCCTGTGACTGGAGAACTGCTGACAAGGGAAGTGGGGAAGAAACCTCGCTCCTTTGAGACTGCTTGTGGGTGAGAGGGGAGGCTTCATGAAGAATAGAGTAAGTTTGGATTGGCTTGAAAATACTAAGCCTGGGGTGTGGGAAGACATAACTAGTGCTGGCCAGAAATACATCTATGCATTAGCCCCTTTCCAAAGCCTGCTTACTTTTCCCAGAATATATACAAAATCCAAATAAAGTACCAAGCCAAAATTCCCCACTAGGATCTCCAAAGCCTTCAACATAATTCTTCCAGCGTTTAAAGAAATCCAGCTGCCCTGTGTTCCTCCTCTGAAACACCTGCAGAAGCAAGCAGAAGCAAGGTGGTTTATCTGGTTAATTGAACACTGATCTCTAAGTATTCAATAAGATTATAGATGAAAATTGAAGATAAGAACAGCATCATCTCAATTTCTTTCTACATCTTGGGACTCAACTGTGTTGTGCAGCAGCATCAGTGCATTAACTGCTCTTCCTATTCTGATTTCTACAGCTGATTTACTTGTCAAGTTTGCTGCAGTTTTGAATTCACACTCATCCCCTCCTTCCACTTTACAGGTTGCCAGTCTGTAGTCTCCAACATTGTGTATGTAGGCAATGATATATCCACAAATGCCTATCCAGTACACCATAAATCTAGTTGTCTCTTGTATTTTCAAATGAGCAAATGAACACATACATATAGGTGCAAAAAAAGGCAAGATGTGGGGTCTTAGAGGCAATCTTAGAATGATAGATGTTACAGCTATCCAGCCACTCTGAAAAGGTTTTTTAAATGTTAGAGATGACTGGGAACTTCTTGTGAGGGAAGGGTTGGAGGGTTGGTGGTAGAATGAAGAAAAAGTGTGTGTGTGTGTGCGCGCACGCGCACATGGGTGTATAAGAGAAAGAGAGAGATTTCTTTTGTTTCTGTTCTGATATGATGTTTTGCCTATTCACCAGTATGGAGGTGTGGAGGTATGTTTAATTTGGATGTATATCTTCTTCTCCTAGTACCACTACCACTACCTTGTTCTTGTTAAACGGAAAACTGAGTTCAAAAGATTTTGTAATGTCCCCATCATCACCACCAATCAGTTGCAAACTGTGGGAAATTACACCAATTCAAAGAAAAACTTAAAGAATCTTAGACATTCTTCAGAATCTCTGCATGTTCTAAATCAGAAGACCAGTAGAGAAAAACACAGGCCAGAGCTGTGTGAGGAATAGTAATGAAACAAAATGGGGAACACCCATTCATACCTAACAATGGACATTCAAAATAAGAGTACTAGGTATGCAGTATACTGAGGTTCTGCCTGAACTGTTGCATGTCTTCTGGAGACTGCTAATTCCCAGAGCACAACTAACCTGTGCCTTAATCTGCAACTCTGCAGGGTCTACAGAGACAAGAGGAGCAATTTTCATATGTTGGTTGTGACGTCAGTCCTGACTTACAGTATCCATGCAGTGAAAAAGTGGGAATACCATTTCAAAAGCAATCAAAAGAACAACATCTTTCGAGGACAGAGTAGCACTCACTATCCAACCACCTCCATCTGTGGTCATGTCGCAGAACACCTGCAAAGGCCTGTTGACATCTCCATTCAGATAGATAGTGTACATGCCATTGGTAGAATGTCCATTTTGCTGGACCTGGCTGCAATCCACAGGGTAGGGATATCGCAAACTGACTGCAGAAACAAAGCAGATTAAAAGATTTTATTTAAAAAAAGTCAGAGAGAAATGCCATAGTATATGTTGGCAACTGATATTTTAAGAAAGAAGTCTGAAACAAAGCAGCAAGAACACAAAAAGCAGAGGAAAGGAACAGAGATCCAATTGTAATCAGACGTGAGCATGAGCAAATGCAGTGCTGTCAGTGAAACCAAAGACTTCAATGCTATGTAAACTTACCTAGGGGGAAATCTTATGGAACCCAATGAGACTTATTTCTGACTAGACCAGTGGTTCTCAACCTGTGGGTCCCCAGAAGTTTGTGGACTTCAGCTCCCAGAAGCCCTGAGCATTGACCATAGTGGCTGGGGCTTCTGGAGCTGAAGTCCACAAACAACTAGGGACCCACAGGTTGAGAACCACTGGACTAGACATAAGACTTTGTTGTAAATATGTGCGGCTGCATTTACTCTCAGTCACCCTTCCAAACCTTTTCTTTCCTCTCCCTTCCTCCATAATATTTCTCACTATCAGTTTTAGACAGCATTCTCCTTTGGGACAGAAATCTGTTCTTTCTTTCTTCATTATGGAATTCTGTAAATGCCATGTTCAGCAATAGGGCTGTAGCATTAAAAATCATGGTGTCCAACAGAACTGGTTTCATCTGACATTAGCTGCTGAAGTAATTAATTTCTTAGTGAACAATTAAGGAAACATACAAAAGCTTTCTTACATCTCAGTTTGATCCCAACAGAAGCTACAGAAAAGGCAACAAGGTCTGGAGGCAAGCAGATGAAGGATAGAGAATTCCTCCTCCCCTTCTGAAGATCCAGCGTTTCCACAACCCTGATAACCTAGTCTGTACATCCACATGAACTGGCACAGTGTAGTGGACAACTCAGCAAGTGACAAGCCTGGGAGTGCCAGTTCAAAACTGATTTCAGCCATGAATGCATAAAGACCAATCAAACACCAGTCTGATAGAAAACACAGTATGCTACATGGAAAATACTTCCTGTTTTCTGAAGGATGGGTTTTGTTGCACAGTGTAACTGCTGAAAAAAACACCATATTAAGGCTGTCAGCTCATTCCTAGACAAGAATTGTGTTTGCCCATTCCAGGCAATAAAACACATTGGAACCTTTTTTTTGGCTTTCTCATCAGTAGAGATGATCTCAGCTAAACTTTCAAACAGCAAACATGCACCTTTTCCTGATTTTGTACATAGTGAACCAGCAATCTGAGACTCAGTTGCTAGTCCAAAACAGAGCAGGCCCACTGAATCAATTGCTAAAGGGTAAATCAACAATCACGTAAGTCCCACTGATTCAGTGGGTTTACTCTAGTTTGGATTATTAATTAGACACTGAATGCCATTCTCACTTGTACCTCTTTCATCTATTGGCACCAAAGAAGGTTGTATACTGATGCCTGTATTCTCATCTATTTTTTTTAAAGTGATGTAACATCTGAATCAAAAGTGGGCCATTACTTTATTAGAGAAACAATGCTACCAGTTCTCTTAACTGGTGACAAAGGCCATTTCCGCACGGGCTTAAAGAAATGGTGCAGAGCGTCCTCCAGAGAGGACATCTGCAGTTGGGAGCGGACTGGGTTGGACCTACTTACTGTAGATCTGCACCTCAGCCCACTCCCGAATGACCCGAAGTGGTTGTCCAGCGTGCTTTTGAAAGACCGCTTGAAAGAGGTCTTTCAAAAGCACAGAGCGCGCCACTCTGTTCCCGTGCTCCGGTGCAGAATTGCAGGCTCGCACCAGTGCGAGCCTGCAATCTGCCAGGGGCGGGCTTTAGGCTGGCAAGCTTCAGTGGTTGGTGGACCCCCACAAACCGGAAGTCGCCATTTTTGTCCCCGGAGCAGTGCAGAGCGGCGGCCACGCACTGCTCCAGACCAGCCTGGACCCAAGCATCGAGCCCAAAGGTCCGGTACGTACCGGCACGGGGCGATTCCCTCGCCCCATGAGGAAATAGCCAGTGTCCTCTCAGCCCACTTTCAGGAAAGGTTTTGCAACTTGAATGATTTTGCTGCAGGAATGTCTTTAAAATACAAAATCAGAAAACTCAGCTAAGGTATATTTCAGCTTATCAGACACAGCAGGAATTCTGCTTCTCAAAGCTAAAAGATGTACTAGTTGGCAACAAGCAAATTCTTCCAACTTAGTTCAGAACTCAGAGCTAATGTACTTTTCAACCCAATTTCCAGCCTTGTGTTGACACACAATGTTTGATGCATAAAAAGGGAGAAGGGGAGAGGGGAAAGAAATGTGGCATTGTTACCCCAAATGATGGGTGCCATGAGGGCCACCAGCAATGCCAGTACCTCTGTGCAAAAATGGAGAATAATTAACTCAAAATGGAGGCTTGCAAGAGGGCAGCAACTTAGCGAGACTTGCCTATCAGTGTTTACAGGCTCACTCAGAAAAAAGAACCAGTCGAGAAATAAATATAAACTAAAAATGTGTTTTATTGACAGGATTCACACAAGCACGCAAAAACTCAAACACTCACACACTTGCACAAGGACTAACCGAAGAGAAGGAAGGAAAGTGGGAAAGAGGACTTTGAGGGATTCAGGCAATATTTACCAGTCCAGAGAGAAGCTGAGAAAGCAATGGTTTAACTTAGGCCATTTCTGCGCTAGCCTGTTACAATGCTATGATTCCACTTTCAACTTCCTCTGGAATGCTGGGGTTTGCAGTTTCGGGAGGGGCCATGAGGCCCCTCTTGAAGCTGCAAACCCCAGGATTCCATAGCATGTTGAGAGTGGAACCATAGCACTGTAACAGGCTAGTGTGGAAATGGCCTTAGGCAGGAACCTAAGAACAGTTCTCACTCAGGAATTGGATGGACAGAATGGCGTTTGGAATCAGGATCCAGAAAGTTGCAAATCATGTACTTTGTTCTAAATTTTAATAGGGCTGAGCAAAGTGATACAGATCTTTCAGATCTTTACAGTGGTCGGTTAGTGCTGATGTGTGAAATCAATAAATCTGCTTATCCTCAAGTTCCAAACTGTCTGAGAAGGACTTCCAGGAGAAGATGGAAAGCTGACGCCTCCACCCTAGGGGGGCTCTGCAGGAGGAGGAAGTGATGTCGGTATTTTTATTGACTGGAGACAACTTCCAGTCATTAATTATCTTCCCAGATCAAAGGGAGATCAGAAGGGATTACCCAAGAAAGTTCCTTAACTCAGCAGTTGTCATGGAAACTGCAAAGAGCAGTCAGTGAAGCTGCTTGGGGGGAGCCGGGAATTATTACATATCTGAAGAGCTGGAAAATAGCATGTAAAGAACATTAGACTCAAATCTTCTCTTTCTTTACCTAACTTCCAGGTTTTATGCTTTATTAACATATAAAAATAAAGGAATCTTGGACCCAGCTGTTTAATTTTCTGCCTCAGTATGTTGCCTTACTTTATTCTCAAAACAAGAAAGTTCAACTAGAATTGGAAACATTAAAGTTTCTAATGAGGAAAGAGTTAGCAAGAACAATATCTGAAAGAGTTAGTGACATTTTTTATTTGAGTTAAACATTTTTAAGTATTTGGAATTTATTAATTTTGGATTACAAAATGAAGATAGTGTGACAAATTGTACTTTTTAAAAAAAATTACTAAAAGGATGTACCATACAGGACTGGACGAGACAAGATTTAAAAACATTGATAAAGTAGGTTGCTATTTGTCCAGTGCTTCAGCATTGGAACTGAAGAAATGCCTGTGTTTCAAGAGAAGAAGGGGGGCTCCCCAAAGCTTAGGCATTTTATCAAGTAACGTTTGTGAAGTTGAGAGAAATAAGAAAAATGTTAAATTCCATGCCTAAGACTCTGGCAAAATCTCTGAAAAAGACTCTTAGAGAGGAGATTGGGAATCTAAAAGACAGTGTGTGCTTTGAACAGGCTGAGCAAGAAGAAGGGATGAATCAAATATCACAAGATTTGGACATGCTGCAAGAGCAAGAAATATTGCAGAGCAAGGGAAGCAAGAAGATTATATAGTGAGTATGAGAGATTATACAACCTCAACACCCGACTAATCTCAACATCTGATGAAAACTTAAACAAGCAGATGGATGGGGAGCAGATCATTATGACTGAGAATGCTGGAAGTGTCAAAATGGTGTCTGAGAACACTGAAGCAATGATGACTGGGGGGGGGGAATCTGGCAATGTACCTACCAGGAAGGAAGTGGAGATCAAAGTGGGAAAAGTGTGTGAAAAAAAAATATATATTTAAAGTATGTACCATGAAATGTGACGCATCTGCCTCAATTTGCATTTTGCCAGTCTTTTGGAAGTGAAAAAACACATGTTAAGATTAAGATAATTTAGGCCATTTCTGCACTAGATTGTTGATTAGAATGACCTTTGAGGCTCCTCCTTAAACTGCAAACCCCAGGATTCCATAGGATGTTGAAAGCATGATTTTGAAGCAATATGGAAGATATTTGTGAAAAGGTGTTAATAAAAGAGGAAGATGTCATATCTACACGAGAAGAATTATGATTCTGGAAGACAGAGTAAGTTGAAACATAATTGGATCTGGAGGATGGGTTCACTTTTAGGAATAGTTTGATATGTTTAGTAATAAGATCATATTTAGTAATAGTAATAGATTAAATGTAATGGAAAAGTATAGAGCTAATAATGAAATTATTTTTATAACAACAAGTATAATGAGAATGAGATCTAGATATAGGTAACAAAAGTATGTAAGCAGTATGATATAGAGTATATTGAATACTCTATATTGAATATGATTGTAATGGAATTGGAGAGAAATAACAATGTAAGCTTATTTTTGTTGAAATTCCTTTTTTCCCCCACTGTTATGTGTATCACATGGTGGTTTTTTTTGTTCTGTTCTTTTCTTTATAATCAATAAAAATAATAATTAAAAAAATGTTGAAAGTGGAATAATAGCACTTTAAAGTCTACTGCGGAAATGGCCTTAGATGAAAATGGTTTTAAAGGTTTTAACTGAATGGTTTTGATGAAGGATAAGTTTCTTTTTCACTTGAGTTCTGTAAATGATGATTAAATATTCTCTATTCAGTTAAAAGAAGGAAATAACTGTAGATTTGACAAAGTATATGATTATATTGGGTTACATTATGGGGAAAAAATGGAATTATGTAACGGGGATAATCAATTTAGGCCAGTGGTTCTCAACCTGTGGGTCCTCAGATGTTTTTGGACTTCAGCTCCCAGAAGCCCCAGCCACTATGGTCAATGCTCAGGGCTTCTGGGAGCCGAAGTACAAAAAACATCTGGGGACCCACAGGTTGAGAACCACTGATTTAGGCCATTTCCACATGGGGTAAATAAAATGTGGTAGCGCGAGCTCTGACGGACATCGCCCACACCTTCGAGTGCACTTGCTCGTACATAATTGGCAAGCTCCACACCTTAATCCGCCCGGTTAAGTCGCCAACAGTCAGCGCGCGGACTTTTTAAAAAAAGGGGGGAAAGGTGGGTTTTTTCCCCTCATACCGCGCTACAACGTTCATGAAGCATGCTGATTCGTGCATGATGTAATCAGAGGCAGGCTATGGGAGTGGACAGCTTCAGCGGTTGGTCCGCCCCACAGAGAGCAGGATGGCACCATTTTTTTTGGAGTCTCGAAAGCAGCTTTCTGCAGCCAGAAAAGGGGAAAAGCTTTCTGGTATATGCTATTGATCTGAAGAATGGGGTTTTTCCTTGATTTTAAGATTACTGTATGTGTGCATTGGGCTTCTGCCACTTTAGGAGGCTGGGGAGTAGCATTTGGGGGGCCCATGGCTATGGCTTTTCCCCGAGTCACAGCAAAACCGCAGGACAGGCCGCTGCATGAGGGAACCGGGGGGGCCGCGGCAGGGACTGGGGGGCTTTGCTCCCCAGCCGTGAGGCCACATGGCCAGGGGGAGCGTGGATGCTGGCCAGGGTCCCCTCGGGAAGCCTCTCCGTTCAATTTCTGATCATTAATAGTGCTTCTGCTCGGGAAAAGCGCTGTGGGGCAACGCGCGGAGCTGGGGGGGAAGCGGGCCAGGGGCCCTTGCTGCAGGGAGCACAATTGTTACTTTACTTATTATTGCTTCTGTATTATTCCTGCTGTAACTGTAATTATTACCATGCATTGCAAATGTGAGAAATAACAGTTCAGCTGGAAACGAACCGAATATCCACGTCGAAGTAGGAATTTCAAAGTATGCATGATCACTACCAGCCTTTCCACCCATAAAATGGAAAATGGTGGTGAAATGAGTACTTTTAAAAAAGGGAGGGCATGAAATGCCCAGAGCATGGCAGTAACAGGGGCAGTGGGGCAATAGCGTGGTGGCGGTTGAATGTTAGTGCGTTCTGTCCTCCAAGTGTAGACTGCTTTCCTGGACTTTAGGCCTGATTAACCAAGTCCTTGACCCTGCAGCGGCTACAGAGGCGATGGGACCGGCCTCGATGACCGCACAGGCCATGGATTAAGGTGGCCTTCCTTGCATGACTGCCAGCAGGGGCCATTGACACTTCTCTCTCTCCACAGGCGCACCCCGGAACTGTAGTCCGCCCTGTGTATGCTGCTTGTCTGGGCGGGGCTGGCATGGATCCTTCTCTGGGTCCCTGCAGCGCAACTAAAGGTGAGGCCAGCCACTGGAGCCTCTGGCACACACCCCCATCGATACTTTGGGGCCGAAAAGGCAGTCCTCCCTGTGGAGAGGGCCTTTCTGGACTTTGGGGCTGACTAACCACGTCCTTGACCCTGCAGCGGCTACAGAGGTGATGGGACCGGCCTCGATGATCGCACAGGCCATGCGTGCTGGGACCATCGACAAACACTGAAAATGCCAGGCACCCCAGGCCGTGCTGTCCTCCCTCACTATAAGGGGCAGAAGAAATATAGGCTTTGAATTTTCAGACGAAGACTTCCCTGCAGAGAGGAGGAATTATCAAGTTGGGTTATCGATCACAACATATCTATAATGCCTTTGCTTGCAGAAATGGGGCTGCTGGGTTCTCAGGAGAAAATAAAAAATGTGGTCACACTCAAGAGACTTTTCCCTGCCTTCTTAATAAATATGTATTTAAATAATATATTATGTGAAATTACAAAACAGGGTGGGGTTCATTAACTGTAGGAATGGTTGTAGGGGTTACTGGAACTATGGGTCACCTCCTCTCTTCTCTTCCCCGACTGGTGTAGCAGAGGGGTCGCGCACATCACTACTTCTTGCCCTCTGTGATAATGGGGCTTTCCATTATCTAGGCTTATCAAAGGGAGACACTTCCCTCTTCAGGTAAACCAAGGGTTAATGAGGTGTTGGGATTACATCAAGGGTCACAGGGTGAGAGTTGACCAACCAAAAGGAAAGGGTCAGCATCACAGGTCACAAGGTGAGAACTGACCAACCAAAAGGAAAAGAGGTGGGCATCTTGGAGATGCTTCCAGATCCTTCCAAGGAGGAAAATATAAAACTTCTGAGAGGCCATGTGGCCAGAGAGAGAGAGACAAAGAGAGAAAGAGAGAGGGGAGAGCTGGCCCAGTTGAGCTGGCAGGCATGCTGTGTCTCCTGGACCCCCCCCCCCCTCCTCCTTTAGACCATCTACGCCTATAATCTAATTGTGAGTAACTAGAAATAAGTAGTTAGTCGCGTTAGGGATGTTGTTATTTTGGGAACTGGCTGATCTTAAGAATGTATCTGTGCTGTTATATCTGTTTTGTAAATTCTTGTAACTAAGTGTACTTGGGAGAGGGGAGTTTCCCAAGTGTGATACTGTTTATTTGCATGTCTTGATTAAAACACTTCTATAAACCTCCGTTTCTCTCCATTTCCACGCCAGGGTTGGCACACGCTACATAGGACCTCTCTCACTCAGGGGAAAGAGGAGGGGAAGATCCTTACGCTTAGAGATTAGGCAGAGTCCCTCCTGTTCTGTCTAAGTAATTCATAATTCAGGGGGGTGGTGGCAGCATACCGATAGAGTTGGGGAGAATGCCAGTCGTTCCAAGCGTGGGAATCAGCTTTGGGAGGCTGGCAAGAACCCTAGTAAAACACTGGGAGGGAATTTCCAGTTTTGCAAAGGTGGAAGTCCACTTAAGAGACTGGAAATAAACCTACAGTGTCACACCCTCTCCGTGCTTCCCTCACGATGCTCCTCGGCATGGTGCTCCTCGAGCCTGGTTCCACCTGTAATAGTTCCACATTTTGTATGAAAAGTCTGTCCGGGGTGCGGAGGGAAGGGGCGGGCCACCATTAATGGCACACCACTGCTTCCCAGAGAGTTTTGCTTGCGGGAGGGATGGGTGCGAACATTACTCACATTCTCCTCTTGCAGTTGGATTCACCCAAGAAGGGGACCCCGCCGCCATCCACAATACCATCATGGTATCGTAGTATGGGGGGCGTTCGTGTTGGGGGGGTTGGCCACTGTGCAGGGCCATTGCACGGTAGAACGTTCCCCTTACTTGCCGCAAACGCCGGGCCACCTCAGCCGGGGTCCTCTCGTAACCGTGCCTGCCCAGGCACCGCGCAATTGTCTCAAGGTGCGGCTTTTGGGCAGGGTGGTCGCAGTGCATCAGCACGCGCACGCCCCCACTCCATCTGGCCATGGCCAGCATTTGCTCTGTCTCGAAGGCACTCTACTCCTCACCCTCTCCAGCCACCCCTGCCATAAATATCTACACACGCACGCACACACAAAACAATAAAGAGAATGGGGAACACAGGGTAGGAAAACAAAGTAAAAGGCAAACAAAAGAACTTCCAGGGGGCAACTGAAATAAAACCACTCTCACTAAATCAAACCACCTACCAAAACCTCACGCCCTTCTCTCCAAACTTCAAACCCACAAACTGCATGCAGTACCTCAGCTCTCCTATGGGGGGGCAAAGTATCTCCGCATCGCACGTAAGTGCGCATGCGCGATCATGCGACCACTCACTAGTAAACTTGCACGCAAAAGCAGGAAGTAGCCATTTCTTTTCACAAGACCTTTAACAAAAGGACCCAGTTTCGTTGTGAGGTGCTGGGTAGCGGGCGAATAAAGTTTTGCGAGCGGGGAGGAATTAGAACTGGAAAGATGGAAGGCATGTACTCATCAGAGGCCAGTGGAGCAAGCCTTGAGGAGGGGAGTTTCCACGTTACAAGGAGAGTGTCCAAAGGGAGGGGGGTTTTATGGCGCTCCTCCGAGATCAGAGACCTTCTGGACGTTTGGGGGGAGCAGAAGTATCAGCGCGACCTCCGGGAGTCCCACAGGAATATCGAAATTTTTGCGGATATAGCCAGGGAGATGAACAGGCGGGGGCACAAGTGCACTGCCAAGGAGTGCCGGACCACAACAAAGAGAATGCGCCTCGACTACAGGGACGTGGTGGCCGCTAACAAGCAAACAGGGGCCGAGAAAGTAACATGCCCATATTATGAGGAGCTTTTCCGGATCCTGGGGGGTGACACGAACGCCAACCCTCCAAGAGTAGTGCAGAGCTTGCTGGCAGTAGAGGATAGCAGGCAAGCCGTGGACGGCCCCGCTCCGGCGCCGGAAGGTACGACAAGAACACACGCACAGACGGCCTTCCCACTCCCGCATGAACCCGTTTGCATGACACTGTTCACTGAAGCTCCTTGCCTTCTCCATTGTTTTCCAGGTACAGAAATGGGTCTTTCACAGCTGAGCCAGGACCTGTTTGCGGAAAACCTCAGGTAAGCCTTGATGTACACCACAGAAACCTGTCAGCCCTGTGGACTTCCTGGTGATATCATGGCGCGATCGCACAGAGTAAATGATGGCTTAACGCTTGGACACTTTGCCCGCAAGGTGCACAATTCGGAAAGCCAACATTAACCTTGCCAACACGGCTAAGACATGAACGAATGCACTGCAGGTATTGTAACCTGAAGTGCCTGTTACAATACAATTGCACTTCTCTGTTGGACATGGGCGGGCTGACAACATCTGTAGGCCCCATGTGACCCCCTGCCAGGCCCCCCCTTAAAACCCAAAGCACAGTATTCCTGGTGGGCTCATGTTTTGGCTACGTGATTTTCTTTGAGGGCAAAGTACGCAAGTGTAGACTGTACTAGTTCTTGCACACCAATCCTGAGTAGGAACCCTCTCTAAGTGGAGATTGAGTGCTCCCCAGTAATGCTCAAATGGCATTGTAAAGAAGGGTTGTGGCTGTCAACGCCAAGGCCTGGCGAGCAGCCAAAAGAGCCCGTTAACGTGTCTCTTCACAGATAAGACAGGCAATAAATCAAAGAGCTTTTCTTCAGCAAGCAAACAGTAATGAACAGAGAAGGCAACAATAGATTAAGGAACCTTTTGCAGCGAGGAGATTCCCTGGCAGTTACGTCACAGCCAGGCAAACAGCAAACAGCCCACGTACCAGAGTTTGTTTAAGCAAGAGGAGTTTCCAGGGCCGGTCCGAATTCAAAGGGAGACAACGTTCCAGCGTTCCAGGAGGTAAGGCAAGGGTCCCCGATAACCCGACAAGAACACCAAAATGGACAGTTGTGAGCCGACAAAGACCCAAGGCTGAGTGAGTGCTTTTGTAGGCAGGCGACTCCTCCAGGTGCTATCTCAGCTGGAGCCTGATTACTTGGCATTTTCTACTTAAACGCTCGGACCTCCTGAGTGCACTCTTTTGCTCCCGATGCTGCCGGTAAGTAGGCACCTGCTCTTGAATCTCACTATCTGACTCTTCTGGCTTGGCTGAGTCTGAGGCAGCCCCTGGCTCTGCTGTTGGGGCTACTGGAGCCAAGGGCTCTGTGTCCGGGGCAGCCTCTGGGGTGGGCACTGCTGGTGCAGCAGGCTCCATGGCCTTGAAGCCCTCTGCCTCTGGCTCAGACTCAGAGCTTGTGCCCTGGAGTTCCAGGGTCCTCACAGTGGCACCCAGAAAACTGCTTGTTCTCCTTTGGACCCGGGCATGGAAAGTGTGCCATTCCCCTTTGCTTCATGTAAATAGAGAATAGCTGGTTCCATACCTTGTCGGCGCTTGGAGGCGCGCACTGGCCTGAAGATTGTTGTTAGAAAATGGCATGCAGCTCATTTCGAACACGCCAGGACCAGTTCTCTTGCCAAAGCAGAGACCAAATAATGACTTATTTATTTGAACAGGGATTGACGAGGGATGCTCAGCAGTGGGCAGGATGGCAACCTCCAGAGCACAGCAGCTTGCAGAGGGGTACAGGTAGGAGGTACAACGGCAGTGTGGACTTATGGTTGGGCAGTGTTGGGGCCCCAATAGTGTGACCACTTGTGTGGACACGTGTATCTGTGGACTTGGGGAGCCGTGCGGGGGTGGATAGCGGCATGCCGTCTGCAAATTCCCAAGTGGGCCCCCCCCCGTATTCGTGCCGCGATTGCGGGGTGATGCACCGAAAGGGTAGACAACACTGCTAACTGGTTCTTTTGTTTTCACCAAGGGAATGATACAGCAGCTCCACGCCTTTCCCCCCGCGAACCCTCGAACCCGGGGGAGCAGCAGCTACGGCAAGGTTAGACAAATCAACTGCCCTTTTAGCCTTTGTCGGGGGTTTCTGTGCTACCCTTTGCGGGCTTGTTGAGGCATTCGTTCTTTTTTGGGAGATGTTTGTCACGAGCCTCCACCACCACTTGCTTGGTACCCACTACCCTAGGTGATGCAACCAATGGAACACCAAGCCCCCCGGGCGCCGTGATCACCAGGGTAGGCATGCCCCCAAAAACCAGGAACGGATGTCAAGGTTCAGGCTCAGAAGCGGTGCCTGGGGCGACGCCCACATTTCCGAGTTTGGATTGTATCCGAGAGCAACATGCACTGAACAGGGAACAAATAGAACTTTTCCAACAGGAAACGGCTATGGGGCTGGGCCGCCGGAGAATCGTCTCCCTCCTGGACATCTGCACCACATCACTCACAAAAAATACTGGCTAGCCCCCCACAGGAGTGTTCCTCCTTCGCCCGAAGCCGGTGGCCGAGTAGCCGAAGCATTGGCCGGGAAGGGACCTCTAAGATTCCCATCAAACAGCTGTACGGGAAAAGGGTGTGCGGGCCAAAAAACCACTACAATGCTAAGTCCCTAGGAAACAGTAACACCGGTGAGATTAACCCCACCTATGTTTTTATACTTTGTTCCGACTATCATTTATTTTTCTTACCAGTTTGATTTGCTTTTGTGCAATAAAAGGTTTACCACAGCCAATCTTGTTACTAATCTTTTTTCATGCATGCGATAGACAACCTCATAACAATGAGAGGAAAGTTTTCAGCAATGTATTTGAAAAGCAGTGTCGGCAAAATCTTTTTGGACTCAATGAAGGTATTGTGGGGTTTACCAGGAAAGGGTGCATTAACTGGGGAAACAATTTAAAAGGGGTTTTAAAACGTGGCAAAAACCCCGTTTCCCTCATGGCCAACCAGTGGGGGAAGGACGCTGCCACCTCTGCTCACTCTCACTGGGTTTAGGGTGGCAATGGCATCCCAAACAAGTTCCCCTTCCCTGATCCTCTGCCCAGAGGCAGAGGCGGCAGTCAACAGTTGTAGTTGGCAATAGTGGTGGGGGGGGGGCAAGGTCCGGGTGGAGTGTGGCCCATAGATTCACAAATGTTGTGCAGAACAACGCAGGCGCTCACTACCAGGGGGTTTTCTCTGACACTGTCAACGGAGCAGATAGGCAGCCCCATCGCGCCTTGACCCTTTCCCAAAAGGCACGCTCCACGACTTCCAGGTTGAAAACCCTGTTAAGGCCATCTTCTGAGGGTCCAATCTTCCACCATAGGGCTTCATCAACCACCAGGAAAGTGGGTTCGGCACCCCCCAGGATCACGGGCCCAACAGCAACATACAAATGGTCAAGGTCGGGTTTCCTGGCAAAAACCTCCCAGCCTCCATGGCCTGGCTAGGGCCATCCAAAGACAAAGGGATTGCGTTCTCCCCGTGTATCCAAGGACGTTCCCTGAAATTTCCCTTCATATAAACCCATCCCCTGAAGGAGGATGGAGAAGGAGCTCTTCCTATTGCAAACTCCTCCCCTCTTCCTTTGGGAGGCCTCAGCGGTTTGGGGGTATCATCTACCGCTCCAATGCATTGCGGGAATCCCATCCGATAGAAAGCATCCATGACCTGAAAGAGGTGGGATAGAAAATGAAAGTCAGACTTTGACAATCTACATCGCATGTTTATAAGAAGCGATGCTGCACCACAATGAGGCTGAGAGGTGCAGGCAAAGGAATCCTGAGGCAAGGAGGGAGGAAGGGCAGAGAGAAGGGGGGGGGCCCCTAGAGAGAGGGAGGGTTTTCCTGAGACGGAAAGACTTGTGCCCCAGGGGGGTGGCTGGAAAAGTAAAAGCGTGACCGGCAAGGGAAGCGCTGGCCACCGTCAAGAGCAATGAATGGCATGGCCAGGAAGCTCACTTTCCCCCACCCCGCCTCTTCCGCCCATCCCCACCGCCACACCAATTATTAACTGAAGATTTTGGGGACGGCCGGGTGGGTGCCTCTGTGAGGCTGAGAGGGGTGAGCCAAAGGGATCCTGAGGCAGGGAGGGTTTTCCTGAGGACGAAAAGCACTTGTCCCCCGGGGGGGGGGCTGGCAAAGTGAAAGCATGACCGGCAAGGGAAGCGCTGGCCACCGTCAAGAACAATGAATGGCGTGGCCAGGAAGACTGCACTTTCCCCCACCTCGCCTCTTCCGCGCCACCCCCCCACTGCCACACCAAGCTTTAACTGGAATTTTGGGATGGCCGGGGGGGTCCTCTGTGAGGCTGAGAGAGTGTCAGCCAAAGGGATCCTGAGGCAGGGGGGTTTTTTCCTGAGCACGCGAACAGCACTTTCCCCCCGGGGGGGCTGGAAAAGTGAAAGCGTGACCAGCAAGTTATGTGCTGTCCATCGGTCACCGATCAGAGCAATGAATGGCGTGGCCAGCGATGTTGTGTGGGGGAATTTTTTCTGGAGCACTCACTCTCCAAGGCAAACAGTGGGTCTCAGCAGCACATGCTCAATGGCAAGGCACACTTCAATGACTATCTGGCCACCGTGGAGATGCCCAAGCCGAAGGTGTTCGCCACCTTCCCCTTTCGGGGGTTGTCAGCCACCACACTGTTACGGCAATTTCCTCCACAGAAATGGATTGGCGCATCTCAGTATTTTTCTTTAGGTGAGGAAGCAGGTGGTTGGCGATCTCAAAGAGCATCGCCTTGGTCTAGAAATGGTAGAGCCACTGATCTTTATCCCCTTTCTCCAGAAATTTTCCCCGTCCAACGTCCTGGGGTCCGCTCCCAGATCCACCATCTTTCGGGCGTGGAACCACCACAGAGAGCCTCCAAGCAGTGGCACAGAAAAGTTAAGTCCTCCGCAGCATTACCAATAAAAGCCAATCGCCAGCGCCTCCTTGCGCAGTCTGTAGCCCATAATGTCCCCGTCCAGCCACACAACTCCAAGAAGCCAGAAACAGCTAAAATGGGCCATTCAACTTCAGGAAAAACCCTTTCCCCCATTGCTCACGGGAAAATAAAAGCAAAAACGGGCGTGAAAAACCCCCCAGAGACAGGGAGAAAAAAATGCACTCCACCCAGCTATGGCCCGGAAAACCATTCCCCCGAGATAGGGCGCAAAAATAAAAAAACGAAGGTTTATTTTTTCGGCTCAGGAGGAATGGGAGGGGGAGTCATCGTCGGAGGAACTGCGGGGCATGACGTGAGCATGCATGTCATGACGCGGGGGATTTTTAAAAAAAAGCTGCCAATCACATCCACTGTGCAATTCCATGGAACATGTGGAAATGGCAATGACTGTTGTACAAATGTCCCGGTGCCGGACAAAAAAACCGGGAAAAGTCGAAAAATTCCACGGAACGTGTGGAAAGGGCCTTAGTCATAGAAAAAATACAACAAGTTAACATAATGGCACTGGATAAACAGATATTAATATCAATTGTATGTTTAGTTATTAAATTCCAGGATTATAAGAAAATGCTGAAACTGCAATGAAAGGAATGAGGTTGAGATGGGATATTAGATGAACGGATAATGGACATGTTCAATTGTTAAATTTACGGCTTATAAAGCAAACTTCAGGAACAAAAGTCTAAGACGAATATTTTTTTGTTTAAAAGAAAAAGATTATTATTAAGTCTATTAATGGATAGATTTTTGGGACTAGCTTTTGATTAACTTTCTGTAGAATAATTACTTAATACAGAAGTTTTCTTTTATATTTGAATTTGAATTAATTTGACTCATTATAAAAAAAAAATGTGTTTTTGTCTGATGCTTAAAAAATGTGGAGATGGCTTAATTAGGATTTAGGTATAGCAGCTAGCAAAACATTGGATACTACTTTTATTTTTCTCTCTACTTTTTCTTTTTTTTTTTCATTTTGTTATGTAGTACATAGATTGTGAGGGGGGGGGGTTTTCACATTCTTATTTTGTATTAAATACCATTAATAAAAATATTTTTTAAAAAAATTAGAATATTCCATTTGTTACGTATGCAGTACTAAAACTTTTTATTAATATATGTAGTATGCCATGAAGACATTGTCTTTGTTCATACCTTTGTTAATTGAGTGGAATTTGTACTAAAATTCAATTCAGCTGCTTCTTTTTTTATTCTTCCTTTGTAATTTCCTTGTTTAAGGACTGAAACCCGAAAAACCCCTTTTTGTACTCCAGGGGTTTTAAAAGGTCTGCAACTGGTTTTAGGGATTTCCATTTCTAATGACAGGTTTGTGTCCATTAATTTTTTGTGTAGAGACTGTCCTGTTTGTTCAATGTAAATCAAAAGGGGACTCTAATTGGAGCATGGATATCATACCATATTGGACGAAGAGCACCTCTGATATTGTGAGAAAGTTATTGGCCCCAAAATTTCTCTCAGAATAGATGTGGAGACATTTAGGTTTGTGTCAGATTTATCCCCGTATTATGATGCATGTCATATATGCTGTTGTAAGTGAGTTGTTAAGATATGGATGCTGTCTGGGGCCATTTCCACACTACAGTGTTAAGGTGCTTTAGTCCACTTTCAACATCCTGTGGAATTCTGGGGTTTGTTTTCTGACACAAAAAACTCTCTGACTGAGAATTCTACATGTCTCTTGCTAAACTACAAACCCCAGGTTCCTAGGATCTGAAAGTAAATAAAACCTTTAAATTGTAGTGTGCAAACCACTCAAATGCATACAAAAAGCTACAGCCATTCTGGAAAATAACACAGCCCTCTCCCAAGCTCTGGGAAGGAGGGTTTTTTGGACCTAATTTTTAGAGCAAGCAACATACCGTATTTGCCAGTGTATTAGATGCACCAACATATGAGACGCACCCCACTTTTCAAAGGGTATTTTTGGGGAAAACATTTTTTTAGTTCTCTGGTGAACAAAATGCACAGGAAAGGAAAAGAAGGAAAGGAGTGTTGCACCACGAGAGGAGGGGAATGAAAAGAGTGTTGCACCACCACCCCTCCCTTCCTGTTTGCTTGGGCAGAAATTCCCAGCAGAGTCAAAATGCACAAGAGAAGAGGGGAAAGTAAGGAGAAATTGTAGGAACATCTATCTATGTTCCTATAGATCAAGGCTTCCGCTACCCCCTCCCTTCCTGTTTTGCCTGGGCAGGGAGAACTCCTTTCACTTCCCTCCCTCCCTATGTTTTTAGCATCGTATTTGCTGTTGTATAAGATGCACCCCATTTTCAGAGGATATTTTTTAGGAAAAAAAGTGTGTCTGATATCCCAGCAAATACGGTATAGTATGGGGATGGGTAAATGTGGCCATCCAGGCTGCAAATTCCACGATCTCCCTGGCATGCACAGCCAGTGACAAAGGATCATCAGACTTTCAAGCAAACTACACCTGGAGGCCCACAGTTGTACCCCACTGAAAGAGAACTGGAAAAGTTACCTTTCGTAAGTAGTTTGTTTCTGCTAGTGTTAACAGTAGAGCCAGGTTGGTGTAGTGGTTTGAGCTTTGAACTACAACCCTAGAGACCAGGGTTTGATTCCCCATTTGACCATGGAAACCCATGGAAACCAACTGGGGGACCCTGAAAGCCTCACACATCCTCAGACCCAGAAAACTCCATGATAGGGTTGCCCAAGGGTCAGAAACAATGTGAAGGCACACAAGAACAACAAGTGTTAAGTGTTTGAAAAGTAGCCTGTTGCCATTAATCACTGTAATGTTAAACAAATAATTCACTGAATCAACTTATTGAGCTGATTTTCCATTACTTTCTATTACTTCTTTTCAATTAAAAAAGTAGAATGGGTAAGAATTGTATAAAACATGACAAATTCTTATCAAGATGCTTTTAAAAGAACTTTTAAAAGTAACTAGTACAAAGTTATACCAAGTAATTGCTATAACTTGTTATACCAATAGTGTAATTTCAATCTTACTTATTGGTTTTGAAATATGACCTCGTCATAATCCCCCACTGCCACCACAGCAAAGTTACAGGTAACTACATTACTTATAGCTTACTATTTCCAAGCTGTAATTTGAAATAATGGAAATTTTACTACAATAACCGGGGCCTACCTGTAGAAAAGGTGGTAGTTGCTTTTCGGCTCCAGCGATCTCCCTTAAAAGCCGTAATGTATATGGTGTATTTAGTGCCCCGACTAAGGTTTTCTAGTACAAATGTTTGGTCTTTTGGACCTAGCTGTACTTCCTGCCACAAAAAAGGAAAGATATTAAAAATTATACTCCATGGAAAATTCTGCTCCAGCCCATCCTGTCCTTCTTTCCAAAAAAAAAAAAAAAAATCCAATGGGACAAGTAAGATGGATGTAAGTATAGGATGCAAAGGCAGAATGCAAGTAAACACTTGGCTGGAGGGAGCACGACAGGAATGCTCCCCTCCACAGCCAACCTGTGGAAGGGAGTGCTAGGGACACACCTCTTCCTTCTGCAGTGCAGCCGGGCTCTTTCCCATGTTGCACTGGGGCAGGTAGTGCCTCTATCATGCTTCCAGCCCGGGACCATGATGACATCATGCAGAAGCATTGTCGCAGCCCACTCCTCTCACGTCCCCATTCTGGGACGCAGTCATCATGCAGAAAGGGCCTCAGTCTTAGTTCTCTTGCATTTGAGTCTCACCTGAATTTCCATTTCATTCATTGTTCTTATCAGGTTGTGAGACTGTTTTTTCTTACTCAGTGGAAATTTGTATGCATTCTCCATGCATATATTTGGTAAGGTGTCTGTTTATTTAAGCATGTTTCCTAGAGTATGCACTTTATGCACATTTCTCCATTGACTAAAATACATTTGTGTATATTCTTCAATTGTACCTACTGCAGGCCTCATGAATATGCAAGTTCCCAAGTAAAGCTGTGCTCTGCCTCACAACAACTCACAAGAGGTGAAAAATTCATAATTTCAGAAAAAATCTCAAAAACATTAAAATAGTTTTTTTTCTCGCTACCCCAGAAAGTCATAGCAAAAAAAGGCTTGCCAGAAAAGCCCTGAACATTCTTTCATGTGGCAATTTTCATATGTTACATCTTTCAGGAGTATGACTTGGGGGAGCATAGTAAATGCCAACATAAAGTATAAATGCAGATACAGTTTTCAATGCTGCAAGTTTCACAGAGGTCCTCTTGTCAGAGAGGCTCTGTGACTCCCTATAGAGTGTAGTCCTGGTAGCACATCTGGGTGTGTTGCTGGGCAATGTCTTAAAATGCCCTGCAGAGACCTACCTACTGAAAATCTCACATGGTTTTAACTGCTGGCTTGACTAATCTCTATTCTATTCACACAGCAATTCACAAACTTACCCTGCTGGTGCCATCTGGTTCCTGATAGGTGAGAAGATAACCACTGATCTGTGCATCAGGTGGTGTCCATGTGATGACTCCACTGGACTGTGTCACTTCTGATACATGGACGTTCTTGGGAGGGTCAATGTCTAGGTCAAACAAAAAGCAGGGGCAATGAAATGTTCAAATGTTGGGCTGTGTCTGTAGAGTAACAGTACGTATATGGAGAGTTGTCTTCCCCATGTTTGTAAAAAAGAGCTGGGCAAAGCACTGGAAGTCCCATTTCCTCCCCATTTCCATGGACAGCTGGAAATTCACAGTTTAGCTATTAGGAGAAACTATTAGAGTATGAACAATATCTATTGCTCAAATTGAGCAAATTCTAAAGCTGGCAGTGTGCTACATTTAAAAGCAAAATCAGCACATGTTACCACAACAGCAGTCTCTCCAAGACCACATTTCATGCCAACTACATCCAGAACCTCAATTCTGTTATACATATATATGTATGTATGTATGTAGGTTTGAATCCTGCAGGGAAAGGATTGGGAACCCTGGGCAATCTGGCTGCTTTTGGCTACTGTTCTCATAATCCTGTATCATTGCCCATGCTGGCTGAGGCTTCTTGAATGAAGGGTCAAGAGTTCTCCATCCCTGTTCTAGAGAATAAAAGGACAATCCAATACCCACCAGTTGAGACTAAACCTGATAGAGCACTATGACAGTGGGCAGGCTGAAAGGGGCTAATGGTCTCATGGAAGGGAGGGCCATGAAGAAAGACAGGAAACTTTATGGAGATGTTTAGAGGGTGAATCTTCTGACCTAGGGAACAGCAAAGGAGAATGGAAACACTTGTGTAAAAAAGCAGGAAGGCCTTCAGATGGTTGAAGCTGGTGGAGCTAGACAAGCAACACTCAGGCATGGAAGTATATCCTGAGCATAAATGGATCCTTTCTTTTACATCCCTTCCAACATTTCACAGATTAAAACCAGGACATGTGCAGCCAAACAACATTAGAGTGTGGTCAAGATGGCAAAAGGTATTAATCAGGAAGAACAGACAAGCTGGGAAAGGCTGCAACTCTTTGCTTTTGCCTGAGATTGCTGGGAAGGGCATGACTTTGCTTCCTCATCTCCTCTCTCCTTAGCTGAGTTAATCAAGTGCAGACTACTTTTGCACCTTGAACTCAGTTTGTAGCAATGAAAGTAAGCTGTGGAAAAATGGGGGAAGTGAGAGGAAGAGAGTGAAACTGGGACATTTAAAAAATAGCTAGAAAAAAAGTGGAACAATAGAAGATTAAGGGTGACTGTCTCTACTAAATCGGGACAGTTGGAGGGTATAGCTTTGACTCTCCTTACCACCTAGTGTACAGTTTGTTTTACAACCCAGTATCTTTTACAATCTCTCATAGAAATCATGAGCTTCTATTCCTGTTGTTTTCTATATACCCAGCAATATTTTAAAAGAGAATCCATTGATATTTCTTTAAAAACCTATGTCCTCCCCCATGAGTCATAGTAACTAGGAGAGAGGAAATCACATTAGCAATGAACACCTAATAATACTGACTACGGAAGCAGGGAATTAATTGATGGAAAACTGTTCAGTGCACAGTTATTCTAATCTGGGCAGCAGAGGGAGCTGCAGGGCACCAAATAGGCTTGCTAGACTTGGCTATCCCAAAAGGTATGCGATCAGCATTAGTAGTGCTGCCAGGAAAAGGTATCCTTTGACTAGAGCATTGGCAATTTGAAAGAAAATGGAGCAACTCTGACATCTCACTACCTGTCACAGCTTTTGTGCTGGTCCTCTTGCTCTGCTGGCTTCCCTTTATAGCCCGAATGGAAATAATGTATTCCATGCCTGGCTTCAGTCCAGTCAAAGTGGTGCTGCTCTTATCCTTCCCAACAGCTATCTCTCTATTTTCTCCATCAGCAGAAGTATAGCTCAGTACGTATCCGTCTATAGGAGCCAAAGGCTTGTCCCAAGAGACAGTAGCTGTGTTCTCCGTTGCTTGGTCTGTTTTCAAGTTTATGGGACCATCTATTTCTGTAAAATAAAATGTAGATGTTAATATTTTCTTTCACTGGCAAATATAAATATATATTTCTTGAGACTTCCTGGCTGGGTGGTTTGTTTTTACTGTATGTAAACTTGTTACATGGATTGCAGGTCTTTACTGACAAAACATGGCACCACCATGGGCAGACATACCAGCAGGTATCCACATCTTAGCAGTCAAATGTCATGCCTAACTCCTGAGGGATCTGAGTGATTAAAGTGAGGAATCTGAGAAGACAGAATGGACAACTGACCACACAAATAATTTTTTTTAGAACATTTGTCAAACCAAACAGCTATCAAAGAAAAGATCACAGACACAGATACCACCCATATAAATCATACCAGTGATAACAGCTGAGCAGGAAGAATAAAATAGTATCACATTACCATCTCTGACCAATGGCAATTAAGAAATTCCTTACTGGGCTTGCTGATTTCTTGATTGTTCCCTCCACTGATCAGATCTTGATAATAAATCTACATCCAGCATGTCTTAGTTCCTAGACTTAAAACCTGCTTAGTCCTGACAGTGTTGTGAAGGAGATGTAGGAGATGCTGTAGAGATCCTCCAGAGCAAGGCCCTGTAATTTACCAGGTCTAAAAAGCCAGCCTAGTAAAAGCATTTGAGAGCTGGACTACCGCTCTGGAAAACCAAGATTTGAATCCCTGCTCAGCTGTGGGAACCCATTGGGTGACCATGGAGAATTCACAGTCTCTCAGCCTTAGAGGAAGGCAAGGGCAAACCGTCTATGAAAAAATCTTGCCAAGAACTCTTTCTCTGTATCACTGCAGCCCCATTCCCTGGAGTTTGTGAACAGGCAACAAGGCCAACAAGCATTTTGCATGGGTGCTTATTGGGGGAGTTTTGCAGGAGAAGCCTGGAGTTCTATTTCAATGCCTCCTTAGGACTAGTAAATATAGATGTTAAGGGAGCTGCTGTAGCCACCTGCAACAGCTGTCATATGTTTATGTTCTTGCCAGAGGATGTGGGTCGCTACACCTGCTGCAAGTGCAAGTTGGTTGCCCTGTTGGAAGAGAAGGTACAGCAACCTGAGGCCCATGTATCCACTCTTCAGCATATCAGGAAGCATGAGGTTTTCCGGCTGTACTAGATGCCTCTAAGGAGAAGGCCATTCCCCAAATATAGGAGCTAGATATTTGGAGGAATATAACACAGAGAAGTAGAAGGACCAAGGGTCTTGTTATTAGTTTGGAGCTACAGAATTGATTTGAAGATCTCTCTTATCATTGAGAACAAGGAACAGGAACAAGAGCAGCAGTGTCAGTCCTTCGTAGGGGACCTTGAAACATTCAGGATGTGGATTGGCCCTTGACAATTTCTACAAAGGAGGCATATGGTAGTGATAGGGCACTCCTTGCTGAGGGGAACAGAAACAATGGTCTGTGGACCTGACAGGATGTCTTGTGAATTGTGTTGTGCCCCGGGCCAAAGATCTGATATGTAACACAGAGGCTGACAAAGTTAGCCAAGCCCTCTGACCATGACCCCATTCTTTTGGTCCATGTGGGAATCAATGACATTGCAAGGCACAGCCTTCAGGAGATCATAAGGGATTACGAGGCTCTGGGGACAAAGCTGAAGGACCTTGAAGCATAGGTTGTCATTTTGTCTCTCCTCCCAGTTGAAGGAGACAGCCCAGGACAGAGGAGAAAAATAGTGGAGGTGAACAACTGACTGCAGATGGTGCCACTGGGAACAGTTTGGGTTTTTCAACCATGGTCTGTGGATTCATGAAGGTGGACTTGTGGCAAGTGATCGGTTCCATATCACAGCAGTTAGCAGGAAAGTTTTCCTATGAGTCTCACAAACCTGATCAAGAGGGCTTTAAACTGAGTAGCTGGAGGTAGGGGGAAAATATTCTGGAAAGCAGGAGTTCATCAAGTGCAGGAGATAATAGCCAGAATGTAATGGAAGGAACCAAGCGAATAGTACAAGAATCCAACAATGGGAGGGGGGAAAACTTATGCAACTGGGGCAATGGCCCATGGTCTGAGATGTCCTTACACAAATGCACAGAGCATGAGAAATAAAGGAAGATGAACCTGAACTCATAGCATAGCAAAGCAAATATGATATAATAGGCATTACTCAAATCTGGTGGGATGAGACCCATGATTGGAATGTAGCAATAGTGGGGTATAAACCTATTTGAGAGGAACAGACCAAACAGGAAAGGCGGAGTAGCAGCAATATATGTCAAGGAGGCTTACACCAGGGAAGGGATCCATGACTTAAATCCTGGAAGCCAGGTAGAGAACAACTGGGGGAAAATTAAGGGAGAGAGAAACAACAGTGATGTCACTGTGGGGATCTACTATAGAGCACCAACCCAGAGTGAAGACTTGAATGATGACTTTCTAGAACAGATGACAAAACATTCAGAAAGGAGAGATTTCAACTACCCCAATATCTGTTGGAAGTCAAACTCTATCAAGAGTATCAGGTCCAACAAATTCCTCACTTGCCTTGCAGACAATTTCATTGTCCAGAAGGTGGAAGAAGCAACAAGATCTGATCTTAACTAAAAATGGTGACCTGGTTAATGGGATGGAAGCTGTGGGAACCTTAAGTGGACGTGACTACATCAATCAATTTTATATTTATATTTATATATGTATACAAAATCAAGCTATACCCCTCTCATCTATCACAACAAAACAACAATCTACTTTCTATAACATATACTTGGTAATAATCAAAATCAAAGCTTGTAAAGTCATACATATATTTTCTACAGAAGACAATAAAGGGTTAATAATCTTTGTAAGATACTACAATTAATCTTCCCCTAAATTAAACTAAACAAAGTCACTAACACATTCTGTTTTAACAACAATCTGTCATGAAGTAAAACATAAAATATTAAATACTTTCATCTTCACACCGGAAAAGTTTTCCAACTCTTTTCCAACTCTTTCTTGCTCTTCTCTAACTCCTTCACAGCTGGGTCTCCCACCCTCCCCACAAAAATAAATTTGCAGTCATCCCTCCATATTTGTGTAGTCATCCCTCTAAATTTGATTATTTGTGGATTATTTGCTGCTGCCTCCATTCCCCTCTGCTCTCCTTGGTGCTCATTCACACAGGCAGGGAGGAGGAGCACAAAGAGGGACAATGATGTGCATGTGCATTCCCTCACTCAGGTAGGGGAAGGGAATGGGATGAGGGAGCAGGTGTTTTGGACTTAATCTCCCAGAAGCTTCATCCAGGATGGTCAAAGCCAGGGATTCTGGGAACTGAAATCCCAAACAACTAGACAGCCAAAGGTTAAGGACCACTGTTCTAGAAAACAGTATTGTCATAAAACATCACAGACTCCTGCTGTTGAAGAGTATTAAAAAGTAATATTGGAAATGAACAGAAGTTGAGAAACATAGATGAGAGGCTGCCTATGAAATATTCCAATCTTTTTTCAGAGAAGTAACTGTATCAATAGGGCTTAGAGTCAGAGGGCACTGTCACAGCTTCTATTCCTTCTTAATATATTGTTTCTAGACAGGTTTTAATCATTTGCACAGAGTTTCTGCAGCACTTGATAGGCTTCCTCATTACTCCCTGTGTCATGTGTCTTCCTGCCAGGAGGTCCTCATTTTCTCAAGAACCAAGTAGACTTTCCATGGTTTGTCAGGAGAGGGTGATTCTCCAGAGGCAAAAGACCAATAGGGTGCCAGTACTATATATCTCAGCTTTGGACATACAGGTCTCTGTCTGGGCCACACAGACTCTCAGACTGAAAGTTCCTCAATATAGAAAGTGAATATTTGAAGATTCTTTCCTAGTCTCTTCCATGCTGCCTGAGGTTTCCTTGTGAATTAATAAATGGATTTGTATGGAGGAACATTCAATCATATGAGCAGTCTAAATGCAAATAGTTACAGCATATCCACAGTTAGCACATGGACAGGGAATCCATGATCCCACTAATTTATTTAACGCATAGAGCATTTATGAGTATAAACACAGTGGCCATCTTTGACATTGGAGATAATGCACATACAGCTTGTATTAACAAGGTTTCTGTGCAATACGAGGAGTTGGGAGTGGAACTCATGGACAAAATCCCATTCACACGCACACATGCACTGACAGTACACAGGCTACAGCTGGAAGCCTTTTGAGGTGGACTGAGGGCAATTTGGAAACCTTAGGAAAATCACTTTTTTTTCTTTTCTTTTTTTGTCAGATTGCTGTGACAGTTGTGACAAACAGCAGCAGTCTTGACAGTGATAAGCTCATCACACAATAGCCAAGGATCTTTGTTTATACCTGTCCAACCGTTTACTGTGGATGGTTTCCCTTCCATCTCACCCTTCACGGCTATTACAGTGATCTTATACTGTGTTCCTGGTTTCAGGCCTGTAAAGAGAGAGGGTGAGGGACAGAGAATGAGTCAAATGTCTTTCCTGTCCTCTTCTGTCAAGATTTATAGGGGACTTCTGTTTTGGAGTAGTCTTTTTTATTGCCTGTAGAAGATAGCTAGAAAAGATGATCTTCTGGAATGATATCTAGTAGAAAGGTAAAATTCCAACAGATTCCTTGTGCCACCTGTCTTATATCAACTGCAATAGCTCCCATGGTTTTCCTACATCCAGTCCCAGTTGTTGTTTTTCTTATCTATAAAGCCCTAAACAGCTTAGAGCTAGGAACTCAGATAAATCTCTTGCTCCTGTGTGAGCCTCTTCATATCTTCTGTACTTCATAAGAAGCCCTCTTGTATATCTTGCTGTCATGAGAGGGCAGACAGGCACATATACAAGACAGAGTCTTTTCTTTAGATGCACCCTGACTGTGGCCTTCTTTTCCAAGGATGTTTGGCTCTATCTCTGGATTTCAGGTGGGTAACAAGAATTGTACAGTTTCATCAGGATATTGATGGACTATAACACTGTTTGGGTTAACTGTGATGAATGTATTTGTTTCTGCTTTGATTCTATTCTGCTTTTATTTCATGAAAATATGTCAAATTTTACATTGTTTTCAAGGCTCTGGTGGTCAGAAAAGCACCATACACATATGATAACAGCCCCAACATGTTAATTTCCTCTTGTGTTTCCAGTTCTAAAAGGAAAGAGTAATCTAATTGCTACAAGGCAAGATCAGTCAACAAAAGAAGTCAACAAAAACCAATCTGGATAGCTTTACTGTTAGCGGACGCTCCTTTATGGAACTAATCTTATTTCATCAAGCAGAGATGATTTTAAAGTCACTCAAATTTACTTCTGACACTGACAATACATAAACTACATGAGAAATCCTCCTTTCTTTTAAATAAGGATCCTATAAGCTTAGATCTACATAGAGACTGTTCTAAGTGAATCTAAACATTTGTGCCTGGTTGTGTGCTGGTCAGTTCACACTTTAAACCTCATTTCATATGACACACACAACAATCTGTAACAATTCTCACGATCTACTACTATAAGCAGCAACTTTTGAAAACACTCCAAGAAGTAGCAATTGAAAGTTCTCAGGCTCCTTGTGCTTATTTTGGTTTGTACATTTTCATTGCTACTACTTATGTCTGTCCACATTTGTGACATGTGTCTTCATTTCCATATTCAATTACATTTTTTGAAAGTCTTTGTCTCAAACTCATTTCTATATTGCTGGGGTTTACATGGTTAGGAAGACAGCCAATGCGGTGCAGTTGTTCGAGTGGTAGACTATGACCCTGGAGACCACGACTTGATTTCTTGTTCAGCCATGGAAACCCACTAAGTGACCTCAGGCGTGTCACAAACTTTCACCCCCAGAAAACCACATGATAGGTTTGCCTTGTTGATGCTGCCATGTGCCTTCAAGTCATTTCTCATTTATGACAACACCAAGGTGAACCTATCAGAGGGTTTTCTAGGGCTGAGAGTGTGTGATGTGCCCAAAGTAATCCAGTGAGTTTCCACAGCTGGGCAGGGAACTGAACCCTGGTCTCCAAGATCATAGTTGAATGAATATGGAAAACATTGAAGGACCTTTCATTTCAGTGCTGGCTGAATGATGTGTGAGGTCTTGCAGAAAATCTGACTTTAGGATCAAAATGGCTAGAGGAGAACTGGAAAAAGGCTCATTTGCTACAGTCTGATCTTCTTTTATTTCATTAATAATCAAGAATCATTGCTCATGATGTGAGGTTCATCTTCATATCAATGAACATTTAGAGTTTCATCTTTTTAAGATGACCATGCTATTAAGGGGATATTATGTAATTATTTTGGGATAAAACTAAGTTAAACTCAAAGTTTGCAGCGTCTGGTAGACTGTGTTGTTGTTCTTTTTTGTTTTGTTTTTATTTTTGTCTTTTGTTTTCTGGTCCTTTTCTTTTATGGCTATACCAATCTTTTTCTGTCAAAAAAATAAGAAATTTAATTTTTAAAAAAGATGTAGATTCTGTGAGCATAATACCATCACCCCACCTCCAGTACCACAGCCCTTTTGCCTACATCATTTTTAAACATCTTTGTTGGTTTCAAAGGATAATACAAATATTTTTATGCACTTCTGCTGATCTAATACAGATGTAACCACAATATGGACCCTAGAATTTGCATTATTGTATCCCAAAACAACATCATTTAAAATGCCAAGAAAGAAAATTATGTATTTTACATATCACAAACTTTCTCCATCAACTGTATAGCCTGAATCCAAGCTGCTTGTACCAATTAGAGTAGAATTACTCAATCAATTACTGAATGGTAAATTCATGTAAACTGCATTGATTCAATGGGTTTACTCCAAATTAAGACTAACAATTAGGTTCAGGACTATAAGTTCACAGAGGTATTATAAAAACAAATTAAAAAGTAACAAAGACACAACAGATTTTTCAGCTTCAAGAAACTCAGCTGTTGTGCTCTGTTCTCTAATTTCACATGAACAGACATATTCCAGTTTATTGCTTACCTGTGATAACATATCTGCTTTTCGCATCACTGTTTTTGGGAACCACCACTTCCTTCTCCTCCCCAAGCAATGAACTGTATCTGAGTTTGTAATAATCTACCTCTGTTGCAGGATTCTCCCACTCTACTTCCAGTGAATTCTCTGTTTCTTCTGTCACCCAGATAGCACCAACAGGAGACACAGCTAGGAAAAAGGGGAAATCTCCACTAGCACAACAATAACAGGATATTATTAAAACCAGCACTCTTTGCAAGGTATTAATTGCCCTATTTGCTGGCGTATAAGATTCATTTTTTTCCAGAAAAATACTGTTTGAAAATGGGGTGCATCTTACACACCAGCAAATAGTATTTGCTGACATATAAATGGGGTGCACCTTATACACTGGTGCATCTTGTACGCCAGTAAATACAGTATAACAAAACTTTGGATATGGAAGACGATAATGCAGCTCCTTGGATGTAAAAGAGGGAAAGGAAGGAATTTGCACAAGTTTTGTTACAGACTTTGCCTGAGTATTCCTGAGATAACGGGCTTTGCATTGTTTTTTAGCTTCTGTTACTGTTGCCATCGTATGGTCTGCACCATTATACATAGCAGAGCAATCATATTCCAGATGTAAACAAGGGTTTTGCACTGCAAATAAGACAAAGTAACTCCTCCCACTAAAAGCCCATTTTGTTTCTGGTTGCTGACCTCCTTCACAATCCTAGGAGCCTTTCCTTACTACACTGTTATAGTGCTATTATTCCATTTTCAACATCCTATGGAATCCTGGGGTTTGCAGTTATGGGAGCGACCAGCCAGCCCCTCCCTAAACTGCAAACCCCAGGATTCCATAGCATGTTGAAAGTGGTAGAATAGTACTATAACAGTGTAGTAAGGAAAGGCTCTAGGTCTCAATGCAACTGTTAGATCCACTTAGAATAGGCTCATTAAATTAATGGGAATCTAGTGAGCCGGCACTTAGCCCAAATCCTTTTGATTCTGCAGGTGTGTTCTGGTCGAAACTAATAGCTGGATTTAGACTCTGAATGTCTTTTTTAAAATGTGTGTGTAAATGATTAAGTTAGAAGAGAAGATGAGAAGCATCTTAGTGCAAATACATTGTAAGCTGGACCCAGGCTTCAAACTTTGCTACAATACTTCATATATTTTGGTGTTGTTGGTCACTCTAATAAAATATACGATTTAAGCAATTATTTACATCTTTCTGGGACTCTGAAATAATCACATTTTGGTGTTGTTGGGTGCTTTAACATTTATATGTATATTCTGTAATGACGTTGATTCTGATATTTTAAGATTTCAATGTGCTCTTGTCTGAAGCTGATCCTTCTACCAAACCCACCCCTTTCCCAGTGGTAGCGAATCTTAGCCTGAACTTTAAACAAGTCATCCAAGGGAACAAATCGTTTCAAACACAGGTGCACCTTGGATAGACTTTCAGACATGAGAAGAATTTGAGCCCATTTTAATTCCTGGTCCATTTTGGGTTAATTTTCAAGCAGAAAGTTGTTATCCTGTTTTCTGGGGCTCCCGGGAGGGACACCCAAATGCGCTCTCAATTACACAAGTTGGGGAAATTAGCCAAGAGCACAAGCTAGCAATACGAGAGGCAGGGCAACAGAGCGAGATCTTTTACCCAGGGTCTACGGGGTCAGGCCAAGTCAAGGAGAACATAGAATTGAAATAATAATTGTGGTTTTTATTAAAATATAATCAAACAGTATATGCAACACACTCACGCAGAGAACTAAAGAAATAAAGGTTGGCGTGGGATAGAGGGATTTTTAGAGGAGTTGTTGGTTTCGGTAATACTACATCTGTCCTGAAGCCTGGTTAGTACGCAGCAGAAGTTCGGAGATATGGAGTCTCAGTGCGTGGGACTGAGGGGAAGGCTCGCTAAGCACAGCAGCAGCAAGGCAGGATGGAAATTGGGAGCAATCCAAGGAAGCTCACGAAGTCAGGGTTTTTAAAGGGGAAAATGTAGCCACAGGCTAGTCTGTACTTGGGGAAAACAATGAGTTTTGGGCAGGAGACAAAGCCTCCGAAAGGTCAGAAGTTAGCATGATTGAGTTAGGTCCGAATTGACAACAGAGTAGACAGTAAGCAAACGCAGAGTGCTTGACAGATGAGGATTCTTCTAATCAAGCTGCCTGTTCAGGGCAGGGAATTCTTTGTAAGTAGTGTGCATACCTGAGGAGGGTACTTGCCATGAGGTCTCCTGAAGCAGCAGTTTGGCTATTTCTGGCCAGCCTGTATTTGTTTTGAATATTCCAGCAATTAGCGACCGAGCCTGTTTGCGTGCTTGTCCGGGGGTCTCACAAGCACACAGGAAGGAATGGGTGAGGAACACTGAATTATTGATATCAAAGTGATATCTAATGTCACCCCAAGTGTGGCTTAGGAACTTCAGTAACAAGGTCACCTAGAAATTTACTTTCCAGTCATTTTCTGTTCGGGAAGAAAGGGGCCCACCTCAGCCTAAAACAGCTCAGGGTAGTCAAAACATGGCAAAATTGGCTGCAATGTCCCTCAGAAACATTGAGAGGCAATGGAAAAAACTGGCATTTTTAGAGTGGAGTGCTGCAAAGGGAGACAATCCCCACAAAGGCCCCAGGAAGGCCCATGCATTCCCCCTACCTCCTGCTCTAATTGCAGAAGAAGTGAGGCTATAACTATGCCTCACCAATTTAGGAATCATACCAAACCAGTTAGTACAAACCATGAACTATAAATTCATTGCCAAACTTGGTTTCCAACTGTGGCTTGCATTCAACAACTGCAGTGACCAACTATGGTTTGTAAATTTTGACATCAAGCCATAGTTAAATTTCTTCAAGGATGTTTGGAGTGATGGTTGGATTTTCAGTATTTTCTCAAATTTTACTTGACAATGCAGATCTTAGGACAAGCGTTATTTTAGCAGTCCTACCTGTGCTGGCTTGCAGGAGTTCTGGGTCACTGGAAACCCCCTTTTTTACATTGCGAACTGCTATTACATACTTTGTGCCAGGAAGAAGGCCCACAATCTCATAGCTGACCTGGTCCTTCGGCACTTGTACTTCCTTCACAGAAGTCTCAGATCCAATGGGAAAGTAAGTGATGACATAATAATCCACCTCCATTATATTATCCCATCCGATGGCCAGGGAATCCTCTGTGGTCTTGAGGAGACGGGCATTCCAAGGAGCAAGCACTGTGGCCAAAAAAAAAAAAAAAAAATGACAGCAGCCAGTGAATTCCACACAAGGCTTCAAACGCTTGCTTTTCAGAGTGGTCTGCTGAGTAATACAGACTCACCAGATTTTAATGATCTGTCAGAAGAACAGTATTTACTGCCATTACTATTTTATATTAATTAATGGAAGCACTGTGCCACGTTCTTTCATAGTGCAAATTTCTGCCATGAGATCAGTAAAGCAGAAGGTCAAGTGAAAGTCTAGCAAAAACCCAGCAATTCCAAGCTGAACTCTGTCATACTTGAACATGTCTGGAACAAACTGGATTGACAGGTCTTCTTCATGTGCTGTTCCCACAGGAAAGTGGCCATGGAAGATTCTGGGTTTGACTGGAAACATTTCCCTCAGTTATCCTCCAATTTTAAACACTTAGGCCATTTCCACACTAGACTGTTATAGTGCTATTATTCCACTTTCAACATCCAATGGAATCCTGGGGTTTGCAGTTTAGGGAGGGGCCAGGTTAAATTGATTAAATATGTAATTGATGGAAACACCATCAGATGAATCTATAGTTGATTGGAAAGCTGTACTCAAAGAAGCATCATCAATGGCTGCATTTCAAAATAGAAACAGGTCTTGAGTGGAACTCTTCAGGGCTCTTCAGGGCTATTCTTCAACATTTTTTATCATTGACTTAGATGATGGGCTGGAGGGAATTTTTATCAAGTTTGCAGATGATATAAAACTGAGAGAGATGGCTGACACACTGGAAGATAGGAACAAAATTAAAGAGGTCCATGATAAACTGAAAAAAATGACAGAAATTAATAAAACGAAATTCATTAGAGACAAATGAAAAATTCAACATTTAGGCCACAAAAACCAAATGCACAGATGGGGGGTAAATGGCTCGGCAGTATTACCTGCGAATAGGAGTTTGGGATTATTATTGAACCTAAGCTGAACATGAGCCCGCAATGCTGCAGCAAAGAAGGAAGATGCTACTTTATTTTGCATTAATAGAAACACAGCTTCCAAGTTGAGGGGAGTAATAGTCCCATTATATTCTGCACTGGTTGGGCTTCATCTGGAGTACTGCATTTAATTCTAGATGTCTCATTTTAAGAAGGGTATAAACACGTTGGAGCAGTTTCAAAGAAGGGCAATAAGAGGTATGGGGAACAAAGCATATGAGGCTATGTTGAAGGACCAAGGTATGTTCAGTTTGATGAAGACAGACTGGGGGATAAGATGATTGCATACCTCGAGGACTGTCACAGAGAGGAGGGGCAGGCTTGTTCTCTGCTGCCCCAGAGGGGAGAACAAGGTCTAATGGTATTAAATTACATGAGGGTAGATTTCAATTGAACATTAGAAGGAACACCCTTACAGTAAAAGTGGTTTGGCAATGGAACAAATTGCCTAGAGAGTTGGTGAGGTCTTCAGAAAAAGACTGGATGGCTACCTGCTGGGGATGCTCTAGCTGGAGTCCTGCAGCAAGAAGGTGATTGGGTTGGAATCAATGGCCCATGAAGCCCCTTCCAACTATATAATTCTATGATTCAATTGATCTGCTCTAATTTGGAATAACAATAAAATTCCCATGTCAAAGAAGGTAACACAAGCTAACCCTAACAGTAATATTTGGGTTTTTTCTCCATTCTTTTAATATTATTTACTTCCTACCCTTCATAACATAAATCACAGGGCAGGCATAATACTAAATACAATAAAATTCAATAAACAATATTAAAACACATAACAAATAACACACAACATCAGCAGCAAAACAATTGCACAACAAAAATTCAACCATATTCACTTATGAATGCCAAGGTAAACAGATAGGAATACCCTCTTGAATGAGATATGCCTGGCACCAAATTTATTAGCAGCTCACTGCCAAAATTCCAGTAAAGAGAACACCAGGCATACCTCTCTAAAGAGGACAATCCACCGCTATAAAGAAGACCCCGTCTCTTACGTCTACCTGAAGTACTTTCCTTAGCAGTGGAGACAAAGATATGGGCCTCTCCACCAGATTTAAACATAAGGAATAATTCCTTCAGATGCCCAGGCCTTGAAATGTTTCAGACTTTACAGGTCAATAGTAGCACCTTGAATTCAGGCCAGAAACAGAAAAGAAACAAACAGAATTTTTTCAGGCTAACTGTTACTTGATCCTTGACTGTTGTCCTTATCAGTATCTTGGTAGCCATATTTGTGTATCATTTTTAATTTCTGGAGAGAAGAAGCTTAACCTATCCCAGCACCTGAGGCAATAAGTGAAGGGCTGCCCCCACTGCACAGTCTCTGCGCCACCCCTCAGTAGAAGGCTTCAGGTAGAGCAGCACTGGCCAGAAAAAGCAAGTGACACATCACTGCATAGAGTGGGCTACTTCCTAAAAGCCAGGAAAATCACCTGTACTCCAAGGGAGTGGAAAGTGGCAAATTCATCATTCCTGGTGTTCTGTCACCTGAGATGGCCACCTCATTTCATCTAATGGTGGGGGGCAGCCCTGTTTCTGGATCGTTTTCAAGGGCAGCCCCATAAAAAGAATCCTGCAATAATTCAAAGGAGTGGTTGCCAGAGCACTTGTTCCATCTGTCTGGGACTGTCACAGCTGGCATATCAGATAAATCTGGACAAAGGATCTCCAAGTCATGGATGCCATCTCCACATCTAGGGGCAATACTGGATGAAGGAGCACCCTCAGACTACAGTCCTGTTCTTTTAGGCAGAGTGTGATTCCATCCAGAATATGCTGCCTAGCCAAGTCCCAGTCCCAAGAATCACCTAGCCATTATACTTGTTTTTTTGTTGGGATTTAGTATAAGTTCACTGGCCCTCATCCAACCCATATCTCCCTTCATGTAGAAATGTCTACACAACCAGCACTTGCACAGTCTCACCTGACTGTGATGGGGAGGTGAAAGCTGGGTGTCATCAGTGTTCTCTTGTGCCCAAATGCCTTGATGACCTCACATGGCAGTTTCATCCATATGTTAGAGAACATGGAGACAGAATGAAACCCTGAGAGATAACACAGAACATTTCCCACGGAGTCGAGCAAATGTCTCATGATGTCATTTGCTGGAAAAAATCCTGGCAGGTTATGGTGGAACCCATATGATCCTAATTTCCACACAACTTGCTATCAAACTGGCAAAATACCACAGTTGATGGAATCAAAGGTTGTCAAAGAGGTCCAGGTGAATCAGCAGAGACATACAACCACTGAATCTCTTCTAGCAAAGGTCAACGGTTAGTGCAATCAAGGTCACTTCAGATGCAAATCGAGGCCAGAAGCCCAATTGAAATGTATCAAGATAATATGCGTGCAATCATCTGTATGCATTACTACATCCCTGTGGTTTTATGCACTGTGTTACTGGCAGGAGTGCTGACACCACAATCTTAACTTTTTTAACTTAGCTTTTGCCCTGCCAGCCCATCTTGGCAACACACTCCATAATTTTGTAAATGGTATAGTTATATAAGACCACAGCTAAGGCAAGCAATGTTGGATTACTTTTCTTTGAAGATTTTCCAAAAAAGAATGTATCTAGAATGTATCTATAGAATGTATGATAATTGTCAGTAGCTGAAATCTGAACCAAAGTCAAAATTAATGCTGTAGCATTTAATAATGCAGCAATCAGTAAAAAAAAATTGCATGAACTATTATAACATGTTATGTTTCTTGCTTCATATCACTAAGTCTAATCTTGTCAAGTCAAGAGTAGCATCCCAAGAACACATAAACTGTCAAGATGTTACCTGTAATAGTTTCACAGTCTGACTAAAAATCTCAAAACTGCAACAAAAATTTAACATGTGATTTTCTCCTCTCTTAAATGTAAGTTAGGGCCATTCTGAAAGGAATTTAAAATATTGGCTAATCATTAATTCAGTACTGAAGTTCAAAACTAGCAGCAAATCCTCTCCCAACAATCCCAAATTTACTTTACACTATTAAATACTATGACATCCAGTATGATGAGAAATCATTTTAATTTCTATTTATAAAGAGTTTCTTTCTCAAAATAGGTAAAATAGGTAAAATGGGTTATTTCGCCCACTCCTCTCTATCCACAGAGTCCCTAGTCTGTCTAAAGAACTTTAGATACACACTGAAAACTTGAACAATGTATGGTGGCATCCCTGAAATAGAATCTCAATAGACCACTGGAACTTCACCTGTTCCATCACCTGCCTCTCTACAGATAGCCCAGGTAGTCAGATGTGGAAGAGATTTATTCCCCTCATTCCATCCCCATCCCACACAATAAGTTCTCCATGATACAAACCATGTCAGTACACTCATTCAGTACATTCATCTTGGATGGGTCTTAGTTTTGTATTCACCAGCCCAGTGTTTAGCAGGAGTACCTCTTAGAGGAACTGTCACCAGGGCTACTCCGGCTCTTTGAAACAGGAGACAGTTTAGGAGGAGTCAACATAACAGTCTCTGGAGCTCAGCCAACAGGATCTCAGCTTACAGGGAGCAAGGCCAACAGACATTTCACATGGGTGTGGGGAAGAGACAGAATAAGGTGAGCTTGTGTCTTTGGGGTTAAACTGAGAATCCCAGAGAGTCTTTTGGGAGAGTTTGATGGGTTAAGGCTGCTTATTTGTGCATTTGTGTCAGCTGGGAGGAGCCTTGCTTGTACACTCCTGAGGGGTCTATTGCTTTATGATGTGGAAAGAGGTGAGGAAAAGAGGAGTCACAGACTTGGTTGGGGGAGGAGCAAATAACAACTAGCTCTCTGTCACTGCAGCCCCAGTCCCTGAACTTGGTCAACAGGAGCTCAGCAAACAGATGTTTCACAAGGATATTTTGCAGGGGAATTTTGAGGTGGAGCCCTGAAGTTCCGTTTGACTGCCTACTTAGGACTACTTAATATGGATAGTTAGGGAGCTGCTGTAGTCACCTGCAATGTTTGTGTTCTTGCCAGAGGATGTGAATAGCTACACCTGCAGCAAGTGCAACTTGGTTGCCTGTTGGAAGAGAAAGTCCAGCAACTTGAGGCCTCTGTATCCACAACTCAGCATATCAGGGAGCATAAGGTTTTCTTGGACAGAACAGAACAGACTGGATGAGGAACACACAAGGGATATCTCTGGGGAGAAGGTCAGTTCCCAAACACAGGAGTCAGACTTTTGAAAGAATATGGCACAAAGAAGTAGAATGACCAAGAATCAGTCTGTGAGCTTGTGACTACAGAATCGATTCGAAGCTCTCTCCCTTACCAATCAGGATGAGGAACAAGAGCAAGAGCAACACTGTCAGCCTCAGAGAATGTGCAGGTGACCTTGGAGGAATCAGCACGTGGATTGGCCCCTGCCACTACCCAGAGGAAATGTGTGATGGTGGTAGAGAATTGTCTGCTGAGGGAAGCAGAAGTAGTGATTTGTTGGCCTGACAGGGTGTCCTGAGGGGTGTGCTGTCTCTCTAGTGGAAAGATGCATGATGTCAAAACCCACTGACTGTTACTTTTTCCTTTTCATTCACGTGGGAACCAATGACACTGCAAGGCACAATCTTCAGGAGATCATAAGGGATTAGAAGGCTCTGGGTAGGAAGCTGAAGGACCTTGAAGCACAGGCTGTTATTTTGTCTCTCCTCCCAGTTGAAGGACATAGCCCAGGAAGGGAGAGAAAAACAGTGAAAGTGAACGCCAGGCTCTGCCGGTGTGCTGCCAGGAACGGTTTGGCTTCTTTGACCAGTTTGCATTTTCATGAATATGGACTTCCAGGAAATGATGGATTACACCTCACAGCATTTGGCAAGAATGTTTTTGCTAAGAATCTTACAGACCTCATCAGGAGGGCTTTAACTGAGTGATGAAGAAGAGGGAGACAGTATTCTTTAGGACAGGAATTCATAAAGTGCAATAGGTAATAGCCTGAATGTTACAGGGAGAACAGGGTAAATAGTACAAGAACCCAACAGAGGGAAGAAAAAAAACCTTAAATATGCAGCTAAGGGGAATGACTTATGGTCTTGGATGTCTTTACACTAATGCACAGAGCATGGGAAATAAGCAAGATGAGTTTGAACTCTTAACACAGTAACGTATGTATGATACAATAGGCAGCACTGGAACCTAGAATCATAGAGTTGGAAGAGACCACAGGGGCCTTCCAGTCCAACCCACTGCTATGGAGAAACATACATCAAAGCTCTCCCAACAGGTGGCCATCCAACCTCTGCTTAAAAACCTCCAAAGAAAGAGACTCCACCACACTCCGAGGCAACATATTCCACTACCGGACAGCTCTGACCATCAGAAAGGTTCAGGAGGAATCTCCTTTCCTGCAGCTTGAATCCATTGCTCCTTGTCCTAGTCTCTGGAGCAGCGAAAAACAAGCCTGCTCCCTCCTCGACATGATATCCCCTCAAATATTTAAGCACAGCTATCATGTCCCCTCTTAACCTTCTCTTCTGCTGACTAAACATACCCAGCTCCCTAAGCTGCTCCTCATAGGGCATGGCTTCCAGACCATTCACCATTTTGGTCACCCCCCTCTGGACATGCTCCAACTTGTCCATATCCTTCTTGAATTGAGGTGCCCAGAACTGAACACATTATTCCAAAAGAGGTCTAACCAAAGCAGAATAGAGTGGTAACATTACCTCCCTCAATCTAGACACTATACTCCTATTGATGCAACCAAGAATCATGTTGGCTTTCTTGGCTACCGCATCATACTGCTGACTCCTGTTCAGCTGGTGGGATGAGTCTCATGACTGGAAAGTAGAAATAGAGAGGTTTTGCTTGTTTCAGAGAAATAGACCAAACATAAAGGGAGGAGGAGGAGGAGGAGCATTATATGTCAAGGATGTTTACAGCTGTGAAGAAATACATGACTTAAAAACTGGAGGCCAGATAGAGAGCCACTGGGGGAAAATTATGGAGGAGAGAAAGAACAGCAATGTCATCGTGGGCATCTATTACAATTTATTAGTGTAGGGGACTCCAGAGGTCTAAAATTAGCATCAATCATTCCAATTTCTGTTGTTGTCGTTTCTTTCCAGAGTGCTTCTCTTTATCAGCAGCCGTTAGAGAAATCAACAGCCTTAATTATTTTTCAGCTTTTAGAAGAGTTTTAAGTAATTATATCCAAATCAGGTGGAGGTGTCTGTTCATCCACAGTTGCTCACAACAAAGACCCAGTGATTCAACATCTTTATCAATGGTTTGGGTGAGGGAGTAGAGGATGTCCTCATCAAATTTGCAGATTACACCAAATTAGGAGGGGTAACTAATATTTCAGAGTTCAGGATCAGGATTCAAAATTACCTGAACAGATTAGAGAGCTGAGACAAAACCAACAAAATGAATTTCAACAGGGAGAAATATAAGATACTACACTTAGGCAGAAAAAACGAAATGAGAAAATGAGATATAGCATGGGTGACACTTGGGTCAACCACAGTACATGTGAAAAGGATCGAGGAGTCTTAGTAGACCACAAGCTGAACATGAGTCAGCTTGAAAAGCCAATTAAAAGGCAGCATCAATAGGAGTATAGTGTCTGATCAAGGGAAGCAATTGTACCACTCTATTCTGCTTTGGTTAGATCTCACCTAGGATGCTGTGTCCAGTTCTGGGCACCACAATTTAACAAGGATATTGACAAGCTGCCAGTGTCCAGAGGAGGGTAATCAAAATGATAAAAGGCCTGGAAAACATGCCCTATGAGGAACAACTTAGGGAATTGGGTATGTTTAGCTTGGAGAAGAGAAGGTTAAGAGAGGACATGATAGTGATGTTTAAATATTTGAAGGGATGTCATATCGAAGATGGAGCAAACTTGTTTTCTGCTGCCCTAGACATTAGGACACAGAAGAATGGCTTCAAACTCTAGGAAAAGAGATTCCACCTAAACATTAAAAAGAACTCCCTGATGGTAAGAGCAGTTCAACAATGGAACATGCTGCCTTGGAACATGGTGGAGTCTCCTTCTTTGGAGGTTTTTAAACAGAGGCTGGATGGCCATCTTTTGAGTGGACTTTAACTGTGTATTTCTACATAGCAGGGGGGTTGGACTCAGTGGCTTTTGTGGTCTCTTCCAACTCTATGATTCTATGAACATGCTGTTGCAGTCCCCCATTCCCATAACAGCCCTAAAGCCTTGTCCTCTACTGCTAAAATGTGCTTGCCTCCACTTTTCTTTCTTTCTTTTTTCTCATAGGGACTCACTGGTTTGTTTCTTTCTAGGAGTGGGGCTATGTAAATGAAGGAGTAGAACTGTGCAGACACAGCCCACTTCAAGTCTGAAAGGCTCCCATTTAACTTTGTGGCCTAGTAATCTGCTGTCCTTCTCTTTGCTTTGTAAAAGGAATGTCTCTGCTCAAGCCAAGGAAGAGCCTCTTACCTTTAGAGCAGTCAAGGCCAGTGAAACCATCCTCACAGTAGCACTCGCCACTGTCACAATATCCATTGCCACTGCAGTCGTTGGGGCACCTCTTCTCACTGCAATCATCACCAGTGAACTCTCTGTAGCAGTGACACACACCGTTGAGACAGACGCCATTGCCATTGCAGTTATCAGGACATAGGAGCTGGCTGCAGTCTTCGCCAGCGTACTTGGCATTGCAAATGCACCGGCCACTGATACAGCGCCCATTACCATTGCAATTTCCTGGGCAGGTAGGTTGGGAACAATCTGGGCCTTCCCAGCCTTCATCACATTTGCAGCCACAGATCTCTTGAACGAAGGATCCATGGCCACTGCAGGAAGAAATGCCTGCCCAACACAAAGACCAAAACCACAGTAACCAAGCAAATGGGAAACAAAAAAGAAATACTGAGAAGACTATCCATTAATGATCTTGGCGATCCTAACAAGAACACAGTAGCAGAATGACCAATTGTTATGTTTGGAGAGAAGATTCACTTTCTTTGCCTAATCAAGTGTGACCCTCGAGATGTTGCTGAAGTGCAACTTCCATCCTTCCTCACCCTTGGCTCTGCTGACTAGGACTGGCAGGGGCTACAGTTCAGCAATGTCTGGAGAGCTGCCCTTTACCCTCTCTTGCCTTTAGTCCAATGGTTAGTTCAATAGATAGACCTACTGGAAGAAGGGAGACTTGATGAGTCAATACCAATGGAAGTCACATTTACTCAGTGGGCCTGCTCTAGTTTAGACTAACAACTGTATTTAGGGATTTATGTCTATGGTCTCTTCTGTTTCACCTTTTTCTTTATTCTTCAAAGAGGGCAAGCAAAGTGCATCCCCACAGTTGCTTTTGTGGCTCTTAACCTCTCTACTGGCTTCCGGAGCTACTCTTTTCCTGCCCCCACCCAAAAAAGCAAACTGCCTCTCCCAGAAACACCCAGGAGCAGCAAATCATCTTTTAAAGGGACTGCAGAGCATCCTCCACTGTTTATATCAATTTTTCAAAATTGAAGTTGGACTAACGGATACTTGCTGGGTTTCTTGAAATTTCTAACAGTTCATGTAACCCTTAGAGGGTCCCAAGGACAGAACTGGATACTGGACCCACCACGCTTGCCCAATCCTCCTGTAAAGCATTACACATATTGCCACCACTTTGTGGTGCTATATAACAATCAAGAATAACAGGCGCAGTTCTTTGGGGAAGCAATAATTAGTGGGCTGCATTTGGCTTAGTGGGGTGAAACTTGTGCCAACATACAATAGCCACAATGTACAATTCTCACCTTGGCCTCTCCCACAGCACCTCTGAGGACTACAGAGTCCTTTCAGACGTACCACTTCCATCTCCATCTTCTCCAGCCTTTCCAACAAAGACTTGAGCTCTCCTAGGACTTCACAGTCACCTTTGGGAGTCTGGAGCTGAATGTTGTGTTTGAATATAATGTTTTGCTCCTCACCCTCATCCATTTCACCAGTAGCCAGGAGAATGCGGTTGTCTTCTTGGAGGGGTTGTGTGTCTGGTTCCACCTTGATCTGAGTAGACTTGGGCACATCAAGCTTATATGAGTGGCTGAAGGAAATCTTCTGGCTTTTGCCAGAGCAGTTTTCAGGTGGAGCACCTAGCTGTGCCAAGGCTCCAGGAAGTGAGTGGTGCAGCATAATCCACAGAAGAAAATTCAAAGTTACCATCTTGTTTCTGTGATTACCACAAAAAAAAAAAGAGAGAGAGAGAGAGAGAGAGACTGATGATGTGAGGTATGCAAGAGAAAAAGATTAACAAAATCTTAAAATTAAAGCAATCTTCAATGTTATTTGAACATTACATGCAGTTATTTGAAGTGAATGGAAGTGGTCATTTCTTTAATGGTCCTGGTGGTGGGGAGCATTTATTATCTAACTGTAGAATAGATTAAGATTAAGAATATTTGGTATAAGCGTTTTGTATGTTTATGTTTGTTTGTTTTTGTATTAGGTATTGTGCTGTGTGTTTTGTAGTGTTATGTATCTTTATGTTGTTAAACAATTAATAAAAAAATCTTAAAATCAAAGCAATCTTCAATGTTATTTGAACATTACATGAAATATATCAATTAGATAACCACTACCTGAGAACTCACTATGTAATATCAGATTTAATCACACAGTAGAAAGAAAAAAATGGGACAGTACTTTGGGACAGTTTTTTTTGGACAGTACTTTGTATCCCTTGATCATCAGAGTTGATTCTGACTGTACATGTCCCTCAATACTGCAGTTCAGCAACCATCCTTTAAATTGTCTTCTGTATTAAACAAAGCCAAATCTTCTGTGCAAAAAGGAAACTGGTAAACCAAGGTGAAGGCTTCCCCAGATCCTTTTTCCTTGACAAGCTAGTTTATTATACGCAGACAGAGAGGGGCTTGTGAGGGAACTATTTAACCATGAGGTTCCATGACTACCGCCTGAACTGATAAGATCCAATGAAAGCTATAATACCCACTTCAAACAAATTAAGTTCCAGAATCATATTTTGGGTCAGACACCAGTAGTTATGATTTGTGTTCCATAATTATTTGCAAACTTGGAGTGTTGTATAATCCTCTGTGCAGCAAAAGCAAAGGCACAGCAGAGCCTACAAAGAGAAATCATTTCTCTTTCAGAATCCCACAAGAAAACTCTAAGCCACAAAATCTATTGCAATTGGACAAAAACAAAGCAGAGCTTGAAGCCCTAGATATCAATCTTATCCCAATTTCTCTCATTTATACTAGACAGCAATACTATGATACTGGAAACAAGAATTCTAGACTCCTTGTACATGCAGTAAAAAAAAATGCACCCACCATCACAAGGACAATTAGAAATGACCAAGGCAACTTATATACTGACACCAATAGCATAAGAAAAGCATTTAGAGACTTCTACTCTAAGCTGTAATAACCAGAAATAGATAAAATTGACTGCAAGTCTCTCAAGCTAAACTCCATCCTCAATCAACACAGACATATGCTAAATAGCCACATGATAATGGATGAGATAAAGGCAGTGATACAAAACCTGAAGTCTGGAAAATTACTTCGGAAATATGGCTTCTCGGCTGAACGCTGTAAGGCACAAAAGAACACCGTATTACCTTACCTTCAGTCACTTTTCAATAATGTGTTATCAGATGGAAAAATCCCTAAATATTGGCTTGAGGCAAGAATTTTTAAACTACCCAGATCTAGCAATGACTGTACACACATCTAGATGGTGATGGTGATGGTGATGGTGGACACTGATTAGAGATTAACACTGATATACATACAAAAAATTATTCCAGTGATTAATACAAAACAATCAGTGCTCCATCCCCAACCAATAAAATACTTTTCCAATAATACTGATTTTACCGTTCCCTCCCTCCTACCCCCACTCCCTAGAGAACAAAATCAATTTTTATTTAAAGCCCCTTACCTTTGACGTGGAGAATTGTATTAATTGTATCTTCTATAATTTTGTATCCCTTCCTTTCTTTAATTGTTTCTATTAGTTTATTTCACTTCCTTAGCCAATTACTTTCATTTGATTGACCCAAACATCCCATTCTTCTAATATAAAATCAAACATTATATATTCCAAAAAATAGTGTTGCGATCTTTCCACCTTCCATTTTCCTGTGTGCAATAACCACCTGAGTTACCCTCAACTATTGTTTCAGTAAGTATTCTTCATCTCTATCCAGTCCCAAATCCTTTACAGTAAGAGTCATGCATTTTTCTTTATTTAATTTCAGTCTTTTGCATATTATTCCATTTATCTCATTATTTCCTGCCAAAATCTCTGCACTTTACAGCATTCCCACAACATATGTATATATCTGCCTTTACTGCCACTTCCACATTCATGCAAACAATTAGATAGCAGATTTGATGCTTGATGCATTTTAAGCATTGGCAGGGGAGCTGGGTATCCAAGAAGAAGACTGAAGGACCTTCCAGCATTCTGATGTACCTAGGTATATTGTTAGACTCAGTAAAGGGGGTGTCTTGCCTGCCCAAGGACAAGCTTAAGGCACTTAGCAAATGACTTGGGCTCATGCTGGTAGCCTCAGAAAGCTACACTTAAGGAGCTGCAGGTCATGCTGGGTCATGTCAATTTTGCTTGTAAGAGCACCATCTCTAGTGAGGGCCTTTCATATTCAGCTGGATGGAATCATGGCTGGGATAAAAGTTTCACACCATCACATACAACTCACAAAGGGAGTAAAAGAGGACCTGAAGGTATGGTCAAGGTTCCATGATAACTATGATGCGGTTTCCCTATGGTAAGAGGTTTGGGAGCCTAGCACAGAATTGCAAGTGCCTTCCAATGCAACAGGGAGCATAGGATTCAGGATGCTTTTTTTGTGTGCACCCAACAGTGGCCAGAGGACTGGTTTGCAGAGCAATATTGTTCACAATCCTCATATTCATGGAACTTTTCCTGATCTTGGTGGCTGTTTCTAGTTTGAGGGACAAGAGGGTGTGTTTCAGATGTGATAATCAGGTGGTGGTCAGTATTATAAATAGGCAACCATTCAGGGAGGGTTATGAAGCTTGTGCAGAGGCTGGTACTGATATGTCTGCCCACTAACAGAACATTTTCAGCTCATTATGTTCCAGATTCTCATTATCTCAATTTCAGGAGGACAGGTTTCATTCATCAGCACCAGAAACAGAACACTAGCCAGTGGCATTTCCAGATGAACTATGGCAGCTTGGGAGCACAGTGTGATGCAAGGAGTACTTCACCCAGTGGCCCTGCAATACTTCAAGCCTACAGCAGGGCAATGGGCCAATTCTATGTCTTCAGTGAACAAGAGGGGTACAGAGAAGCATGGCCAGCTTCAGAGAGACAGGCTCTTCATTATTTAAGCATATTTGAAGGAACAGGACATGACCCCACAGTTCATGTCTGTTATCACCATGAACTGGCCTGGCTTCGGTAGACATTAGATATCATTTTGATATCACAATTCGGTCTTATTTTGCCACCCTCAGCCAAGTGTTTGTGAGGCCCCCGAACAAGCACAGAGCTAGGCATGGCTATTAAATGCTGACTCATTTCTGTTTACACCTAAGCAAGCCAGACACAGCCAGATCTTGCTTTAGGAGACCTCCCGAAACAAACACTTCATTAAGTATGCACACGAACACAAAGAACTCCCTGCCCCGAGCAGTCACCCTGGTGAGCTGGACACTCCACCGCTCAGGCACGCTGCATCTGCATACTGGTCATTCTTTGTCAATTCAAACTTAATCATGTTAAATTCTGACCTTTCGGAGACATTGTCTCACGCTCAAACCTCAGCGTTCTTCCCAAGTACAGACTAGCCCACGGTCATATTTCTCCCCCATAAAAAGCCCAAGCTCCGAGAGCTTCCTCAGATCACTCCGGACTTCCATCCAGCCTTGCTGCCCCTCTGTCGAGTGAACTCCCCTCAGCCACCACGCTGAGTTTCTTCACTACCATCTTCGGCTTCTTCAGGACTACGAGAAAGGTGTTGTATCACCCATTTCCCCCGAAAATCTCATTTCCTATTCCTTAGTTAGCTGTGTGCGTGTGTTGTCTTATTTGTTGTTTGTCTGTTAATAAAACTATCAATTTTATTACTTTAAAACTTGTCTGGCTGCTCTTCTGACCTGACACTGTATACATTGGGTTACAAGATCCTCGCAAAGTTACCCTGCCTCTCGTTAGCTTAAGTGAGTGCTCCAGTTAATTTCCCCATCTTTTGTTGTTGTTGCTTGGTTATTTGGGTGTCCCTCCTGGGACCCCCAGCACACAGGGTAACATGTCCCTCCACCCTCCACGTCTTTCATTATTTAGCAAGGTGAAAGCCAGTGTAGCGGTTTGAGTGTTGGACTATGATCCAGGAGACCAGGTTCAATTCCTCACTTGCCCATAGAAACTCCCTGCGTGACACTAGGCACATCACACTCAGCCCCAGAAAATCCCATGATAGGTTTGTTTTAGGGTAACCATAAGTTGGTAACAACTTGAAGGTATACAAAAACAAAGAGGGGAAGTGCAGACTCTTGTGCTACATTCCTAGGTAGGAAGACAACAGAAGGATGGAAATGTTTGGTGCCACAGAAAGCTGATAGCAAGGGGCCCATTACATTCAAACTTTTTGGAAATTAGTTAAGCAGCTGTCAGCCATTTGCAGTTCCAAATTTGAGGCAGAGCAATTCACAACAGCTTTCACTGCTGTGTTTTTGGGACACTAAGCATGAGTGAATTCATGACCAGATCCAAAGCATACAAAGCTGGTCAGGCATTACAAGTGGGGATTTCTCCTTCCAAGGGGACACAGTTAACATTTGGGTTAGGCACTCAAAATGTGACTGTCATACTGGAATGGGGATTCCAGCATTAAACTGGGGTTCATACCAGCCCCCCAAGGTTGACTTTCATTCTTGGCAAAGGCTGGCAATTCCCTCAGCATTATTAATTCTTGCTGCCACCACTCACTGAATTATGAATCACTGAACAGTACAGTGAGACCCTGTCCAGAATTAACAATCTCTAAGCTTAAGGATCTTTCCACCTCCCCCCTTCTGAGTGAGAGTAGTCTTATCTAGCGTGTGCCAAAGACTGACGTGGGAATGGAGAGAAACAGAGGTTTTACAGAAAGTATTTAATCAGGCATGCAAATAAACAAGACAATATCACACTTGAGAGGCTCCCCCCTCCCAGGCACGCTTAAGTTACAAGTAGTTACAAAAACAGATATAAAAGCACAGATACATTCTTAAGATCAGCCAGACTCCAAAATAATAAACAGCCCTAATGCGGATAACTACTTTATTCTAGTACTCACAGATGTTCTTAGAAGAAAGAAGCCAGGAGGCAAGGCATGCCTGCCTGCCTACAACTGGCACAGAGATGTCTTTGTTCTCTCTTGGTTCTTCTCTCTCTGGCCACATGGCCTCCCAGAAGTTTTATATAACTGTCCTTGGAAGCATCTCGAAGCATCTCCAAGATGCTCACCTCCTTCTTTATGGTTGGTCAGTTCTCACCCTGTGACCTATGATGCTGACCTACCTAAAATGTAATCTAATCCCAACACCTCATTAACCCTTGGTTTACCAGAAGAGAGAAGTGTCCCCCTTTTAGCTAAGTCTAGATAATGGGAAGCCCATTATCACAGTGACCAATTGGGTTGGGGATTGGTTATGAGGTTCCACAGCCTGAAGTGTGCAGGACCCTGTGCAGTCAGGACTTTGTGCAGATTCATTCCTTGGCAGCTGTTGGGGTCTGACCCCTTGTTCATCTACCAAGATAACTCCCCCTTGATCCAGTTCCAGCTGGTAGCAGTTTTTAGATAAGCTCTTAGATGTTTGGGGCTTCCTGCAGCCAAGTTTGGGAGTCATTCATTTAGAATAGGAGTTACCAAGTAGCAGCTGACTGCGGGCTTCCTGTAGGGACTATCAACAGGATAGGAAGATAGAAATCCAGGACATATGCATGGTACAGCGTCAGAATCGGGGATTAACATTCATTAATACATTCCCTTTCTTTGTAGCAGGGTTATGTTTAGTATGTTGGGATCCAAGCATGTGGAAGCAACAGAAGGGGTACACAGACAAGAATATACACAGTTGGAGACAGCAGCAGGGATCCTAAGGATGTGATGCTGGTAGAGGTTGCTTCATATGGGACAGTGTTTGACATCATTTCAAAAGAATATGCACAAAGGCTGGACTGGTGGCACAATGGAAGATGCAGCCTGGAGGCTGAGGAGTGAGCTGCCTGAGGGCAGCCTTAGCTAGAGAGGCACACGGGGTGCCTCAGATGGAAATGGAGATGGACTTGGATGGGTTGCTTTGGCTGTTGAGGCATACAGAGTTCCAGATGATACTGGACTTTGGGAACTGAGGGCTGTGGTGCACTTCAGGCTTTTTGGCTGCAGTAGCAAAGGGTTTGTGGAAAGTAGGCTTGGGGTGGGGACCTTTGTAGTGGTTGACATGGGTGCTGGATCTGGGAGAGCAGCTACCAGTGCCTGTCAGGCATTGGTAAAGTATGGGGGTCCCCTTAAACGACTTAGGGGATGTGGGTCAAGATCAGCCACAGCCAGCTTGGGAGGTGCATGCCTTTCCTACACTTCCTGGTGGCAGGGGACCAGGCCTAGAAGCCCACTCAGGTGGATCCCACTCCTCTCATCCCAAGGGTTATGGCAGTGGGCCAGATGGTCAGGCTTATTGGTCAACAGACAGGTTGATCAGTACCGGGGTCTGGATCCAGTCATGGGGGCAACCTGATCAGCAACAGTAGCCAATAAAGTTGTGACCTAATTCTTTGCAATGTACAATTTGCGTGTTTAGTTTTGTCATGCAGATCAGAACTCTCCCCTGATCCTGCAAACAGCCTCATCTGGAAGCATCACTATCAGTAGTGAAATACTGAGATTGAAAAAGCAATCTCTTTCCTCCTTATTTCAGAATATGCTGCTCTGCTGAAACAGCTTTTCTTTCTCTCCCTTCTTTCTGTGGTTAGTTTGGCCACTTGGCATGCAAAGGACATCTTTAATAATCAGCCATTTCACTTATCCTTACCAAAATGCCACAGAAATTAGCCTTCTCAGTGTGCTGTCCAATGCCTAGTTTTCTCAGACAAATAAACTAAGGAAGATTGTGTCAAAGCTATGCACTTAACAAGGATTGTTCAAGCTCTCACTTTGCAGTGCTCGTCTGCCAAGACTGCCAGATTAGAAAAGCCTCTGGTTTGTTTTCTTAAACTACTGTCAGATTTGTAGTATGCCATTTCCAGCCACAAATGTGACTTTATTTGCAGTGAAAGTCTTAAGCCACAAATTGATTCCAGGTCTGCCTGTGTTGGCCAGTGCCTGGAAATAAAATCTTCCCCTTTTCTTTTAAGTAGCATAAAGGCTTGGCTTTCTTCAAAGGGCAGAAGAGAACATCCAGGAGGTTTTTTTTTTACGAGCATAATCTAAAATAAAATTAATGAATTGCTGATTATATCTTAAAAAAGAAGCATAACTCAGAGAAATATAATAAAAAAAAAGAAAAGGAAAATATTGCACTGAATCATAGCGGGAAAATTTTTAAAAAGGGTCTATATTTGTGGAACAGTGTCAACAAATTATGTTCCAGACCCCAAAGACAATTACTACCTCACTGGTATCCAGCCAACATACCAGTAAATATTATTATTGGTGTGAAAGAACTGCAATTTTATGAAACAACTGGTCTGAAAAGGGGAAAGAATAAAAACAGTAAAGGCCAGATGCCATCCCCCTTTTATCCCACTAAAGAGAAGCTGTGACAACCCTTTTTTGGCAATGTGTTTGTGGGCCCAGTGAAGCAACACACCACCGTTTCCATAGGTTAAACGGGTCATATCTGTGTAGTACAGCACCCATAGGCAGGACTATCACAAGGCAGGCCACAGAAAAAGGGGGAAGCAGGGGCAAGGGGAGCAATGCAAAAACCCTTTAATCCCTTGTTTTCCCTTCTCCGTGGCCCTGATGGGGGAAATTAGAGACTTTGGCAATGAGACTCTCAATAGCAGAGTTTTTTAAAATGAAAAAAGGAAGTTGAACGATCACCACCCCATTTTTAAACCCCCCCCAAAACACTAATCTAGCTCAAAATAAACAAAAAAACAGTTTGGTTAAAATATAAAAGAATTTACTCACAAAATCTTGTACATAGTCTACAAGGTTAAATTTCTTGAAGAAGGTAAAAAATTTAACCCCAATGCTTGCTGAAAATAATCCCTGTTAGGAGATCTAGAGCGTGCTTTCAGGACAAAAGGTGAAGACAAAAGAAAGGAGTAAATGGCAAGAGAATTTTTTAAGAACAAAGAAGGTTTATGTGCTGGAGGAAAAGGTTTAAAAACAAACGGGAAATTTTTTTAGGCTATTTTTTATGCCTACAATAAACATGCAACAAACTACCATTTAATTAGGCATGCAAAGGTTGCCACCCCCAACCCCCCTTCTCACCGTGAGCACCCCTGAAGCCCCATCTTGACTCGCAGGTTCTCAAAGCTGTCTCTTGGTAGGGGTTTTGGTCAGGATATCAGCTACCATCTCAGTGGTTGGACAGTAGATCATCTTGATCATTCCATTCTCTGTAGCCACATACTTTGTGGTATCTTGTTCCTATGTGCTTGCTGCATGGTGTCATCTTCTCTGTTTGAGAAAGTTTAATCAGCTCTGGCTGTCTTCCATAATTTGGGTTTTTTTTCATTTATTCCAAAATAGACAACTATCAAGCCATAGTAATTTTCTACATGCTTCTGATGCTGAAATATACTCTGCTTCTGAAGGTAGAGCCCCCACACTTGTTTGGCTGCCCCGAAATGGGCCATCTCCATAAAAAATAGGAAACCTTTTAAAATAGAATCTCATTATCACCAGCCCAATCTGCATCAGTGTACCTAACTTTGCATTGCTACTAGCTGGTCTTCAATTTAAAGGATAGTCCCTTTTAAGTATCTAGCCACCCTTTTTACTCCAGTCCAATCTTTCTTTGGGGGTAGCTAATTTCCTGCTCAAAACCCCTAACAGAGGGAAATTTCAGGCTTGTGTTAGTAACAGGTACAGAAGTTTTCCTATTGTTTTCTGTAAAACTATTATCGGGAAAAAATTTCCCTTCAGTATTTTTAAGAAAATTTGGTCATGGGTATTGCTAAGATAGGCATCTTAGTTAAGTTTTCTAAAAGTTCAAAAATTTTTGTTTTTGATTTAGTAGAAAAAGCCATCTTGTTCTCTTTGAATCTCCATGCCCAAAAGATTTTGCATCTCCTAACTCTTTAATTCCACTTTTTTGTTCAAGTAATGTACAACTTCTATAGTCTTTATTTCTGTTGGTGGTATGATCAAATCATCAACATAGGTCAGGATAAAGGTTGAATAACCACCTTTGGTTCGGGTGTATAGACTATCTGCTTCTCCTTGCTTAAAGCCTAATTTTTTAACATTGTTCTAGTTTCTCATTCCAAGCTTAGCACCCTTTTAAGTCCATACAAACCCTTTTTAAAGCTTCAAACCAGATGTGGTTGCTTCTGGTCTACAAAGCCTGGAGGTTGTTGCATGTACAGTTCCTCTGTTATTTCTCCATGTAAGAAAGCAGTTTTCACATCAAGGTGTCTGACATCCATTTTTTTGGGAAACAGTGACTGAGAAGCAGTCTTTTACTGTGTTTGACAACAGGTGCAAATGTCTCATCAAAGTCTTTTCCCAAAATTTCTGTGAGAAGCCTTGTGCAACTAGCCTTACTTTTATGTTCCCACCTCTCCTTGTGCATCCATTTTCAGCTTGAAGACCCATCTGGACCCCATGGCTTTCTTTCCTGGTGGAAATTCAGAAGTGCCATGTTCTATTCTTTGCAGTGCATTATTTCTTCTTGTGCTGCTTTTCTCCACTAGCTGCCTCGTTACAGGCATCTGTTCAATTTCTTCAAAGCTTGATGGTTTATTTGGGAATGCCGATGTTGCGAGGTAGGACAAACGTGGAACTGGGGCACCTTTTTGGGTAGTTACAACTGGGAACCTGTTCTGGAACCTGGTTGTCTCTGCAGCATCCTCTGGTCCAGTGCTCAGGTCAGAGCCATCTGCATCCCCTTTCTTTGTGTACTGCTCTCTGCCTTTTGTTTGCTTTCTGCAGCATATATTTCAGTCCTTTGTTCAGAATCAGGTTGTGTAGCTGCTTGTGGTATTTCAGATGAAGGGAACATTTGCACTTCTAAAAAGGTTCAACATTTTTTCTCTTCTTTTTCCAGTAATTCTAAAAAGTCTCTTGTTCATCTGGAAAATCTATTTTTTCCTCTCTTATCAACTCTACTTTGTTCATAAAAAAAACTCATGTAGTAGCAACTTCACCAGTCTTTTAGTTCATTACTCTGTAGCCTTTCTTCCCAAAAGCATAGCCAATTAGAATAGTTGCTCTGCTCTTCACCTAGTTTGTGTCGCTTCTGTTGTGGTATGTATGAATATGCAATACTTCCAAAGATTTTATTTTTATGTCTGGTCTCTGCCATGCCATAGTTGGAATGGTGTTCATGTGGTGCCTTTTTTTCAATTTTCTGGAGATACGTTGCGGTTAAACATCACCCCAACATTTATGGGAAATGACATCTGCCCGCGAACTTCGTCATCTCCAGGAGAGATCTCAGTTTCCTTTCAGCAAACCCATTTTGCTAGGAGTGTAAGGAACGCCCTCCTGTGCAAAATGCCATGTCTTCCAGGAAAGTTTGTGCAATGTGAAATGTTTACCAACGCCACCTGTCTGGATAGCTTTAGGTGTCATCTCAAACTTGGTTCTCACCATACAACAACTCTTGGGGATGTCTTGGGCTTGACCCCTTTTCTTTCAGAAGATAAGTAACACAATACCTTGAAAAATCATCCACAAAAATTAAACATATCTGCCACCAATAAAGGAACATTAAAAACCCCCAAATCACTATGAATGAGATCCAGTACCTTAGTGGCTCTCTTTTCAGTCTTTGGAAAATGAGGATTGACTATTTTTCAACACAATTATGCACCTGGATACTTTATTGTTTGTTATTTTACCTTGATTCCTGTGGCCAAAATCTGGTTCTGTAGTTCAAGAACTGCCTTTGGATCACATGTCCAAACATCTGTGCCATAGGTCAAGGCTGTTCCATTACTGTGCTCTAGCAACATTAGCTTTTTTAGCTGAAAGATGTAAATCATAGACACCATTATTTAAAAAGTTCTGCAAAAAGGACATTATCTTCGGTAACTGTGCATTTCCCTTGTTTGAAAAGTATTTCAAATCCTTTCTTATTTAAAGCAGACACATGAGATTTAGTGAATTTAGGAACAAACAAGACATCACTTGCTACATTCTGGGTAATTTTTCCATTAGGCAATAAACAGTTTAAAGTGAGCTTCCTGATCCCAGTTCATTTAATTTCGTTAATTTTTCCTATTGACTGGATCCATTTTATCAAAATAAGCATAAAAAAATGTTGATTGGTATAGCCAGAATCTATAATCCAACAATTATTTTTCTGCTTGTAGTCATTAACTGCCCGAGTCTGTCCCATTAAAAGAAAATTATTTCCTCTGTAAGACTGTATGCTTGGTTCACCCACTTCATGCTGCCTTTGTCTTGTAAATTTCTTAGTTGGAGAGCTACCATTCCAGGGCTTTTTGGGAAGGGTACAGTTTCTTGAATGTGACCCTTTTTGTCGCAGTTATACAACTGAGCTCAACTGGTCCCTAGGCAGAACTTTTGGGGCTGCCCTTCTTAGTGCCAGGTAATTTGATCCGCTTGGTCTCTGTGTATATCAAAAGGGGGGCCCCTTTGGGAATGCATTTTCTCAAGTTTAGACATAGCTTCATTAAAAGGGTTTGCCCTTTTAACTTTTGTAAGAGAGAGATGAAGGGATTGAACTTGATCCAGATTTCCCGTCAGGAAACAAACCTTTTGTCTATCAGAAAACTGGAATCCCCAGGAATTCAACTTATCAAAAATCATAATCAGTTTGTAATTAAGCTTCACAGCCTGCTTTAGTTGAAGGCGAACTGTCAAGTTCCATCATCCAAATTGACTAACTTTTATATAAAACCTAAACTTTTTTAATTTTGTTAACATTTCCTTTGCAGTGGTACACTTCACACATACACTAGCTGATTAGCCTCCAATGCTTCCAATTAGGTACTGTGCTGTGGCATCTTTTGTAACCATTGTTCTAAAACCAAGGGTTTTTTTTTTTGCACAAGTTTTGGGTTTTTTTTTTTTTAAAGCCCCAGGGGGCAAATCTTTTGGGGGAAATTTCAAGCATTTTTGAGTTAGCAATTCCAACAAAAAAAGGAATCAGCATCCAAAAAGGTAAAAAGGGAAAAAATTCTCTAGCTAGATGGTGTTTTCCAAAAAGGGGGGGGGAAACCTCCCCTTTCACAAGAAAAACACAAAGCAAAAAAATATAAAAAAAAAAAAAAACTAAAACCCCAAAAATCTAACCTTTTATTTTTTGGGGCCTAAACCCGTTGGGGAAATTGAGAGACTTTGGAATAGACTCTCAATACAGAGTATTTTTTTAATTGCACAAAAATGGAAGTTGAAAGATTACCAGTCCCACCTCTATAACCCACCCCAAACACACTTAATCTAGCTCAAAATAAACACAAAAACAGTTTGGTTAAAATATAAAAAAATTTACTCACAAAATCTTGTACATCGTCTACACAGGTTCAATTCTTGAAGAAGGTAGGAAGAAAATTAAGCACTCACATGCTTGCTGACAATAATCCCTGTTAGGAGATCTCAGAGCATGCTTTCAGGACAAAAAGCGAAGACAAAAGGAAGGAGTAAATGGCAAGAGAACCTTTTAAGAACAAAGAAGGTTTATGTGCTGGAGGAAGAGGTGTTGACCAAAACAAACAGGAAGTTTTCTCTAGGCTATCTCTCTATGCCTACAATAAACATGCAAACAAACTAGCCAGTTAATTAAGCATACAAAGTTTGCCACTCCCAACACTCACCACTACAGTAGGACCCCTGTACCTGCAGGAGATTGGTTCCAGTGGCCCCCCATGGATACTGAAATCTATGGATAGTACCAAACACCCTGCCCCGCCACCTGCCCTGGACCCGATTGCCGTGGCAGCGGGTGGGAAAACAGTGGGGAGCATGGGATCCCGCGCTTCCCACTGTTTTCCCACCGGCCACTGCCACGATCGGGTCTGGGGTTGGAGGCAAGAGGTGGGAAACAGCATGGAATGTGATCCTGCAATCCCCACTGTTTTCCCACCTCCTGCCACCCGCCCCGGCCAATCCCAGCCAACCACAGCTAACTGAATCCATGGATCATGAATCCGCGGATACGGGGGTCCTACTGAACTACCAAGTGAATGTCCCTGCCCAGCCTACCTTTATTAAAACAGTTCTTTCTCATTTTGTGACACTATGGACTGACTGGCCAAGCCAGCCAATTCCATATTGGCTGAGTGGGAAGGCAATTAGACCTGGGGTGAAATTCAAGACAACAGACCAAGGTTAAGTCACCACTAAATTTAATTATTATTAAAAATTTAGAAAAGCAGCAACTAAGTAATAATTCTCTTTGCAAAGGAAATGAAAACAGTCTTTAAGCAGTTTTAGCATTTAATCAAAAGTTCAATTAGGTTACTAAAACATAATGAAAAACTGTGTCCATCTGTGTCCAAATCCTAGCAATGAAGCCAGTGCTTTCAAGTTACCCAAGCTCTTTGGCAATGTAGTTTCTAGCCTTCAACTTGATGTTATTGCAACATACTAACAATCACACCATCATCAGTAACCCTTGTTTGGAAATCTGTATATAGCCCCTGATAAATGAGATCAGGTAGCTTCAGTAAGGGACATTCAGGTTTTATTTTCTAATTCTTTTGGCAGGGAAACAGAGAACCACTCAAAGGTTCTCTGTTAGATCACTGGAAACTAAAGGAAGAAGTAAACGAAGAAGTAAACAGAGTAGGCATGATTTAGGACAGGGGTGGGTAACTCTAGATGGTTTTGTCTCACAAATTCCCACTAGCCCTCTCCAGCATAGCCAGTGGAGGCGAGAAAATCTGGGAGTTGTACTTCAAAACATCTGGAGGGCCACTACTGCCCAACCAGACAATGCAAACTAGACAATACTATAAACTGCAACAACAATGAGCATTCACACAATATACAGTCTAATTAGATGCTCCTGAAGACAGTTTCCACAGAAGAACACTTAGCTGCCTATTTCTTCAACTCTGAGTTGGCCTCTGTTGCAAAGAACTGGAAAGCTGCCAAGATAACATTACTTCCTGAAATGTTTCTTTAAAAAGTAACAGCTTAGTCCATTTTGAAAAAATAAAGATGGAATTATTAGGAACATAAATGAATTCCTGAAATAAATTCCTAAAAGAATCAGCATGGCCCATGAAAAGGGTTATTCTATTCCTCACCAACCTTTCAGTGGTATTGAAGTGTCAATAAGCAAATGGACAGAGAAATGGACAGACCAAGAAAACATCATATTCTTGAACTTTCAAAAACCACTTAGCAAAGGCTTGACGAAAACTGTCCATCCATGGGTCAGTAGGGTCATGGGAACAGACACTTACAGGCTGCAAATTGGTTAAGCAACAAGGAATAGAGAACAGCAATACAGAGACAGTTACAACAGTGAGGGACTTGAACTGAGCCAAAGCTAACAAAATGAATTTCAACAGAGAAATATAAGGTCCTACACTTAGGTAGAAAAAATGGAATGCACAAATGTAGGATGGGGGATACGTGGCTGGATAACAGTACGTGTGAAAGGGATCTAGGAGTCTTGGTAGACCACAAGCTGAACATGAGTCAGCAGTGTGATGCAGTAGCCAAGAAAGCCAATGCAATTCTTGGTTGCATCACTAGGAGTATGGTGCCTAGATCAAGGGAGGTAATGGTACCACTCTATTCTGCTTTGGTTAGGCCGCATCTGAAATACTATGTCTAGTTCTGGGGAATCTCAATTCAAGAAGGATATAGACAAGCTGGAGCATGTCCAAAGGAGGGTGACCAAAATGATGACGGGTCTGGAAATCATGCCCTATGAGGAGCAGCTTAGGGAGTTGGGGATGTTTAGTCTGCAGCAGAGAAAGTTAAGAGGGGACATGATAGTCATGTTTAAATATTTGAAGGGATGTCATGTTGAGGAGGGAGCAAGCTTGTTTTCTGCTGCTCCAGAGACTAGGACAAGGAGCAGTGGATTCAAGCTGCAGGAAAGGAAATTCCACTTGAACCTCAGGAAGAACTTCCTGATGGTCAGAGCTGTCTGGCAGTGGAATATGCTGCCTCGAAGTGTGGTAGAGTCTCCTTCTTTGGAGGTTTTTAAGCAGAGGCTGGATGGCCATCAGTTGGTAGTGCTTTGATGTGTGTTCCTGCATGACATGGGGTTGGACTCGATGGCCCCTGGGGTCTCTTCCAACTCTGTGATTCTATGAGATCCAGTCTCATGTTCTCCTTGAAGAGACCTTTGAGAAGTCCTTCTCAGATGAGGAGGAAAGCCATGAGGATGGGGTCCAGCAGCAAAAATCTGGGGAGCAGCCACAGTAAGGACTCCTCGAAAGAGATCTATCTCCCCTCACCCCCCCCAGCAAAAAAGAGGACTCAAGATGCGCAGTTTCTTACCTATGTGAAAGAAGTAGGCACAAAGAATGGAAAAGAGGCCAGCTCTGAAAGAGCACCAGGCTTCAAGAGAGTCTAACAAAGCAGAAGAACACGTTGCTTACCTGTAACTGTGGTTCTCCGAGTGGTCATCTGTGCCCTCACACAATGGGAACCCTCGCACATGCGCAGTAGCTTTTTGGAAAGTTCCAAAGCTAAGCAGCTTGGCGGGAACCCCTTCCCCATCCGGCACTGAGCATGCTCAGTCCCGCCAAGCTAACGGTCTCCCCTCAGTTTCGAAGTCCACTGAGGCAAGGACCTGAAAGAAGAGAGGCTGGGCGGGTGTGTGTGAGGGCACTGATGACCAATCAAAGAACCACAGTTACAGGTAAGCAACCTGTTCTTCTTCTTCGTGGTCTCTGTGCCTCACACAATGGGAGATTGAGTAGCTTACCGTTGGATGGTGGGTCAGGTCCTACAGGATGGAAGATAGCACCACATGATCAAAGCGAGTGTCACGCTGGGCCCGGCAGTCAAGGTGGTAGTGACAGATGAAGGTCGAGGGCTGCGACCAGGTAGCCACACGACAAAGCTCCTGCAGATCAACCCCACGGAGAAGAGCTGCTGACGAAGCCATGGCCCTTGAGGAGTGGGCACGGAACAGAGGGGCTGGTGGGGGTTGTCCCGCAAGTTCGTAGGCTAGGTGAATTGTCTGCACAACCCACTTGGAGAACTATTGAGTGCACACCTTGTGACCCTTTCGGTAGCCACCATAACAGATGAAAAGGTGTGGAGTCCATTGGAAGGTTGAGGTCCATTGTAGGTAGAAGGCTAGAGCCCGACACACGTCGAGCAAATGGAGTGAGCACTCGAGAGGCGAAGCCAGATCAGGATAGAAGGTAGGTAAGATGACATCTTGATTCAGATGGAAGTCAGAGACAATCTTGGGAAGGAAGGACAGATCTGGACGCAAAACCACTTTGTCTCGATGGAACACCCGGAAGGGTTCATCGGACCGTAGCATGGTCAATTCTCCTACCCACCTGGCCGAAGTGACAGCGACCAGAAAGGCTGTCTTTATGGTAAGGAGACGGTCATCAGACATGGCCATCAGTTTGAAAGGATGGCGCCTAAGCTGATAGAGAACGAGCGACAACAACCAAGGTGGGAGTGGCAGGGAGACAGGAGAGTAGAGGTGTTGAAGCCCTTTAAGGAACTGCTTGACAGTAGCATTCCGAAAAAGGGCTGCCGAAGGAGTACCACGTGGCTGATAGGCAATGATGGCCAAGAGGTAGACCTTCAGAGAGGAGAAGGCGAGGCCCTGTTCCCTCATCTGCAACAGAAAATGCAGCACTGTTGACAACGAAGCCAGAGAGGATGCCTCACTTCGGGTATCCGTGAAAGCCACAAATTTCCTCCACTTGTACTCATAGGATCTACAAGTAGACTCCTTCCTGGCGGCCGTGAGGACAGCTTGGATGGCAGGAGAGTCTAGAAGGTTATCCTCCAAGCGTGGAGACACAGGAGAGGAAGGTCCGGATGAAGCATGCAACCGTCTGAATGGGAGAGGAGGTCTGGTGTGCAATGTAGTTGCATCTTGCAGCCGCGAGTGTCGAGTCCTCTAAAACAAAGGGAGGCAAGAGGGCTCACACGACACCTCCAGACTGCGAGGGCCGCCATTTGGACATCTTCGGTTGTTGCTTCTACTCTGCTTCCTTGCTGATTGCCAAGATCTCGAACACTCAGGCTTGCCTGGCTGCCTAGCAGAGGAACATCTGGGACAGGTTCTTTCCTCTACTCTCTCATCTGCCGGACAATCATAGGACGAATGCCATCCAGTTCTACAATGAGTCGGTGGCTCTCTCTAACTCTCTAACCAGCAGATCCCTGTCCTCTCAACATGCTGTCAAGGGTGCAGCACGAGTGATGGTGGGGGCCATCACCCTTCGCTGTTTTGTGTGGCTTTGCTCCACTGGGCTTGCAGAGAACAGCAGGAAGAGGATTGAGGACCACGAAGATGCAGCTTGCCTCGGCAGCAGCTGCACTCCCTCAGATGGCTGGCTACAAAAAAGATCATGGTGGATGCCCGAGATTGGTAACTTTAACACTGTTCTTCCCATTCATGTTATCTTGCTGCTGGCCTGTGAACTCCCTTGACTTCTTGATTCTGGCAAAGGAAATTACAACTGTGGCACTTCGTTCTCACTGCAACACCCATTGTTCTCCCCGGGAAAGGATTACTCCTCCAGGTAACCAAAATTTTATTATGGCAAACAGCCAGCAAAGTCCTCCAGGTACTTTTTCCCTTACAAATAGTCCCGGTTTTTGAGTGTTTCTTCAGATCGCTCCCGGTCTTCCCAACAGACTGTTGCTCCGTCCGTTGAGTAATCCCCTCAGCCCCCTTCTTGCTGAGTTTCACCTCGCCGCTGTCTTCCCGGACCACAGAGTCCAGGACAAGGTGCAGTATTACCTCAGCTACACCCCTTCAATACTCCCCTGTCCAATTTCCTCTCTTTTACTTCTTAATAGGCCTTGAGTGAGTGGGTGCGTGATTGCGTTGGTGCGTGAGACTTTCATTCAATAAACTCATTCATTGGGCATTTTCATTTGGCTTTTGGCTTGGCCTGGCCCCGTAAAAACTGGGTAAAAAGACCCCGCTAGGTTACCCTGCCTCTTGCCTTGCTATTGCTCGTGCTCTGGCTAGTTTCCATTCCCCATCACGTGGAGCACATTGAGGTGTCCTCCAGGGAACCCCAGTAATGAGGGTAACACTGGACTGGCTTTGACTCATTCCCAGCTGCTCCTCCCCTGCTCACAGTGGGCACTTGCTACTCCTAACACAGACAGACAGAAAAAGGGACACGTAGGTATAAAACTATCTAGAGCGCACCATCTTACTGTCTGGAAGATTATTTTCCATTTCCTACTGAGACACTATTCTACTTGTATAAATGAGAACTGCCCATGGAAGTCAATGGAGAAAGCCAAGATTTTAACATGCACCTCACATCCAGGGAATAACCCCAGAACGCAATAGGACAATTATGTCTGGATTGATCGTGCTTAGTGAGGGTGAGGTGACCGAAGGATGGGGAGGATGAAAAAACAGGGAAGGGGGATGGGATAAAGTGACTGGAACTCTGAACAAGGCATTCTTATTATTTGTTGTGTACCTTGAAGTCATTTCTGGCTTATGGCGACCCTAAGGTGGGGTTTCCTGGGTCTGAGAGTGTGTGACATGCCCAAGGTCACCCAGTGAATTTCCACAGTCAAGCGGCTCTTGAGTGTTCTACATGACCATATTTTGTTGGAAAGCTCTACTTGTTCCCTCTCTTTTCAGTGTAGCAGCATGAGTGCCACTGTTTAATGAAAACAGCACCACTCACATACAAAGGAAGAGGCATCAGCAGGTTCAGAAGAACTGGAGATTTAAAGAAATAATAGAGCTGTTGAGAGCCAGCTTGGTGTAGTGGTTTGACTGTTGGACTATGACCCTGGAAACCAGGGTTCAAGTCCCTGCTTGGCCCTGGAAACCCACTGGATGACCTGTCACACACACTCAGCCCTGGAAAACCCTGTGATAAGTTTGCCTTAGTGTCACCATAACTTGGAAACAACTTGAAAGCACACTACCATGACAATGTTACAATAGGTATTTGATAGTCACATGTACCTGTGGTTCAAAGAAACATGGTTTAACACCCTCTATATATTCCCATGGGTAGGTGCACACATGAGTCCCTACAGCAGTTCTTTGCATCACAGGATGAGGTAGCGATAATGACTTGATAAGATAAATTATTAAAGAGGTAAGGGAGAAATCATTTCACATTTGTTGCAGGCAAAAGGTTGGAAATCTCCCCCACCATGGCGTTTTGCTGCTCCTTGCAGCACTGTTTCCTGTGGAAAGTTTCTCCAGCAAGCCTAATTGCCTGTGTGGGCTGACAGTTGTCTTTCTCTGTGTGTTTAAATGTGAAAATGGTGTTTTGAAACGTAAGCTTTGTGTATATTGCTTGTGTGTATGAAAATCCTTTTCCACTAGCTTGCATTTTGGAGCTACACTACCAAATCCTGTCAATTAAAAGTTGACCTCTATGACTTTACACATTCAAAATGTTTATCTGGGACTGTATACTTCTAAACATTTCTTAAGGGTTAAGGGAAATGGAAAGCACTGCTGAAGACTGAGTGATGGCTGAATTTCTCCAAGGATATTTTCAGAGAAGGGTAACTGCTCCTTAGTTTTTAGAAGAAAGGACAGGAGTTTTTGTAAAACTTAAAAGTCTCACTGCTGCTTACAGTGTCATTGCTACTGGCATTCAAAGTCAAGGAACCACAGCTCACTCTGGAGGCGGTGTTCAAAAAAACAAAGACCCTTTTCACACTATGCTGTTAATAGCACTATACTTCAACTGCCATGGTGACAGCCTGTAGAATTCTGGGATTTGCAGTTTAGTGAGGCCCAAGAGCTCTGGTAAATCCCCTTCCCTAAACTGCAGATCCCAGGATTTCATTATATGATGCCATCTGATGTGTGCTAGCTACTTTTTTACTCTCAAGAAAACACACAGTGTTTTTCAGCTGTATTTAATGAGGTATAGAAGGCATAACTTAACTGTTCCTGGAGCTAATGATCTACAAAATACACTTGGTTACATAGTGATACACAAGTTAACCTGTGCACAATTCCCACTGTAGGATTCTCCAGTTCTTCTCCTCTCCCAAACTTCCAGCAGTTCTCATGGGAGTTTATTTCCCAACTTTGACCTAACGCATCTCCACTGTTATCTTTATCTCTGTTCTTTATGTGTCACTGGCCAGATGCCTCAAGACCGGCTTTTCCCAACCTATTCTCTTTGATCCTTTTTCATTAGGATGGGATGCCGAGACCCCTTCCTTTGATATACAGTATATTGTTATCCACACTTCTAGCCTAGGTACTCTAAAGCGCCTACATAGTATATCCCTTGTTGATTGCTATCACTTTTAAGTAAACAGAACCATGCCTTGACAGCATGGCTGAATATTCACTTACAGCTAACATTCAGACTTTAACCTACATTAAACATAGAACATATGGTGGCTTGTAACACATGGTATTCATTCAGGCCTTACGTTACATCAAGAGCATAATTTACTACAATAATGTTTTATACCAGCATAATCCACAGGCATGCATTATCACGGATGAGACATTATCGGTTATATCATGGAGCATAGCCAACATGCCAGACGGCAGCTAAAGTGAAAGAGTACCACCATAACAGCATGATGTGAATCAGTCTAAAGGCAAGGTAGTTCAAAGCCACACAACTAAATATCTCAACATAATTCAACAAATTATGTCAATCATTGCAACATATCACTGTGAGACTGAGAGTTTGAACAGAAGAGGCTAAGACAGATTCAAATGTTCTTCTGTTAATGGTAAGGTTGACAGACTCCTCCTTTATTAAGGAACCTGCCAGTGACATGTTTCCACACAAGCTGATGGGTAGACCATTATAGGGCTACAAGCATCACTGTATGTCAAGGCAGGACTGGATTAATCATCTTCCACCATTATAACTGAAAAGTGGGAGTGAGGAAAGTACCTTCTACTGCTCATTGCTAGAAATAGCTCAAGAGTTTGAACTTGAACCTTGAAAATGTAGGAGAGGGCAATCTGGAGATGGTCTGTGACAATTTTGAGACACAAAGAGTAAGAAATAGCTGATTCATAGGTCTTTAAATTTTTTATGAGTGACCTTCAGCAACCAGACGGATATCATCTACCACCACCACCTGACATTGGTGGGGTTAACTATGCCAAACCAATGGATTTTTCACACATACAGGGAACAGTATTTTGTGGTAGGTCAGAGAAAAGGTCTAACATGTGGTATGCCCAGAGTTAATCCAAGGCTTCCTTGGGCCAAAGGAACAAATGTTATGCTCATGTCAAAATCCACAATACCTAAACCTATCAAAATTATTTTCAAGCATGAAGCAGAAAGTCCCTCCTCCTCCATGGCAGTAACAACCCAATGAAATAAAATGGCACCAAAATCTGCCATCTGACATGGCTTCCTCAGGGCAGGGCCAGCCCTGGCAGTGCCCTATCAGGAACACAGTATTACTATTAATAGAAAATGAAGACAGTTGGGATGTTTTTAATTAAAAAAAAGATGTACTGGCCCTACTTTTTCCTATGGACCTCATAATGTCTGTCTTGCATGGGCTCAGTACTGTATGTGCTGCCCAATGAGCAATATGTGATAGAGGCCAGGAGGGAGGGGACAGAATACAGGAAGGTGAAAGAAAATGCCAGGGGAAAGGCCAACACAAGACACACTCTAGAAACACAAGACAGAATTAAGATGGAATCAGAGAATCCACTGTGCCCAGGCCTGAGATACAGCTTAAAAATAGAAAGCAAATATTACCCTTGAATGGATCCACTTGTTCCTGCTACATCTGTTTAAACTGGTCAAACCCTCCAACTGTGCTGTACTGATTTGCCATGGACAGTCCAAATAATTCATCCCACTTTTTCCAGATGCTTTTAAACTGCCCTAATTTCTCTTTCGCCACACTTTCCCTCATTTTCCCCAGGTTACTTTAGTTGCTGCAAACAAATTCAAAATGCTAAGATAGTCTGCAGTCGAGTAATACAGAAAGGAGGATGGGGGCAGGACCTTGTTGTTCCCAGGCAAAAGCAAACTCCTGCAGCCTCACCTACTTTGTCCGTTCTTCCTCATTAAGAACTTCTACCATCTTGACTACAGTCAGATGTTTCTTGGCCACATATGATTTCACATTGGAGGGTATGCCCTGGTTATTCTAAATACTTTTTATTAAACCAAAATACATTGATGTTAGTAAAGTAAATCCTGGTACGACTATAAGGAGAAGCCAACATGTGCACAGTTCTTTAGACAGAAACCATGTTAACAGGGATGATAGGCAGGCTATAGAAAGGGTTATTCAGGGGATCTGAGCAAAGGACCATGGAGGAGAAACTGGATTGGCCCAACTGCCTTTAGCCAATGGGAGGTAAGAAGAGGGAGAACTGAAAGCTTCTGGGATGAAGGAAGAAAAGTCATGTGGTACAAGCTTGCAGCTATCTACTCCACATTAGAACACGGAAAAGAATCCCAGGGACTTTCTAGTCAGATGTGTTAGTTTTTCAGCTCTTTGGAAAGAAATTGGAAGGCTGGGAAAAGCAACCTGGAGCTGCAGAATAATCTTTCTTTTCTTTATGCCTGTTCCTATGGGCTTGGTTCTTCCTCTTGCAAGCAGAGAGGAGGTACACAGACTGCTAGTGTTCTAAGCTACTTGAATTGCTTGAACATCTATTAATTCTTAATATGCTATTTTCCTAAATTGTTTAATTATTAAAATGTTGCCCTTATAATAAGCCTGCTTTGCCCTTAAGGAAGAGTGGGAAGCTCTGATCACACATCTCCATGGCAAGGTCTAACAGGAATCTGTAAAACACTGTGTTTTTTTTCCCCTTTCTCCCAAAAATATAAGGGCGAGGGGAAGAATGTCGAGGTCTTAAATTCTCCAGACCCCAGGTAAGGAAAGGGAGATTGGATCCTCAAGGAAGGGCTTGGTAGCAGCACTACCGCTTCTTCTGCTGGAAAGGTGGACAAATGTGGGCAAAACCCAGTCAGGCACCAGCCCCCTTTTTCACCACAGTAAGTTTCATCCCCCATGCACCTATCCCCTAGAATCCTTCAGAGTTAATACTTTATCTGTATTTAACTCAAGCAAATAATCATTATTAAAAGGAAATTACAGTGGCAAAACATTAACCATTTTTGATGAGACATTATGTTATGCCCTGCCTTGGAGACCCTGACAGTGAGGAGGAGGATTCTGAATCTGAGGCAAAAGCTTCCTAAGAAGTTTGTTCAGTGGATATAACAACCAACAGCAAGGGACTGAGCAGGGCGAACAAATATCAAAAGACAAGGAAGCACAGACTCTTACCGTGTAAGAGAGATAATACCCAAAAGAAGGTCTTAGGACAGGTGGTCAGCTTATTTAAGTAGCAAACAGGCTTCAGTGAGGGAACACCTGTGGCAACACCATTAGCTATAAAAGGCAAACAGCTGGCCCATTTTCTTCCAGGATTGACAGCTGATCTTCCTAGTGGTTGAAGCTTTGTGTTGTGTTTTCCTGCCTCTCTTGGACCTCTGTTTGTTTGATGCTGATTTGGATTTGCCTTTTTGGATTTGTTTGCCTTGTATTCTTGACCTGAACCTTGTTTGGACCACTCCTGCTCTTGCCTCTGTGAGTAAGCTCTGCCCTGCTGGTTTGCTAATTGGTTGCCTGGTCTACCTGGGACATGATACATTAATTGATACAAAATTGCATCAGTAATTGCCATCTGATTACTCCAGACACCTCCATTTTATTACTTGTTCTACCACTGCACATTTGTGAGTAGTAGGATTTGCTGTTGTTGTTTTTTTAAATGCTTATTCAGGTAAAGAAATATTGTGATGCTTTTCTTTTAACGTGACATATGATTACCTCAGTAAACTTAGCACAAGGGGCAGTCTGTCTTATCTTACTGATAAAATGCAACATAGCAAGCCACCTCTTGAAAATTTAATTCAGAAGTTCTTGTACATTTAAAAATGAAAGTCTTGTTGGATCTGTCTCTTCACAGACTCTTGTTGGATCTGTCTCTTGCAGGTTTGACCTTTACAAATTTGATTATTTGTGGGCTCACGTGCCTCCCCCACACTCCTCCTTCTGTTCCCATTCATTTTGCCCCAGTGCAAAGAACACACACTGAGGCAAAATAGAGGAGAATAGGGAGTGAGGAAAAGTTTGTGCAAGCCTTCCTTTCCCCTTCTGGACCTCCTCCTGCACTTCCTATGCATTTTGCCCTAGTGAGGAAAACTCCCGCCAAGGCAAAACCAAAAGGAAGTGGATGGGGGGGGAGAGGATGGTGTGACTTCTCAGCACTAGGGCAAAATGTATAGGAATGGCAGGGGTTGCTCCAGAGGGCGAAGAGAAGGCTTGCACAAACCTTCCCCACCCTCCATTCCCTTCTGTTCTGCATGAGGAGGCGAAGGGGGGAGCCCCAGATGAGAATGGGAGGGGGATTGTTTGCGGTTTTTCCACTTGAACAAGGGTTCTGCACTCCAAAAGTGGAAGGTCCAGTGTAGCTCTCTTTCCAGCTTTTCATTTTCAAGGCGTCTGAGTATGCAGTTCTTGGATGTCTCCAACTTCCAGAGTGATTTTGGAACATACTCAGAAACTGCTGACTGAAAAGGCAGCAAGGAGAGCAACAGAAGTCACCACCCTTGTTTATCACTACTCTAAAAATGCTGAAAGATCATTATAATAAAATCTCACTGGTATAAATGTGTGATTGGTTTATAAATTTGCCAATTCAGGAAGCTTATTTACTCATATGTCTCCAGAGACCTATTAATTCAGCAGCAGAAAGATCTTCCTCCATGCTTAGTACAATTACTTGCTCACACTTCTTTCTCTTGCAGTCAATTGGCTGATTCATGCACAGAAATGTCCCTATGACTAAGAAACTCTGAGATTTGTAATTAGGCAGCTGAATTTCAGACATGAAAGATCTGTATTTCAAGTTGGTGTAAAATTCATTCCCAGTGTAGGAGACTAGTGCCATTTATTTGGAAAGAAATATGGGGGCAACAGAATGATTTTATACACTTTGTATTTGCTCTAGTAGTTCACTGGCAACTTATAGCTGCTGTAGCTCCACAGTGAAGGAACAAAGGTGTAGTATTCATGCTCAGACACACCCCTTCCTGTTCCTCATCATTTTGTCTTTACCTTCCATAAAATGTAGCCTGACACTAAGGAGGTAGGGAGCTATTTTGTGCCGTAAAGATTAGAAAGCAAGTTTTTTTCTGTCTTTTTTGGAGCCCCTAGAAGCCACTTCCTAACTCCTCTCAAGTCCAGGCAGATAGCTCAACCTCAATTTGGAAGTAACTAGTTATGGAACAGTGTGTTAATTTTAAAGCCTTCTTCCCCCCATAATAAAGGTATTATTAAGCTACTTCAAGTTTGTAACATGGTTAGGGTTGTCACTTCTTTTGGAGCATAATTATAATTTTAATTACTTTTAGAATGAGGGTATGACCTCACTAAATAGTTGTGGCACAATATCACATGGTTCCAGTGCTGGTTTAAACTGTGTTTGGTGCTCTCTTGTGGGTGTGGGGTGATGGACAGGAGAACATCTTAAACCAATGAATGCTTGTGGCATTCAGAGTTTTGAAAATAGCTGCTAAACATGATGGCTTAGTTAATTTTGAGTAATTCAGTTACTTTTTAATTGGTAACTTCAACAAGCAGAAAGAGAGACAATAAGCACACCCTGGGCCAATAACAACAATTTTCTTTAATGCAGTTTGGCAAGCTGTGCTCTCCTGCAATGGCATCCAGAACCAAATCAGCCCCGAAGGGTAAATGGGATATCGGAAGGGTGCAAGAAGAGTAAGTATGAGGAGTTAGAGCTAAGTCTTTTGCAGAAGCATCTGTTGGATGCAGTAGAAGAGTACTCTGTTCATGGTCAGGAATATTCCTGAGCAATTTTCAAAGCCAAAATTCAATTGATGTGCATTAGAGAAGGAGACAGAGAAAAAAAAATCAAGAAGGTAATATGGTGGCTGGGGCAAGATGACTGTACTCAGATCGTGTGAATGGACCAAACGCAGGCACACTCTTCCCCCCAAAAACAGATGTAAAATAGGTGTGTCTTTATGAAGTCAGACAAAAACATGATTTGAATCAAAGACCAAGGGTTAAAATGCATGTTAACATTAAATAATGCACACCTTTATTTTTGTTTCATACTGAAATAGACCACCCACACTAGCACCACCTGGCAATCTCCCAAGTATCTAAAGAGCATGACTAGGGTATCTTCAACTTCCACATCTGCAGTTTTGTATGTGTTTCTTAAAATTGCCTATCTTGCACCTGCACACTCTATCCACGGGATGTCTAAAAAGAAACAATCCATTGGCACCCATTCATTTTTTAAGCCTCCTCCCTGCTGCCCCATTCTTACTGTCTAGGCTGCGACACTGCACACTTAGTTGAGAGTGAAAAAGCAAATAATGTCAACTATATGCTACCTGTTGATGTAGTGGACTGTTTACCCCTCAGAGAAGCAGATAAGTACAACAATGCATATGTCAGCCTTGCAAATCATGAGCTTGCAAGCTCTTATTTGTTTTGCAACTTTTATCTTAAATCAGACAATAAATACATAATTTAATAACACAGTTCAAGAAGAAAGGGAGAAGGAAGTAAAGTGAAAAAAATGTTAAAAAGAAATTGTTATATTCACATTAAATTATCCAGGTTAATTAAATAATAATTGACTTCAAAGAAACATGTTGGATGTTAAATGATTCTGTTAGTAACTCTAGAGCAACACCATATTTTACATATATAAAATATGATTTAAGGTATATTTGTATGATTTGTTCCTTTAAATCATGACACCATTAGATTGTTTTTAAATTCAAAGCAAAAAACATTTTTCTTGGGACTATATGGCAATAAATATATATATATATATATATACACACACACACACACATATGTGTGTCACCAAATAGTCCCAAGAAAAATGTTTGCAAGATTAGGATTCCAGTTACCAAATGAATCTTACAGTAATGCTAACATGATTAACAGGATCCACACAAAGACTGATAAAACAATGTTAATGGTCTTATTCGGAAGTATTTAAACTGTTAATTGAAATATGATACTGAAACAAATCACCAGATTAAAACAAAATTGGGTGAGAAATGTTCTTGTTCAGGTTCAAAATATCTTTATTCTTTGAATTTAGACTCTATACTTCCTGGAAATTTATTATATTTTTTGATCATGAGAATATTTTCTGAAGGCAGATGTTATGTGTGGCTTTCATATTAGCTGCACATTAGCATGCAATGTTTCAATTTATATTAAATTTTAAATGTTTCTACAAAAACAATATATACATATACATCTTTGAACCTAGGAAGTTTGCTCCCCAGTCATATATTTACATATAAATAGGTACTTTATTCAAGGTTAGCTTGTGAAAATTATGTATAACTTTTCTTATTTCAATAACTAGTATTAAATTCTCCAAGTTGAACAGTAATTTTATTAAGACTCACCAAAATGTCACAAAACCTGCACTTATCAAATAGTTCAGCAGAATTCTTCACAGTGCTTGGTGATTTAAAAGCAAACACAGGGATGTGAGAGAAAGTGAAAAATATAAAGTCAGATGTTGTGACCATAAGATTTTAATTGAACTCAGTCTCAAGACAGAGGTAACAGTGATTGAATTACTGGAAGGTAAGGCATGCAGATCCCTGGATACATCTAGCAAAGCATACTGGCAAAATGGACAGCCATTTTTTTACGTGAAAACAAAGGTTAGCAACACTGAGAAAGCTGTCCATTGCTCTGAGAAAAATACAGGTTCCCAAGTCAATCAAATGCCCAAAGACATTTTTTAAGATATTCTTTCCCCTGTGGAAAAAGAGGAAACGGGGACTGCATGACTTCTCCCCTTAAGAATGGGAAAGGAGTTTGTGGTATCAAGGTACTGGTATGATTTGTAATAAGCAAATGACAAGAGAAGGAAGGGTTCAATAATTCCTCCCGAAATTCTTATTGCACTCTCCTAAGGTTACTTTCCCGTTTGAAAGCACCTGAAGGAAAAACACCTGCAACTCTGAGCCTGCCTTTAGTTTGGTTAAACTTTAATAAAAATCTTCCTTACCTTGGAGATTTACTTCTGATGTCAGGTATATCAGGAATCTTTTGGTGTGGCCAGTAGCATCTGCTGAAAGGAAAGGCAAACAAAAAGGCCAAGGACTCTTCTCTGTGAGTGTAAATTTCTTTTGAGACCAGAGGAAAGAACCAATAGAGATATTTGGGTGGTTCCTTTCCAAGTTTCTTCTTCTTCTCCTGCCTTCTTCATTTCCCTCAGATGCAATAAACGTGGTTTGAGGGATGGAAAAAGAAATTAAGGATTGTGTGTCATTTAGCTGGAGAAATTGGGTTCCATCATGCAAGCCTGGATTCTGACTGAGAAGTAAAAGCTTCCTGGCAAGACAGCCCTGTGTCCTGTGCAGAGAGTAGCTGGATTTGTCTCAGAGCTGATGGTTAGGTTTGAAAATTTTGATAGTGCTAAACATTAGCTGTTGGAAAGTTTATTCACTACTATAAACACGAACAAGTGAAATTTTTTAGTTGTTTAATTAACTCATGTATTAAATGGAAGTACAGACCATGACATAGAAGTTGTTATAGTTACTGTTGACTTTAGGGGAGCACATTTTATTATTGGCTCCCTCAGAAGGGCTCTTTTTGTCCTTTTAAAGCTCTCTGACTTCAATTTAGATATTTTTCTCTCGCATGGACTACAAAGGCTATAATATGTTGTTGCATAGGAATAGCGGGAGGCCAACTTGTCTGGGAACTCTCAAGCTGAAAATGGTGTCTTAATTCTTTAGAATCTCATTTTCATTTCTGTCTGGTGCTCATCCTCTCTCTCTTTTCTTTCCACCTGCACCAATATGTACACTTCAGTTGCTCTTCAAATGCCTTACTTGTTAAAAGTTAGTAAGTGGGCAGAGGTGTTCCGTCAGAGAACACTGATCAACTGCAAGTACAGCAATATGTGGATCGCTACAGACATAATCAGTGAATCAAGAGTAGATGTTACTGTAGTTTCTAGTCCGGGCCTGTGGTCTACTAAATATAATTGATGTCGAGAAATTGGCCATCACAAACCGTTCCTCTCCACATGCTTGCGAGGCCCCCAGACAAGCACGCACACAGGCACAGCCGAAATAGCTGAAAAATGCAAGATAAATCCAGGCAGGCCAGTAATTTGCCAGAATGCAGGTTCAGGAGACCTCCAGGCAAGTATACTTTAAAACTATATTATGTATGCACGAAGCATACAAAAGATTCTCTGCCCCGAACAGGCAGCTTGACGAGATTAATGCTTCCGAAGAGCCAACTGTCAAGCACTCCCTATTTGCATACTGTCTGTGCTATTGACAATTCTGTCATAATTCAATCATCTAAAGTACTGACCTTTCAGAGGCTTTGTCTCCAGCCTGAAGCCCATTGTCTTCCCTGGGAACAGACTAGCCTACAGGCACATTTTCCCCTGTAAGAACCCCTGGTTTTGAGCACTTCTTCAGATCACTCCTGGCTTTCATCCCGCCTTGCTGCCACTCCATTTGCCGAGCCTTCCCCTCAGCTTCCACGTACTGAGAATCTCTGCTCCTACAGACTTTCTTCCAGCTAGCCGAGCTACAGGATCAGGCGTAGTATTTCTCCTGCAAAATCCCTCTCCAAATTCTCTTATCAATTTCCTTCCTTTACTTTCTTAGGTCTGTGTGAGTAAGTGCACAGTGACTGTTATTTAAATAAAGAAAACAATTTTAATTTACTTCTGCTTGATTATTGACTCGGCCTGACCCCGTAAACATTGTTGGGAGTGGCAACCTTTGCATGCCTAATGAAATGACCTAGTTTGTTTGCATGTCTATTGTAAGCATAGAGAGATAGCCTAGAGAGAAAACTTCCTGTTTGTTGGTTAACACCTCTTCCTCCAGCATTCCTTGTTGTTTGTTTTTTTTAAGGTTCTCTGGCCATTTTGTCTTCTCCCTTTTGTCTTTGCATTTTGACCTGAAAGCATGCTCTGAGTCTCCTAACAGAGATCATTTTGCAGCAAGCATATGAGTGCTTTATTTTCTTCCTACCTTCCTCAAGAATTGAACCTGTGTAGACTATGCACAAGATTTTGTGAGTAAACGCTTTTATATTTTTAACCAAACTGTTTTTGTGCTTATTTTGAGCTAGATTAAGTGTGTTTGGGGTGTAGTTAAAGAAGTGGGACTGGTGATCTGTTCAACTTCTGTTTTGTGCAATTACTAAAATACTCTGCTGATTGTCTCATTACCAAGGTCTCTCAATATTCAATTTTTTTTTTTAATTTCCCCAACGAACATTGGGTCCAAGATCTCGCTAGGTTACCCTGCCTCTTGCATTGCTACAGCTTGTGCTCTTGCTAATTCCCATTCCCCATTATTTGGAGCACAGTGAGGTGTCCCTCACAGGACCCCAGAAATCAGGGTAATAGAGTGGTGGAGAATGCAGGCAACCTCTGTGCCCCTAATTTGAGTGGGAGTAGCGAACCTGCTCAGATCAGGCTAGTACTGACATAGGGAACGGCCAAATCCAAGTCTTAAGGTGATAGGAACACGTGTGTATGAAATCTGTGTGTCTGAGCTCCAGGAGCTATTCTATCTGGGTTAGAATCTTTCTCCCCCTTTTCTCTCTTGGTTTTGTGTGGCAGCCGCCCCGGCTTGGTCACTAGCTTTCGGGCAGTGAATCACAGTTCAATAGCAAGGGTTATACACAAACTGTCCTGGTAATCACATCCCTAACTTGGGGACTAACATGGGTGGGGATCTGAAGCACTAGGGCGTTAGGTACAGTCCATATCCACACAACACATACACGGCAAGGCACAAAGCACTTAGAGAAGAATCCCCCCCCCAAAGGTAACACAGGTGCGTCGCGATCAGAGAGTTAAGGCACGGGTGCGTCCCATCAGAATTAGAACTCGGGTGCGTTCCGACCTGTAGTAAAATAGGTGTGGGTGGTGAGTCCTGACCTAGGTAAGGGTTTTAGAAGGTTTTCCCGAGGTAGAGGAAGGGCCCCCTCACCCGAAAAACTGTTAGGGACTATTCAGTTAGGTTCCTTGCCCTTTGCCCCTGCTGCTTGGCCAGGCAGCACAGTAAGTTCCTGAGAGTTCGTTTTCCCCCTTCATTGTTAGGTGGAGTCCCAGTGAAGGTTTTCCCCCAGAATCTAGGTGATTCTCCCTGTCCCTGAACAGTGTCCTCGTCCTTTGCCCCTATGCTGTCGAGGTGGAAGGCCAGGCTTAGACAGGCAAAAGCGACATTTTCTGGGCAGGCTGGAGTTAGGTTCCTGACCCTCTTCCCTAGTTAAGTTCTGCTGAGTTTGTCTTCCTAACACTCCCCGAAGGGATCTCGGTGATCCTTCCAGTCCCTCCACATCCTGGTCTTGTTGGAACGTTAGTATAGTAGAGAATAGGAGAAATGGAAGTGGAAGGACCTCATGTTGGAGAAGGAGGTCAAGGGAATGTTAGAACAGTGGGTTCTGAGCAAAGGAAAATGCCCCTGGAAGGAAACGAGCTTCCAGACGGCAGATCCCTTTGCTACCTTAAGAGAAGCATATACCCAGGCTCATAAGTCCAAGAACCCGTTCGGGCCATCCAAAGATGTTTTGGCCACGTGGGGACTTTGGGTCATGACTAGAGATGCGCCCCGCACCCTGGTTGAGGCCAGAGCCAAACTTTTACAGTCAGACAAAGAGATTGCCCGAGCGATATTGTGTGAAATATTTTACAGATGAAATCATTCAAATCTGCTCTGATTTGGATACAATAGTTGGTACAGCCTCAATGGATGTAACTTTGGCCCTTGCTTGCTCAATAATTTTGAATTCTTTTCAATCTGTACCAGCAGAGAATGAAGACAGGATCCCTGGAGAAGTCAGAGATGCTACATTTTTCCTAGATCCTTGTCCTTACTAATTTTTAATATTTCATTATACACATAAAAATAAAACAATCAAAAGATTAGGGAAAAATCAGTAACTATAAAAACAAAATTTCATCCATAGGTAGAAAACTGCAAATAACTCCCCCTCCCCACGATTCTCCTCCCATTCTCTCCAGAACTTCCCCCTTCCCATTCCTTTGCCTCTGTTCTCGGCAATAGGGGTTAAGGGAGAAAAAAGACAACCTAAAAGGCTTACTGGTACTTTCCCCTCAGATACAGGAGTTCTAATTACTTCTGGTGGGCATCTTGAAAGAGGAGGAGTAGGAGCAAAGAGAGCACCTGACCAATCAGCAGCCAATACACTGCAGAATGTGCAATCGCATGGCAGAGTGGTCATGCCTTCAGCAGTGGGAGGGGGCCTTGCTCACAGAAAAGAAAAAACACAAGCCTCCCAGCTTGAGATGAAGAATGCAAGAGACGGGAAGGAAAAAAAGGCAGGAGGGGAGGCAAGCACGTGCCTCACAAATAATCAAATTTGCAAAAGTCAAACCCACAAATGTGGAGGGAGGACTGTATTTCTCTGGAATAGGTTATGCCCTTCTATTGCTACACTCCAATTATGAGATTCATTCCACCAGGTTTCAGTGATTCCTACTATACATTTGCTTCACTGTGTTCCATTTCATCTTGCTCATTTCCCATGCTCTGTGCATTTGTGTACAGACATCGCAGACCATGAGTCACTGCCCCAGCTGCTTATTTAAGATTTTTTTCCCCTCTCACTGATGGATTCTTGTATTATTTACCTGGTTCTTCCCATAATATTCAGGCTATTATCTCTTGCACTTGATGAGTCAAGTGCAAGAATACTGTCTCCCTCCTTGCACCCCCATAACTCAGTTTAAAGACCTCTTGATCAGGTTTGTGAGCTTCGTAATAAAAATGCTTCTGCCAACTGCCAAATGCAACCCATCACTTGCCAGAAGTCTGTCTTTACCATGGTTCCCAGTGGAACCATCTGCAGAGTGGATCACTTCCACTATTTTTGTTCACCACCACTATTGTTCTCTCCTTTCCTGTGCCATGTCTTGACTGGAAGGAGAGATGAAATGACAACCTGTGCATCAAGATAGTTAAGCTTCCTACCCAGAGCCTCACATGATTTCCTGAAGGCTAGGCCTTGCAGTCCCATTGGTTCCCACCTGAACCAAAAGGAAGGGGTAACGGTCAGTGGGCTTGACTAGCTTTGTCAGCCACTCAGTTAGATCACAGATCTTTGGCCCAGGGAGACAACACACATCATGAGAAATCCTGTCTACCCACAAACCACCTTAGCAAGGTGACCTGTACCGCCACCGCATGTCTTTTCTGGGAATTGGCAGGGGCCAATCCATGTGCTTAATGTTCCAAGGTTCCCTATGTGTTCTCTGACAATTGACACTATTGCTCTTCTTTCTGTCCCTCATCCTCACTAAAAAGGGAGACAACTTCAAATTGATTCTACAGCTCCAAACTAACGGAGAGATCCCTGGTCCTTCTAGTCACATTCCTCCAAATGTCTACTGAAGGGGTTAAATCCAAGGAATTGCTACTTGAATAGGAAAATAAGCGAATTGAATTGAGTCTCTGAGTGAAACAGCAGATGTCTTTGTCTTATCTCAATTTTAGGAATGGCCTTGCAACACTCACTCAGGCGTCTGGGAATTAAGGGAGTCAAGCGTACTCCCTGCTACCTCATTTTGGCCATATGCATCATTTTGTGTCAATTAGTAACTGAAGTCTTTGTTCTCCTGTTCTGGGTCGGGCTAAGCTCTAGATGTGATTGATTGCTGACGTTGTTGACCAAAGGTATAAAGTTTAGGTGTTTTAATTAATCTGGGCGACAGTTCTGGGATAGCTGTCGTCCTTGCACAAGTAAATTGTTAACAATAAAAAGGCTTTTTGATTTTTCCCTGAAAACCTGGTCTTCGTCTCTTTTCTGGCCACAACATTTCTGGTGCGTTGGCCAGGAAATGGGGGAAGGGGCTATTCTGTCCCCCTTGATGGATGTTTGGACGTGGGGGATTGCGGGCCCCCCTTGACAAAACCCAGGGCACCCTCGACCTTTTGTCGAAGAGGTTTGGTTGGGGAGTGGTAGCATCCCTGGCGACAGCGATCCAGTCAACGGACCTCGGGTTACAGCTGGAAACCAAGCCTCCCATGGTGAGTAAAACCCCCCTTATGTTTGAAAGGGGGAAGGGGGAACCAATCACTCCCTGAGTTTCGGCCGAGTACCTCTCAGCAGTGGAGAGCGAAACCCCGAAAACTCTTGGTATGGCGGAATAATAAATGAGACATCTCAGTTGTGGTTTAATGGGCCTGATGGGAGGTTGTTCGTCTGAATGAAAGAAGCGTGTATGATTTGAGTGAATATCGCAATTCCTACGTCCATGCTGTCAATCGTCCAGGTAGCTAGGTCGGTATTAGAGTGACTGGAGTCAAAACCCCTTTGTGTGGGTGCACGGGACCCCCTTCACCCGTGCGTCAATCCCATTCCCATTGTGTCTTGTCTGGAACTTGGGAGGAAATGGGGGAGAGAGCCGGCAGACTCCTCTGGGCTGTATGTTAAAGAATTTTTAAAGAGGATTTAGTGGAAACTTTACTATTGCTGCTGTAGTGTGGGAAAAAATGGTTTGTTTCCTCTCTAGTTGTCTGTCGGCATTTGAAGCCATTTCCTGAAGCCCCTCCTCCTTGGGCTCTCCAGAGTAAACCATGTAGTCATTTGTTGTTTTAAGCCAGAAGTTAACTCAGCCAGAGGCTGGGAAATGGGAGAAATTAAGTCAGTGCAAAACCTCAGGTGTTAATGAGAAATAGTGAGGAAGCAATGCAGAATCTCATTGTTTTCTCTAAGTGTAAGAGGAAAGGAAAAAAAAGGCCTGATTTTGCAATTCAGGCAGTGGGGGCAACGCGTTTCAGCCTGATAGAAAGTAAGGCGTTTTCCAGGACCAAGTCTGACCTCTTTAATGGAGATTTAATGGGCGGGCAATTAACAGCTCAGTTTCCAAGGAAATAGTGGAAAGGAGAAGGGAGGCTTGATATTGAATAATGAGAGTCATGCCAGGAGTTGGAAAAGATTCTCCTCTAGTACTTTTGCAACATTTCTAAGCAAAGATAACAATTCAGTGAGCAGAGTTCAGCTTACAGAGTTCTATTGTTTAAAAGCTGCATCTGAAAAGGAAAGAAAAAAGAGAAATCTGCGCTCACCAGGAATTCCCCCTCGCCCCTCCCTGTTGAAAGAGGAAAGGAAAAAACCTGACAGCCCTCTTTGGCCACCTCTTGAAGCGAGGAGCCTGATTTTGCAATTTTAATACCCAGACTGGCAGCAGGAAAATTGAAGACTCATGCTCAAGGCTCCTTTTAGAATCAAGTAACACCGAAAGGGGGGACAGGCGGTTTCTCCCCCCTTTAATGACAGAAGTAAGTCTGGTTAAAGGGAGAAAGGAAACTTCAGTGAATATTTAATGAGCTGTCAGTTTGCAAATTTCCATCTATTCACCATCACTTAAGGCTGTGTATGCAGTGGTGGACAAGACTCAGAAGAAATTTGGAAGAGGTCCCATAATTTTAGATAGTCCCCCTGAGGAACCAGAACTACTACGTATACCCCCGCCATATGTTCCAGCAATTTACAACCAGGAGGCACAGGCAGAAGAGGTTCTAGTAGTGCCAGCAGCAGAAGTCCAAGTGGCCCCTATGGCGGCACAAGCCACTGGACCTCCACCTATGCAACCAGCCAACACTAAAAACCCCAGGGGAGAAGATATTACTGGGAAGCTCAACGAATCCCTTCATCAATCAACAGTCTGTGGAAGCACAAGCCCCCCCCGATACCTCCTCCCCCTTCGGTGACAAATATGCAGATTCCCCAAGAATCAGGAACTTTGAAAAGCCTACATCCCATATTACCAGCAGGGGAAAAGGAAATGACACATCCCCTAAGCCCCACAGATGCCTTCAATCTTAGAAATGGGCCCAAGGTGAAAGCAAAAAAAAGCCAAAGAAACCATAGGACAAACCCCCTCTCCAGACCCAGAGTGAAGGGAGTGGAGAGGAAGAAGAGGATGACAGTGGTGAAGAAGAGATAGTGGCCCCACTCAGACAGATCAGCTGGTAGATGATGCTCAGCAGTCAGGGGGCTACCAGTGTGTTCAGAGTTATTAATATAAACCCCTCATCATATCAGACCTACTAAATTGGAAGACACACTGTGCAACTTATATGGAAAAGCCACAAGAAATAATAGAACTTTGCTCCAGTATCATGGCCTCATAGGTACTTTATTGGCAGGATTGTCAATAGTTGTTTTTGACTTTGTGGGGGGAAAAAAAAAAGCCCAGCTTGGGAGGCCAGCCCTTTCTAATCCAACAAATAGAAAGGAGGAGGAGAAGGGGGAAGTTCAGGAATGACGGACTTAAAAAGCTGCAAAACTCTATCTGACAATGAGTTTTTGGAGAAGCAGTTGACATAAGAATCTTGAACACATGGGAATTGTAGTACCTGAATAAATTTCCCCCAAGAACCCTTGGGGATTCCAATGCAAAAGAACAGAGAAGTAGAGCCCCCACAGAGGCTTTGAAGCTGCAGCGGCAGCTTGTTAGGAGACAGCCATGCTTCACCCCACTGGTTTCTTTACTCAGGTGCCTGCATGCCTGTTTGCCTGTCCTTCCCCTGAGGAGACGGGGGGGGGAATGGAAGTGGCAGCAGATGCAGCGGAGGCTGCCCGAGGGATGTGAGCAGAGGCTGAGAGGATGCAGCCGAGGCTGGGAGAGACAGAGAGGGAATAGGTGGCATACTCTCCCCCATGAGCGGCGAAGACTGGAAGGTATGGGCACCGTTAAGCCTAACAATAAGTAGCAGGAACAGAGGAGTCAGTCCCGAAAAGGGGGGGGGTTCACCCCCTCCCTTCCTTAGTTCGTCTGATGTTTGGAATTTTAGAACCGGGCGGAAGAGAAAATAAAATGCAGCAGAGTCAAGCGGCTGACAGAAAAAGCTAGCAGGGCAGCCAAAAGTCCAGGAGCTGCAAGGGGCTAAAAAGGGCAAGAGGAGCAGTTCAGCAGCGTACGGCCATACCACCCTGAACACACCCGATCTCGTCTGATCTCGGAAGCTAAGCAGGGTCGGGCCTGGTTAGTACTTGGATGGGAGACCACCTGTGAATACTGGGAGGTGTAAGTTTTTGTAAAATCCAAAATAAGGTAGAGGTCAGAAGATGAGAAGGTGGTAGGAGACCCCAGAAGAGGAAGAGGGTCTCTGGGAGTGTGCCAATGTGCCCAGTGTGGGCAGAAGAGGCATAGGCGAGAAAAATCTGGACAGATGGTGAAGACAGTCAGAGAAGGATGTGGATATGTGGTGGATGTGGAAGAGGACAGCAGAATAGATGGTCCAACTGGCATATGCAGGGACCAAGTGAGAGGTGATGTATGGTGAGAATCCTTTTGTGGAAGACGACAGCAGAACTCAATGAATAATGTCAGTGGTCAGCAGTTAAGAGGAAAAGTTTTGTTCCTCACTCCATAAACAGCACAGGGCAAGGGCTCGGAGTTGTGACATTCTGGTAAGAAACGCTGGCAGCAGAAATATGGAGAATATGGGAAACGGCCAAGTCAGAACTGCAAAGTAGCGCCCCCTCACCAGTTCCCGATAAGGTGGAAACTGGAAAGGTTCCCTGGCGCAGTCCCAGCAGGATGGAGGAGGTGATGGAGCACCCCTACAAGCAAGCTGGGAGAAGAGGTGACGGCGCACCTCTGAGTTGGGAGGGAGAAAATAAGGGAGCATTTCTGAGAGGCGATAGAGCGCCTCTCCAGTTTGGAAGTGGAATGGCAGTTAAGGGACTCTGGCTGAAGAAGGCAGAGGAGAAGGAAAAGAGAGATGCAAGCTGTGAGACAGCTAACAGACCGACAACAGCCCTGAAAAAGCCCACGCACCATATAGGCTCAAACAACAGACCTGCATTTGTCCACAAGATCATCAAAGATTAAACCACTGTTCTAGGAATCACCTGGAGGAGTCACATTGTACCTGCAGATCTCAGAATTTAAGGAAACTGGAGAAGATGAAACAAAATTCTGAAGACACAGTAGTTCAACGTGTATGGCCCAGATAACAGCCCTGGCTATGTTTTTTGGACTGGATGCCAGCACAGGGCAAGTGGCATGATACCACATTCATCTTCTTAGCCCATTTTATAGAAACCTCTCACTTTCATTCCATGTGCAGCCCACAACAGAGAAACCAGGAGTGTTTTTGTTTTTCCCAGAGCCCCATTATGATGGGGAAGAAGATGCAGTACACACCTCACAGAGTCATAAAGTTGTCACCTTTCAGCAAAAGCCCTTTTGGATGGATTAAGGGAACATAACTCTACAGGAAGGAGTTAGTGCGTTAGGGAAAGCTCTGAGTACGACAAGGGAGGAAATGTTAAAACAGGGGCTTCTTTCCCTACAAGCACAGGCACACCCTCTCAAACCAGGAGACATGGGTGAAGGATTGGGGACAACCTGGACATGGGTGGAGGAGACCTATCAAGTAGTAGTGACAACCCCCACTGTGGTAACATTGGCCAGGATGTGGTGGTTGCAACTCGGGACACATGCATCATTTTATGCATGATCAGATTTTGAATGTGGAAAAAAAATACCATGGGTTGAGGTAGGTATAGGAGGGGCAGGAAGTCTGGTTTACCTATTTTATCACTAGGGATTGGAAGATATGTGTATATGGCAAACAGGCATGCCCAGGGAAATGTCTCAATGTTAACTTCTTTTCAGTTATAGCATTGGTTTTATTGAGTTGTGTGAGAAAAGGGGGGTTGGTCCTCCATAGTCAGTTCTGGAAAGCAACCAGTTTTTACAATGGTAAATAGGTATATGGTTCATCTGGGATGAATTGATTTGGCCACTGAGGGAATCACTTTTCACTCAGTGCACAGATTGATATAGTTTGGCTGGCCAAGAATGAAAAGGATTCACAAAAAGTAACAGGTACAATATGGGCAACACATGATCCCATGGAGGGAATTGGTTTTCATGTAAGGCAGATGCGTTGTTTGCTGTCAGCCCAGCATGAAATAGGTTTAAACTATCTCTTCAGTTGTGAAGGGGTACTCAGTATTTTGGTTAAATACAACCTGTTGTCATTATGTAAATGAGTTGAATGCAAAAAGGGAAAATGCATTTTGAAGTACACAATATTAGAAGATCATTCTAGTGGTCTGCAGGCATGTGGACATGATTATTGGGTTCCCTAAGTGAGTATGGGTAAAGGCACTGTATGCAGAAGTACTTTGTACTAACGTAATGGCCTTCCTAAATCTGCCTGTCTTTACTCTGCATGTTAAAGTATTTTCTAATCTGTAATGCTCAAGTCAATGGAAGGAGAAAGCTGTTGTGTATGCCTAAATGGTGACTGCAGAAAAGGGGGGTCAGAAGAATTCTGGGCTAGACAATGCAACTGGCACTCCAGGGCTGCCAGGCGACGCATGTCAGATCCAGCAACTGCTGAAGAAAGAAGGATTCTGGGCTAGATGATACAACTGGCACTCCAGAGGCTGCCAGGCGTCATACATCAGACCCAGCAACTGCTGAGGAATAGAAGATTGGGGCTAGATTTCCGCTGGGGTTACTCCAGGAAGCTAACCTCTCTACGCACAAATCAGACCCCCTCCGTTATTGGGAACAGCGTGTAATGTGTGTTAGTGAATCCTAATGCTGCTATGTATTCTGCTGCTATGTATCACTTGTGCTATAAGGAAATAGGAAATAGTACATGCTTGAAATTGCAAAGTTTTGAATTTAGCATGAAGGGGGGAATGAAGGGGTTAAATCCAAGGAATTGCTACTTGAATAGGAAAATAAGCGAATTGAATTGAGTCTGAGTGAAACAGCAGATGTCTTTGTCTTATATCAAGGAATGGCCTTGCAACACTCACTCAGGCGTCTGAGAACTAAGGGAGTCAAGCGTACTCCCTGCTACCTCATTTTGGCCATATGCATCATTTTGTGTCAATTAGTAACTGAAGTCTTTGTTCTCCTGTTCTGGGTTGGGCTAAGCTCTAGATGTGATTGATTGCTGACGTTGTTGACCAAAGGTATAAAGTTTAGGTGTTTTAATTAATCTGGGCGACAGTTCTGGGATAGCTGTCGTCCTTGCGCAAGTAAATTGTTAACAATAAAAAGGCTTTTTGATTTTTCCCTGAAAACCTGGTCTTCGTCTCTTTTCTGGCCACAACACTACCTCATGTGTTTGAGAACCGACCTCCTCCTGAGAGATATCCCCCACGTATTCCTACGCTCATGCTCCCTAATATGCTAAAGAGTGGATACACAGGCCTCAAGCTGCTGGACCTTCTCTTTCAAGAGGGAAATCCACTTACACATGCTTCAGCTGTAGCTGCCTATATCCTCTAGCAAGAACACAAACATATCACAGCGGTTGCATGTGACTGTAGCAGCTCCCTCCGCATACATATACATATACAGTAGTCCTAAGCAGGCACTGAAGCAAATCTCAAGGGCCTCTCCATCAAAACTCCCCCGATAAATGCCCACAAAAAATGCCTTTTGTATCCTGCTGCCAAGCTCCAGGGGCTGGCGTTATATAGAGAGCTAGTGGCTGTTAGCTCCTCTCCCTACCAAGTCTCTGATTCATTTTTTCTGGGCCTTTACACAACAGAGCCCTAATGAGCACACAAGCCTGCCTGTAGATCACACAAACAATCAGCCTTAATGCAACAGACATAAGCTCACAAAAACAGAACAGAACAATACAGCCCTAACAAGCACAGGAACAAACAAGCCTCCTCCCAGGTCACACAAAGAAGCAGCCTTAACCCAATTCATTAATTAATTTAATTTAGATTAGAACATATTCTAAATTAAAAGATTTAACAGCCCACTCTTAAGCACATTTCCAGGCATGCTTGTTCAGAAGTAAGACATACTGTGTTCAGTGGACATTAACTTCTTTATATTTTCAGGATTGGAGGCTGTGCCATCAGTTAGCATAAGGCCCTTATTAAATTCAGCTTTTTCTATGTGTCTGTACTCACTGCAACAGTGTGGGACACTTTAGAAGGCGGCTAAAATTAGTGCAAATGGAAATCATTTTAAGTTATGGCGATAATTACAATATCATTCTGAACAGAAGTGAATCAGCAGACATTAAAAATAATCTTGGCAGCTGAATCAAATGCAAGAAGTACAAATACACTGATAGTGTGATGAGAGTCATAGACCATTTCTGCACTAGACTGTTATAGCACTATTATTCCACTTTCAACCTCCTATAGAATCCTGGGGTTTGCAGTTTAGGGAGGGGCATTTAGAATTATCAGCCAGAGTTATCAGGTCTTTGGCCCAGTAAACTACAACCTCAGAATTCCACAGAATGTTGAAAGCGGAGTAACAGTATAGGGCAGAAATGGCCTTAGACTTACAATACTGCCTCTAAACTCCCCACCGCCATCATTCCATGCCTTTTGGGGAGTGGATAAAAATGTAAGATAAATATTTGGCAATGTCCCTGTAGCCAGATGCTCACAGCAATGTAGCAAATGGGTTTTGACTGGGTTCAAATCCTCCCTAGCTATAAAGCCCAATGGCTGAGCTTGGATCAGTCACTCTTTTTCAGATGAGTCTCTCTTGCAGGAACTGCTGTGAGTATAAAATTGTGTATAAAATGTACATTCATGCACATGCATGAACATTATGTTGTCCTCACCTTGAAGGCATGGATATTTATTAACTAGTTAACACTACATCACCATCACTTACCAAGCTTAACTGCAAGCAATAGAATATCCCGTGGCAAGTTAGAAGGGATGTAATTTACTGAGTGAAAACCTATTTTTGCAGTAGTTCAGATAGGATTTGACAAACCAGAAGAAAAGAATGTAGTAACAGTTATGCAACAACACACATGCGTGCAAGAGGATTTTTCCAGCTGTTTATCACTTGGTGTAAGGCTCATAACTTTTAAGAGTAGGGTAAGTGGCACACAATTTAATCATGATCAGGAAGCAACTGAGAAGCTATGAAATGTTGTATCTGCAAGCAAAACAAATAAATGAAAATAGATATACACAGGGAGAAAGTAGCAGAAGGAGGAAGGACTGATGGAGAAACCAAACATGTAGTAATTAGGAACTTCAAGACAGACAGGCATGCTTCAGAGGAAAGTAACCACATATGTGCTTTATCTAAATCTTCCATAGCATCATATTTTCCTCCTGAAACTCCATTCTACATGACTTTTTATGAGCGCTCCCCTCCCAGCCACCAGACCCTTGTGGTCTGCAGAAATGCTTACTTGAGGGTTTTGCAGTGGCTACCAGCAGCTCATTCTGGATGTGAAGGGCATTTATATGCACTGACATCAGCAGTGGGATGAAATCCCTGTACATCATAACCCAGTAATAGTAAACAGTATTTATTGTTCCTCTTATTCCATGAAGATGCTTTAAAGAATTTACTCACACCTACATGCAAATGACACAAATACACTGTAGTTTATTGTGGAATTTAGTATGTGACTAATAAGGGAGTTATGGGGTTCACATATTTGCCACATTAAATCAGGCTCAAAAGACTAAAGCCAAAGACTAATTGAAGAGAACTGGCCACAGAATTCCACCTTATCCCAGTAACTGATCTTGGAAAAGTCACTTTCACCCAACCTCATTTCTTTTATCTGTACATTGGGAATTAATTCTGATTTACCTCAAAAGGCTGGAGGGGAGAACTTGAGAAAAAGATATTTCTCTTACCACCTGAGACACAGAGACAGGTAAGGCTGTGATAAATAAATGAAGAATGTTTTAAACCACACAGCAACACTAGCTGAAGGAGATGCTTTACTTTTCTGCATTGTGTGAGAGTCTCAGAAAGTTTAAAAACAGGGGTGAGACTTAAGTTACCCTTCAGGTATTGTTGAGCTCCAACTCCTAGCAGCCCTGGCCAAGATAGACAATGGTGAGGAATGCAGGGAGCTGCAGTTCAACAACATCTAAAGGATTTCACCATTCCTACTTTTAGTTTAAAAACACACTCTTAGATATTTTCAAACGTAAACCATCCCTCTCCACCAACCAAAATATTTTATGAACAATTAGTTAAGTCCAGGTTTTTGTATATTAAAATTTATAACTGTAGCTTTCAACAAGTCTCTGGCTGGCATCCTCTTAGTGGTATATGCATATATAAATTCCCCTTATGCCTTCATGAGTCCTTTTTTGAGTGCTGTGAAGGTTGATATTCCTTTTCTCCCTCCACAGTGCCCAGAGACCCCCTTGGACTTACCATATAGCCTTAGAAATTACCCCCTGGCAGCCACTTCATGCTTCATGATGAGTAGGCTAGGTAGAGTAAGTGTTTGGCTATGTCTGTAGCCAAACGCAAAATGAGTACAGCAGTGTTGTGACCTCTGGAGGACCCCAGCAGATCTCAGCCCTGTAATCCTTTGGTATCTGATTCTGTCCAGTCCCATTGGGCATGGAATGGCTGTCTCGGGGGACTTCAGAGGCTGTATGGTAACTCTGGGCTGCACTAAGAATCATGACCTCTATAACTAGAAGATCTAAGATACTGGTCAGCAACAAGCCATGGAGAATTTCAAAGACATTGCTATGACATGCCAACCATGAAGAATGAATAAACTTAAAGAATAACAAATGCATTATAGCATACTATGAGCCTTTCAAGCGTCACAGGCCTCTGCTGATTTTGCTGCAAAATTGTTGATAATGCATGCATCCTGGCTTACTTATTGCCAAGTTGCCTGGATTATCAACAACAGTTTTGTACAGGGCCACTGCTAATTAGCCTTTAAGGTGGCACAGGATTTTCTGTGGTTTCAGTTACAACAGGACAGCACAGCTATCATTTATTTCTTTATTGAATGTATTGAAATACTAGCTAAAGTGCAGCATGGGCATAACTTTGAAACTGTCCAGCTTTGACATTCAAGATGTAACCTGTATATTCTGATTTGTATGGTGCTAGAGGATTTTTTTTTAATTATTATTATAATTTACACCTTTTCTTGCACTTTCTTTGCTTCCAAAAGAAACATATTTTTATGAGTACAATCCCTGGTACTAAGGTGTACTAAAGAAAAATAATAATTGTATAGCATGAAGAGTACCAGCAATGTTTTAACACTATCCTATTTTTGCCTCTTTTTATTTTCCCGGGCTCAGGAAACAAAGCAGCAGTTGAGGCCCAAGTAGACTCTAATATCTCCAGAAAAATGCAAATTATTTTCCTTGCCCTAGATTTTCAAAGGGCTGGGTGAGTGATACATGTCTTCCAAGTCAGAAACAACTTGAAAGCACACAACAACAAACATGTTTTGGATCAAGCTGCCAGTTTTTCCTGCCATTATGACTTAACATGGCTTCTTTTCTGGAAAGAATCTAGGGCCATTTCCGCACCTTAGCTTAGCCCAGCGTCCTCCCATTGCAATCCTGGTAGTGCCTTTGCCAGGAAAGGATTCAGAACTTCTCCAACTAAGCAATCACTGTAACAGTGTAGTGCAGAAACGGCCTAACTCTGCTAAGCATAGGGTCTCCATCAAACTCTTGACATGCTTTGCAGATAATTTCTTACTTCAAAAGGTGGAGGAAGAAATAAGGCGGATCAGCAATCTTGGACGTGATCCTAACCAATAAGGAGGACTTGATCATTGGAACCAAAGTTGTCAGTACTTTAGGAGGAAGTGATTGTGTAATGCTAGAATATGCAATTGTGGGACAAGGCAAAGAAGAATATAGTCAAACATGGACTTTGGATTTTAGGCAGGCTGATTTTATCAAGCTTAGGGAAATACTGGGTGGAATTCTCTGACTAGACATGCAAAAAGAAAAGGACTCCCAGTAAGGGTGGGAGTTCTTGAAGAAGGAGCTGCAAAAAGCACAATTGGAAACAACTCCATGGAAGAGGAAAAATGGGAAATATCTGGAAAAAAACCCAATGTGGTTGTATAGCAAAATCAAGGAGGAAGTGAAAAGAAAAAGGAGCATGTACATAGAACAGAAGGAAGGACATATCACCAAGGAAAAGCACAGATGTCTACCCAGCCTTTTAGGAATAGTATAAGGAAAGCTAAAGCTCAAAAGGAGCCAGAGTGGCTAGACAAGTAAGGAGAAACATAAAGTGTTTCTTTTTTCCAGATACATTTGAGGCAAGAGAATGACCAAGAAGCAGTGGGACCACTGAAATAAGGATGGCAAAATGTTAACAGATCATAACGAAAAAGCAGAACTATTCAATACTCATTTCTGTTCAGTTTTTTCCCCCCAAAAAGAACATTGTGTACTTCCAAGCAGCAGCAGAAACCTTGGAAAGGGATCTAGATTACAATTCAAAATTGATAGGGAGTTTGTCAGAAATCACCCAGCTAACCTAAACAAGTTCTGATCTGCAGGACCAGACACATGCCCATTGTGCTTGTTCAGTCTTTATTAGATCATTTTAGAGGTTCTCACTTAAATTCCCCTCCTCATTTTTGTGCTTTTGTAAATTTTGAGATGTCCCTTAGCTTGCTGTGTGTGCATATATGTGCCTTCAAGTTGCCTGTTGATTTATGGCGACCCCATTAATTTCATAGGGTTTTCTTAGGTGGTTTGTTGGGTAAGGAATACTCAAAGCTGGCATTTGTTGGCTGTCTCTCATCCAAGTATTAATCAAAGCAGACCCTCTTCAGCTTCCAAGATTAGGCAAGATATGATGCCTTTGGGGTATTTAGGCTACTCTAGCCTGCTGATACTCTCTTTTTATGTGTGAATCATGTCACTTTAGCCATATAAAGACCAGCAAACTAGAGAACTGAGACAATTGTTTACATAACTATGCATACAGTGGCAAAATTGGCCATAAGGAACTAGCACTCCCAGAGCATGCTCAGGTTGCCTTTGTAGACCACACAAAAGTTTCAGCCAATTTCTGGGACAGCAGCAAAGGAAAGTTTGCCTGCTGCAGAGTAAATGGTGTTATCAAGCAGGCAGAGGAGGGATATGTCCCAGGTGCCACAGTAAGGACGTGTGCTGTTGCATTTTCCACACCTTGGCTCAGTCTTTAATCAGAACGGAGACTGCAGTCAAGAAATCAGAAGAAGGCTAGGACTTGGAATTGCTATGAAGGAATTGCACAAGATCCTGACAATTAACAATACATTATTGAGTACTAAAGTTAGGATTGTCCATGCCATCTTATTTCCAATTTCTATGTATGTTTGTGAAAGCTGGAGAGAGCAGACAGCTACTAGGAAGAAAGTTAACCCCTTTGAAATGTAGAGCTGGAGAAGAGTTCTATGGATACCCTGGACTGCTAAAAAGGCAAACAAATGAGCTCTGGAGCAAATCAAGCCAGAAATCTCCCTAGAAGCCAAGGATGACTAATCTGAGACTGTTGTACTTTGGCCACATCATGAGAATATGCAAAAACATAGTAAGGTAGACTCAGTTAAGAGAGACACGGCTCTGAGACTGCAAGACCTGACCAGGGCTGTTTGTGACAGGCTGACCTAGAAGTCTGCCATTCATAGGGTTGCCATTGGTCAAAGTTGACTTGGCATCAGTATGTCACCTCTACGCCCTTAAGAGGGACAGCTTTTTCTGAGAAGTAGGCAAAAATGCCCAGACGTTTTTTTGGTTCAAGGCTAGTGACCAAATTTTTTAAAAGATAAGTTCTACTATAGTAGGGTGCTGGAAACTCTCCTTTAAAAATGAAAGTGAGGCCAGAAGGGGAAAAAAAGGCACAGCATGGACTTTTTTCCCATGCATCCAGGGGGGACATCAGAACACACCCACTTCAGCACTATTTCACCAATCACAAGTGACCTTTCCAAATTTGGCCATGGTCCAATGAGGTAGTAACAGACATAAGGCAGCATGCAGGAGGGGCAAAGGGTCTCCTGTATATGTGACAACTCCTTAATTAGTGATGGAGATTGTCTTTCCCCCATTTAATTTTTCCCCCCTCACAGGAGAACTAGCCCATCCCGTACCCCTTTTGAACTAACAGTTGCGTCTCTGGGACAACATAAACCCCTGCAAGGTGGGTCACAGACCTATTATTGTGTAGTGAATTACAGAAAATTGGCATACATTGTGACAGGCAGCAGAAACATAGAACTATACAGGTGAACAGGATAAAAATGACAACAACGCTCTTCAACCATCCAAAATTCACTAACTAGCTAATGAGATTCAGAGTGTCTACTGTTACTACAGGCTATCCCTTTAAAGAGGAAGGGCCATGCGTACAAACCCAACATTTGGTGACATTTGCTACCTGGGAAATATAGTAACAAGATATCAAAACACAGTGTATGAAGAAGTTATAAGTCAGTGCAACCAGTCCTAAAACTACTATCAGTAACTAACAGACACAGTTCAAAACCCCAAATTGAAGTCTCAGGTCAGCCTCCGGAGTGACTCTAGAAAAAAAGCCTCTGAAGGAACAAGTATCTGGCACATTTCTTGAATCACCTTCCACCTTCTGGGTTCTGGCACCTTTTTAATTTGGGAATGGTAAAATAAAGTTTTATGGTCCTGGATTTTAATTGCAGTATCAGTGGTCTGCAGCACTTGAGCAGGTTTGGTCCACGCCAGAGACAAAGGTCTTTTTTCCCCCCAAGATCTTTAAGACCACCCCATCACCAGGCTGAAGATGGTGCGCTGGACCATCAAGGTTGAAGGGCCATTCCTGTAAGGAAAAAAAGTGGGCAGAGGCCGGGGCAGCACCCAAAAGGGAACCCCTCTTTGTCTTGTTTTGGTGACACTGCATATCCCATCTTAACCCCCCCCCTCAGGCTTCCCAGATTGAGCTGGCTAGGATATCTCAGCAACTCCAGTCAAAGTTGGGGGAGCCCATTGTATTGTAAATTCAAGCTGGTTACCATCTCCTTTGTTTTTGCAGCTCAGACAACTACCCGCTTAAAATACATCTTTTAAACTTCCGAAAAGAACTCAGAGTGACTCCTAAAAAAAAACCCCAAAAAAAAAAAAAAAAAAAATGAGGAGTTGTGTACTGTGGACCATGTCTGAGAATTAGATCCCCCTTTTTTATGAAGATGGATCATTTTCCCTTTGTTAAAAGGGAAAATAAAATTTCAACCATCTTGGTTCTTGAAAAATAGTATCTCTCCCCCGGAAATGCAAGCCTTGGTTGCCCAGACTCCAGCTGGCTTTGCATTGTTTATGCTTTTCTCAAAGAGTAATGAGAGCCTAAATGGCCAACTCCCCCAAGTAAAACAGCAGACAGTGATCTCCTGTTTACATGTCCTTCCGGTATCTCTCCATGGCTCACTTATATTTTAAAAAAAAAAAATAACTGGGTTTTTCAGGACATGGCCCCCAGGGAGTGTTTCAGGGGTATTACCCAAAAATAATTTTTGAGCCAATTAAATAAAAAGAAATTAAGCATCAACAGTAAGTATTTCTCATCAGAACTGCAATACAAACAAAAGCAATTGAATTGAAAAAGAGAAAAAAAAAAAAGGCTTCAATTTCACCTTTAAACTGCTATGTTTAACACGACAATGGATATATGAAGTTAAGCAACAAAGATGCAACATTATCTCTGAATGCAAATCCTCTTTAAACACACTACACAGGTATAACAGCATATGAAATCAACAATTGATTAAAAAATCTTCTTTGATTTATCTAACATAAATTTCTATTTTATTATAAGTCTTCTTTGATAAATTATATTTGTAGACAAATATAAATCACAAAACTTGTCAACCCTGCCCCCACAGTGATCAAATGAAAATCACAAACTCATCACCTCCATGTCTCCATATCTGGGGTTGTGTTTTAGATTCACAATACAACCTAACAATAAGCAAACAGTTCAGAAAAATAACCATGATCAGTTGAAAAGCAATAAAATTTGGGTTTTGATTTCAAATCCTATCACATTTAGTCTATATAACTTGTAAAGTCACACTAAAAATACAAAAAAAGGAAAGATAAAAAAATAATAAAACAAACAGATTCATCAGCAATAGGATGGCAGCATGACAGAATGAGATTTCCAATATAGTGTGTGAATTATTCCCATTTGAAAGCTCCTAGAACAAAACAAAAAAATTGGAACAAAAATACATGCAAAATAGTGTTGTTGTTGTTTTCAGACTTGTATAGATGGAGTGAGGGGAAACCAGCCTCTTTAAGTGTCCAAAAAGTAAGAAATCTTCAAACAAAAACAAAAAACAAAAAAAAAAAAAAAATTGATGAAATGTACTACATAGACCATTAGGCTTTTAATGCACAGAGTTCAGCATTTTTGAGTAGAAAGTATCTTCTGAAGCTTTAAAGAGAAAATCTGTTAGGAAGGTGGCTCAAAAATTTTCCACCCCCCCCCCTTTGGGATCAAAGGGTAATCAGAGTATTTTAGGATACAAAAAGTGGTGCCCTTTGTTCAATGACTAAGGTCTGGATCAGTTGGCTGCTGTCAGTTTTAACATATAAAATTAGCTGCCATAGGGGTCCCGAATAGATCAGGATACCCGCATTAAAAAAAAAACTCAAGAAAAAAAATTAATAAGTGTCTTACACCATCCTTTACCATCCCTGTAGTGTAGACCACAAAATTCACCTAACAAAAAAAAATTTACCACCAGAGGGGCCATTTGCTAAATAAACAGGAAAATGTATCTTGTAGTAAGATTTTCAAACATTTCTCTCCGATTAAAGTAATGACTAGTAGCACCGCTGTCAATTACAATTATATTTTCTTTTTATTTGCCTAGGCTTGAGCAATTGTTCCCTTAATTAGTCCAACATTAATATTTGTAGAAGATTTCTTCTTAGAGTTAAAAACACTTCTTTAGGCTTTGATTTGTTAATTTGGTGGCCATATAAGTGAGCCATTTGTTTTTCGTGAAGAAGACTCTTTGATGTGCAGATTCTGCTCAGCAACTTGAGTGAGCTGTTTTCCAGCAGCTGTTGCTTCAGGTCTAAAATTCCTCAAATTTTCCTATTTTGATATTCTATAACTTCAGCAACAGCAGTTTCCAAATTTACATCTCCCTTAATTTGTAGAGCATCAATTAGTGGTTTGCAAAAAGGTTGAAACAAAAGGTTTTAATTGACTGGCAAAGCAAAATCTATACTTTAGATGAAGTTTTAAAACTAGGCAGGCCCCCACCCCTTCAAACCAAAAGAATGAAAGGGCCTCATAGTTATGCAGATGTTCAAGAGATAAAAATTGCAGCTTTGGCGCCAGGAGGAACAATTAAATGTTTCCTGAGCTCAGACTTTTTCTAGGAATCAAAAATATGAAAATGCAAAAAAAAAATAAAAAATCATATCATACTATGTTGCTTACAAAAAACAAAACTATGAACTGTATTATGTATGGAAGTTCCCAAAAAAAACTTTAATTCTTCCTCAGGAAAGAAAACTGCCACATTTCACCAAATTGGTTCCAATTCACACCCTCTGAGGGAAGCCCCCCAAAAACTCTTTTTTGTTAATTTCCCCGTTCATTAGAAACAAAAATTTTTTTCACTACCCCTCTCCCTAGTTTGCTCAGAGGTTAATCTAAACCTTAGAACTTTCAGAAATGGGGGGGGGCCCTTTGGGTTTAGAGACAAGAACCAAAGTTGCATCAGTGTTTTACATGGAGAGAAATCACACCTCTGCTTATTCAAACTCTGGGGGGGAAATTGTTTCTCAAAACAAAAAAGCAAACAGTTTGGATTCAAACTCTGAGGAGGAGGCAGCACTGTTTCTCAAGACAAAAAAGCAAATAGGTACCAGGCAAAATATCGCTTTGCTTACACACAAACCTTAGAATTTCCCTACATACATATATTCCTATATACATTGCATCACATTACATTACATTACATTACATTACATTACATTACATTACATTACATTACATTACATTAAAGCAGTGTTTTTGTTACCCCAAACCAATACATCTCTGCTTAACCTTTTCTTCAATCATCTTAACCAATCTAACCAGCTAATCCAGGCGCCTGTAAAAAACCCCGGGATCCTATATTGAGGCCAGATTTTCATACAATATTTTATCATTTGCTTTTTCTTAGACATGCCCTTCTATTACTAAATTAATGCAAAACATACACAGAACACAAATTCACAGACAAGGAGACACACATCCAATAACAGACAGAATTCACAGACAAGGAGACACACATCCAATAAAAGACAGAAGCTTCTGTTTGGACTCCAGACACACTTCCCAGCACACACACACGCACACCACAAATCTGAAACAGGGGAATTCCCAAACTGAACAGGCCCAAAGGACCTATTAGGGGCGGTCCCTGGATGGGACTTACCAGAGGGTGAGGTGAATCACTGGGGGGCCCAACCGAACCTCATCCCTAATCAAAATTTTAGGCCTTAAAAAAGGAAGGTAGAGCCTTTCCCTCCTTGCCACTGACCAGAAGCGGACCGTGATGATTCCCCTCACATACAAGGATGTTGGCGCCTGATGAGAAAAATCAATGCCCGCCGCCTGGATCAGTTGGCTTTCAGAAGGATTCCTTCCCGCCTGGTCCCCTAGGCAAAGGGACTGATGCAGGGCGTTCCTCACCTCTGCCCCCCTTTTTCAAAAAGGTCCCTGTTCGGGCGCCAAATTGTCACCTCTACGCCCTTAAGAGGGACAGCTTTTTTTGAGAAGTAGGCAAAATGAAAACGTTTCTTGGTTCAAGGCTAGTGACCAAATTTATTAAGTATAAATTCTTTCTATAGTAGGGTGCTGGGAAAATCTCCCTTTTAAAAAAGAAAGTGAGGTCCAGAACGGGAAACAAAGGCACAGCATAAATTTTTTACCCATGCATCCAGGTGGACATCAGACACACCCACTTCAGCACTATTTCACCAATCACAAGTGACCTTTCCGAATTTGGCCATGGTCCAATGAGGTAGTAACAGACATAAGGGAGCATGCAGGAGGGGGTAGGGTCTCCTGTATATGTGACAACTCCTTAATTAGTGATGGAGATTGTCTTTCCCCCACTCACAAATCAACACCAACAAATAGCAACAGAATTTTCTGCAGTTGGCTTGATCAGTGGACGCTGGGTTTCTACTCCAACTTTCTCTCCCTACCTATGCACAGCATGCATATTGGGGGGGGGGGCAGTAAGACTTCAGGGACCGTATTTTAGAGAAAACCAAATTTAAGCGAGCATTGCACTCCTGGAATGTTTCAAAACCCAGTATGTTACTTACTGGACTCAGTTCCTGACAGTAATAATCAAAAGGTACTATGCGGCTATTTACATCTCTGTTTCCTGAGCAATTGTTTTTTTCTTGTATAAAAAAATGCAAGAGTTAGTCCCACGGAACGCAGCGAGCCTGAGCAGCGACTTCTGAGGAGAGGCGTATGTGAGAAGACATTTTCTATAACACAGTATAAGCTTCTGGGGACTGGAGCCCCCCCCCATCTAACATGGTTTCGCGTAATAACACGCAGATGCTCATTTAATTCTGCGCCAACCGCATGCCCTCTCGTCGGTGGTTCCGACCCGTTCCTCCTTTCCGGGCTTCATTCTCTCCCTCGTCCCCCTTCCCGAGGGAGACCAACGACCCCCGGCCTCCAGGCGCAAGCGCACTCCCACTTTTCGGTTCGCCGCCACCACCCACGATATTTTCAGCGCGTGCGCAGTTGGACGCGACGGCCCTGTTGGCTCTCAGCATTGTGGGACGCGAAGATGGCGGCCGCGGTGGCTTCGCTGGCGGCGAGAGAGGCGCCCCGACAGGTGAGGGCCGGGGTGACGCATCCCTTCCTCCCCAGCCCGCTTCCTCACGTAGGACCCGCCGGCCCTCCTTCCTCTCTGTGGGTTGCCTCAGCACTGCTCCCTAGGGCGTGCTTGCGACGGGCTTCGGGTTTTGTTTTGCTTTGTTTCCCGGCTTCTGAGTGAGGGATCGCCGACCCCGGGCCGCGCAGGAGTCGCATCTCCTCGCGCGGGTATCCGCTGCGGTCATGAACAGTACTGCGTACGCGAAGGCTTTATGCTGCTAAAAAGGAGCTCTTCGGCCATTTCCGCACGAGCCTGTTGTAGCGCGATGGTTCCACTTGCAAAATCCTGTGGAATCCTGGCCACGGGAGCCCGCTGGGTGTCACACACTCTCAGCCCCAGAAAAACCCGTGATAGGGTCGCCGTATTTAGCAAAGGACGTGAAGGCCCCTAGCAACAAAAGCTTTCTGACTGGAAATTTTAAACATCCCTCCTTAACTGTAAACGCTCTGGATTCCATAACAGTTAAAGTGGAATCCTAGTGCTATAATTGTGTAATGTGAAGGGCACCAGGGGAGCAGTTTTGCATTATTATATTTGCCACGATTCCACTCCGAATCCAGATTTTGTGGAATGACACTTGAATATTTACTTCTCTCTGTAAGGAAAATAGTTCCCCCTCCCTTTTACCTGCAGCAGGTAAGTAAATTATTTGTGAACACATCCTTTGGGTGTGTGGCCTTCTGCCCCAGGTTGCCTTGTCAAACTTATTAGTAAATAAGGGTAAGTATAATTGGCTGTTAAGAATGAAAGTTGCATTAATATTTGGACCCCTGAGTGATCTGTGCCAAGCTGGTACTTTAATTCTCTTTTGTTATATAATAGATATTTTGCATGCCATGCTTTGGTCAAGTAAGGAGTTATTATGTGGACTGGAGAATGCTCCGTGATGTAAAGAGAAGGAAAATGGCCTTTGAATACGCAGACCAGCGACTGCGGCTCAATGCCCTTCGGAAGAACAAAATTTTGCCTAAAGAGCTGCAGGTAAGAAAATTACTAAGCTCAGAGTACCCTGGATCCTGGCAATGGAGCTATTCCTGCCCCCAGTAAATAACACCGTATAACAGATTGCAAGAAACTTTCTTCCAATACAGTAGAGTGCCGGTTATCCGACATGCGGTTATCCGACCTTCCGGATTAACTGATGTCGTGGCTGCCTGGGGCTGTGGCTGTAGGCATTTCCGCGCCCCCAGACAAGCCCACAAAATGGCGGCCGCCACGGGCGGCCAGCTAATCCGACATTTCGGTTATCCAACCCTCCGCCCGCCCATTTAGGTCGGATAATCGAGACTACTGTATCACTAAATTGTGATTAATATACGCTAGAAATAATAAGTCTATTCCAATCTATTTCGTTATTAATTTTCCACTACAAATTTATTATGTCTTCATATATACTTGATTTATCTAGTTTCTGCTGTTTACAACTACACCGTTATTAATGGTTTTAAAGGAAATACCAAAGGTTATTTTAGCTGCAAAGAAAGGAGCAAAAAAACAAAAACCGACATGGATCAACATAAAACTATTCTCAACATGGACTAAATGAATAAACAGTTTTTTCCAGGATCTGTGCAGTTGCATTTCCATACACCAGTCAGTACAGTATCTGCCCCAGAGAATTTTTGAGTAAGCCATGGTCTGCAATGTAACTTGTGGATATCCAGTTAGGTTAAAAAACTCTTGCTATAAGCATTAAATCAGGGAACAGTGGAAACCAATATGGAATTTTGCATTCTCATGTCATGTTTGCATTCTGTAGGTTCCTTAAAGTGTTACTCGTTATTTACTGGAAACACAGATAGTGCCCTTAAATTAATATTCAATTAAACATTTAAATGCCTCCCTCATGCTGAGGGGCTGCTGATGCAGAGCTCAGGGCTTTAGGCTGTGATTGCAGCAACTACTCTGCTTCACTATATGGAAAGATCCTATCTTATTTTACCTTTTATTCCAAAAGCACATGCTGTTCCACAGCCGTTTCTCCAAAATATGTGGGCAGGAGCCCCTTTTCCTTAAAAAAATGTTGAGGGCGATCCAAGCGAAGCCCCTGCTACACAGAAAGACAAAGCGAAAGCACTCCTGAGAGACGGCCTCCACTCTTTGTTAAAGATCTCCAAAAGGGGAGAGTCTAACACTCTCTGAGACAGCCCATTCCTCTGTTGAGCAGCTTGTGCAAGTTGAGAAGTTACTCCTAATGTTCAAGTAGAGTTTCTTGTTGTCTGAATCCATTGGGTCATGTCCTAGTCTCTGAGGCAGCAAAAAATGAGCTTGTGTCATATTCTGTATGACATCTCAGATATGTAAATATGGCTATCATGTCACCTCCTAGTTAACCTAAACAATCTCAGTTGCTAGCAGGGCTTTGTTTCCAGACCTGTGGTTCTCTTGGCCACCCTTCTCTGGATCTATTCCAGCTTGTTCTTGAGCTGTGGTGCCCAGAACTAGACACACTATATTCCAGATGAGGACTGGCCAAGGCAGAATACAGCAATGCTTTTACTTCCTTGATTTGGACACTGGAGTCCTGTTGGTGGAGCCTAGAATTGCATTGACTTTTGGGCGGCCACATCACACTTCTTTGGCTGCTCCATCTGCTCTTTGGTTGAGAGAGGATGCTTTAGGTCTTGTGTGTCATAGGGTGTCCCCTAAAGGCCAAGTAACACAGGCAGTCTAGAATTGTGTTATATTCCAAAATCCCTTGAAAGAAACCCTCTAGAAGCCACAGTGAGTACCAGTTTTAGTTACAAAATGCCCCACTGTTTTAACATTGTAGCAAATCCAACTCAGACATCTGTGTGCATCTGAGGAACAGAAACTTTTCATTTTTGCTTGTAGCTTTGTATCGCGTTTCTTTGCTATGGTACTAACATAAAGAGGTCCAGTTATCTTAATGTTACATGAATAGTAATTCCACATGAGGGGATATATTGTCATTTTTAAATAAATTTTCCAGGAAGTGGTAGACAAAGAGATTGCTGCCTTGCCACGTGACAGCTGCCCTGTGAGGATACGCAATAGATGTGTTCTGACATCCCGTCCACGAGGTGTGGTGTGGCGATGGAGGCTCAGCCGAATTGTCTTCCGCCATCTGGCTGATCATGCCCAGCTCTCTGGAGTACAGAGAGCAATGTGGTGAGCAACGAGCAGTCCTTTTCTTCAAAGAAGATGAAACAGAGCACCATTGGAACTTCTACAGTCTGTAGTGTGCAGCATGCAAACAGCAGGAGACGAGTAGTACAAACTGGATAACTGCTGTACTGAAAGTGCATGAAAAATAAAAGACCTCATATTTGACTGTGTTTAAATGTCAGGCTGCAACATGCTAATGCAGTATTGCAAGGCAACGCACAGTAACAAACATGAAAAGGGAACACCAGATGTGATCAAACTAAATCACACAGGATATTCTGGTAATTATAGTTGTCACATCTTTCTGACTAGGTTGCTAAATGGATCATAGAAGGGATTAGCACAGTCATAGAATATGACGGCATATTTGCTAGTGAAAGACTTCCAAAGGAACAGCAGTGTTCATGTCCAAGCCTTTAGAGACAAGTTTTTTGGTTGTGAGGCAGTGTTGGTTTTGACAACGGCAATGATCCTCACATTTTGTTCAGTCTGACTATTCCCATGCTGTACCATGAGGAGAATGTACTGTTTCTCTCTTTGCTGATGAAACTAAAGTGCTTTTACCATATTTGCCCGCATATAAGACATACCCACTTTTCGTGGGGTATTTTTCAAGGAAAAAAAATTTTCGTACCCTGGCGAGGCAAAATGCACAGAAAGGAGAATGTAAAGAATGCTTCACCAGGCTTCCCCTACCCCCTCCCTTCCTCTTTTGGGGGCCCTCTTCCCTATGCATTTAGCATTACCATATTTGCTGGTATATAATAAGACACCCCATTTTCAGAGGGTATTTCTGAGGAAAAATGTGTCTTATATGCCAGCAAATACAGTAGTTCCACAATAAAATTAACTCTTTCAGCAGGAGTTTAAGCGATAGGTTTAATGAGGTGGGTAACTTTGGGTCCTCCTAATGCTGTTGACCTATCGCTCCTATCAACTCTGTTCTTCATAACTCACAGTCAGGGATGATGAGAAGGGCATACCCTTTATTTACATTTTAGCATGTCAAGATACTTTTTACAGAATATTACCTTCAACTTCTGAAGAATCTGGTTAGGCTTTTTGCATGTTGATCCAAGACTGCAACTCATGAAGTAGCTCTGAGTGTGTTTCTTCCTGTCAACTTAGATCTGAGTTGCAAGTTTCTTCTTGTTTTTTTAAATTTTTATTTAAAAAACAATGCACATGCATTCAAGTTAATTCAACTTTTTCGCTGTTTTCAAAGAAGTAGCTGTGCTATGTCTTGCAGCACAAAAAGGGAGGGAGAGAAAAAAAAGCAATGTGGCAGCACCTTTAAGATTTGTCTTTCGTTTTGCATGAAGTTCTGTGGATATAAACCCACCTCTTTGGATGCAGTGCTAAGTGATATTAAGGCTTCCGGTACAAGGTATACACAGTTGTGAGAGTGGAACAGAAATTAATAAGGATACTATTACATTCTTTCTCACTCCCACAACAGTAAAATGCTTTAAACTTGAAGCCTTAGTAGTGCGTCCAAAGTGGGCTTATATCCACAGAACCCCATACAAAAATAAAGACCAGTTTCTTAAAGGTGCTGCAACATTGCTTTTCCCCCTTCCCCCTTCCTTTTTATTGTTGGCTCTTTCTCAAAAACACCAATAACCCAAACCCTTCAGAATAGCAATGACATACTTAAAAGATGCCATTAAGCATTTTATTTCCCCATCCTCCACTTGAAATGCAGAACTTAAAAGTCTTTTCTTTGAAGATGGCTTTGTAAACACAACACTTTCAGCTCACTGCATCAGAAGAGAAAAATGCACATTATGATAGCTAGTCTTATTTTGAACTTTTTTTCAGAAATCCATTGGTAATTCTTCTCTTGCTTGCTTCTCTCTGCTCTCAACCCAGGCTTTGTTAATTGATCTCTTCATTTCATCATCTCCTTCTGCATACATCTTTTTGAGGAGGTTCATCAGTCCTTCACTAGGGTCTGATGTGTCATAGGAAGCTTTCCTAAAGCAGAGATATTCACAGAAGATTATATTATTGGTTATATCCTGAATTTGGGATTCTTCCCATGAGTTAAAAACAAAAAATGCCCAAGTGACTATACTATAATCCTACATACATTTCAATGGAAAATTTGCAAGACTTGAATAGGAAGTATTTTAAGACTGGATTAAGGTCAACTTGTTTCCCCACCCCTGATTCCAGATTTCTCAAACTTCTAAATCCAGAGTTTTCTAATTTCCCTTGTGGTCAGATGCCCAGACTATACCCACATCTGGCAACTTATACGTAACCAAAGGGAGGGAGATGTGGAAAGTTCAGATACTATACAAACATACTTATGCATGCTTGCATATCCTCTTTAGTCTACAATACACTTAAAGCCGCTCAAATACAACAGAAGATAATTTAAACAATGTGCAGGAATGCACAGGACTGTATAAATTGAAAAGCATCTAAAAGCATTTTATTGCTTCAATAACTTCAATAATAAATGCCATACAAAGAACATAGGAAGCTACTGGTAACAATGTTTTTTTTTACAGATTTTAGGAAGTTAGATTTTCTTCATAGGACATATAAAAAGTTTCTGACCATCAAGAATTCAAGACAATATTAAGGCCAGATAGCACTCTGTGCCTCACATGCAGCAATGAACACTGGCAGCATCATTTAGGGAGGCATTTCATACATCGGTATTCTTGTAAGAACACATGAAATTACATTTTAAATATTGTTCCTGACCATCTTACAAACATTTTGCATGGATCTAGCTGAGTACTAGCTTAACAACTTTCATCTTTCTGGTCCTTTTATGAAGTAAGAAAAGTAAAGATATGCTCACTCTTTCTCTTTAGTCTCTTTTTCAACCTGTGTTAAGCACTCCCATTTTTCCTCTTTCTTCTTCTTACATAATATTAAGACCATATCTGTTTTGACCTTTAAAGAGAAGGAAAGCAGCAGTATGAAGTGTTCAAAAAAGTGAGATGAGGGAGATTTACCAGACAGCACACTATGTCTATCATATTTTAAAGACTCAGAACACCTGTATTAATTAAAATAGTTGAAAGAAGTACAGCTTTGTGAGCTAAAGTGACTGAATATTAAAGGAACAGGATTTATGTGTGGTGGCTATTAATACCCTAAAATGGAATACAGTGCTGGGTTTTTTTAATGCATTTTGGCTTTTCAGTTTACAACATTTCTTTCAACTCTGCTAATATTCTGTACACATTCCAGAATTCATACTTTGTATGTATATTTATATTTCTGTACTTGAACAGGTGCAAGGTCCCAATATAAATATCCTAAGAACCATCTCTGCACCAATCACTGTCTAAAACATGAAAACAGCAGCTACTTCTGGCACAGTCACTGGCAAATGTCTCTTCCTTGTGCCCAGGAAGTGGAAGCCCTCCTATCCTTCTCTAATCCAAGAGCGTCTGTGAAAGTCTAAGAACCTGAGTGATGTAGATGAGGTTAGGCCCCTTTTCCGTGACATGCTTGTATTCCTGGAGCAATCTTGCTGTTGGGAAGGGAGTGCCTGAACTGGTGAGCCACCTCCACAGTAGTCTCACATAGTTTATCACTGACAGAGTGATAAACTTCACTAAGAATGAGGCCTCTGACATTTGGCTGCAAGCTCTTTTACCCCCCTTTTCCTCTGAAACATGATCATGTTTGTGCAAGAAGCCCCTTTTTGATGGGTGTCACCCTCTGTACTAGCAAGAGCCTAATGATCTCCTGCCATGAGGAACATGTAAACAAAACAAAAATGTTGAAATCATAGCAACCTCCAATGTTGCTAGAATTAATTGGATGAGATGCACCAACCTTCCATGAGCTGCCTTCCATAGAGATGGGTTGCAGAAGGTTGTTGAATGTCATGGTGTAATTCTTGTTGTTTAAATTCTTTACCAATAGATCAAATGACCTGGAAGAGAAGAGGAGCCATGAATATACCACTAAAATCCCTTACAAAATAAGTGACAAAAGGGGGAAAAACTACTTTAGATCTAAAATCCAGTTTATCTCAAGTACAGGAAAAGACAGACCTTTGAGTAAAATACTGAGAAGTACTTCACATTACTTGGGAGGTCCCAATCCTATATTTGAGATAAAGTCAGATAATGATAGATGTATTAAAATTATTTTTCCAGAAGTTTTCCATGCCCACATCACTGAAGGAGATGCAATCCTGGATTTGAAGAGCAGAACCAGAATAAACCAAGTTATATTCATATCTTGCATTCTTTACTAATAATCAATAATATCTATCCCATGAACAAAGTAACCACCAGGGTTTGATAAATTCCTTTCTGTTGCTGCTTCTGCATAAAGTACCAGCAGTGTGTCTCACTATAAAATTCTAAGAGCAATGGAATTAATCCGTTTCCACCCCCTGCACAGAAATTTGGGCCCTTTCCCTTTCCTACAGCATTTTTTTGATGGAGACCAGCTGCAGGAGATGCAAAGCACAGTCTTGGATAGAAGCCATTTCTCCTGTCTCACTGCTACGGAGAAATAGGGGTCATTTCCCTCTTGAGCTTTTGCTGCTTGCACTATCTGCAAGACCAGCTGAAGAACCCACCCTCACACTCCCCTGAGTTCTCTGTACATGCTGTCAGATTCAGACAATGGAAGGGTCAGTGGTGATGAAAGTAACAATTTGGCTAGTGAGCCAGGCCAAGATTTGTTGACCACAGTGGTGACCCTGAAAATTGATATTCACGCATGTACAAATATGAGAACGAGAAAGTATTTTTAACAATTGAAGATTTTTATAAGCCTTTGAAACACCTTGCTGGCAAAGAACCAACAATTAAATATCGATCTGTACTTCATGGTGTTTAGCACTCACCTTTCTGTGAAGTGCACTTGCACATTTTCTGCTGGAAGATGCTGAACTCCATTTAAAGTGATGTAGATTTTCACAAACTTGTCTGACTGATCCCAAGCTATAGGGATTTAAAAAAGGCCATAAGTTAAAGCGAGTCTTAAAGGTACTTTCTAGGTGAAGAAAATGGGGATTTCTTTCCAATCACCATATGAGCTTTAAAAATTCCACCATGGGCACAAATATATCTAAAACCTCTTTCAAAGGTGACAGAACTGATGAAATGCTGACCAAAAATGCAAGCAAATATCATACATTATGTGTAACTGCATTTGACTGTCTGAATATGGCAACTGTTACTGTAAGTCTGAGGGTCAGCACAGATATAACAGCATTTGGCATAATAAACCATGGCTTAACAAGGATAAGTGTCATGCCCAATTGTTGTTCTTTCCCTCTCCCCTTACATGCCTCATTCAATGTCCCCATTTAATACAATATGACAAACTTGTTCCTGGGAAAGGAAGGGGGTTCTAGAAGTCAGTGTGTTCAACAGAAGACCAACCCTTGTATTCTGCCTCAGTGGTCGTAGAAGACTTGCTTCCTCTCTCAGCCTTGTAATGACAGCATGATTCAGTAATTTCTTCACAGTAGGAGGACATGGAAGATGGTAGTGGCTCATCTTCATCCCTGAGAAAAGTGACTAGTGGAGTGCCACAGGATTCTGTCCTGGGCCCAGTGCTATTCAACATCTTTATCATACTTGATATCTATATAACCCTGTGTATGATATGGGAATATAATGGCCAACTCCAGCTCATCTGCACATTAACCATAAATAAAATGTGATTCAGAAATTAAAATAAACGCTAACTGTCAGAAGCGGTGTTTTCCTTGAAAGTTATCAAAACAAAATACACAGAATGTATTGGGAACTTGATGGCTATGATATTCCCTTCTTCCTACTGTATCAATATACAGAGAGTATGTGGGTGCCCCTACCATAATTATTGATTTTGACTGTGTATCCTGTGAGTGGTGTTTTTTCTTCTTCAGGCACCGCTGCTTTCGGTTTAACTGGTGGCTGGTTTTTGATTTCTTTCTCTATCTTAGTCTTCTCTGCCAGCAAGACATCACGGAGTCTCTTTTGTGAAGCCTTTTTCAAAAGCTCTTTCACCTCTTCCAAATCTTTCTGTAGCTGCAAGAAACACAGTGGGCACATAACTTCATTAAATGCTGCTGTCTTTGTATCATAAAAGTACAGGTGAATATTAATTTGTATTGTCCTAATTTATAATATTTCAAACTTACTTTTCTTCAGAAATAAATAAATGTCTCACCCAGACAGACAGACAGAGAGGGGCGGGGGAAGAAAGCACCTGCAGTCTTGGCATTACTGAAATGAAGGGGTTTCCTTTGGCTGCTTAGAAGGTGGACATGGTATGGGAGAAGAAACTGGAATCTTTTTTGCTTCTTGGTTAGGTGGGAGGGTGTCTTATCATGTAGAATGAAGGGGTTTCTCTAGCCTGGAAAAAATTAAGCTTGGATGTTTTATGCTTCAAATCTCTTTAAAACTGCTGGCAAGCCACGTAAAAGTGCTAACTCTGTTCTTCCCTCTGCTCTGTCGGAACACATCCCTCTGGTCTCCAATGATTCCCTACAGAACTACTCTACCCATCTGTGTCAGTCTCAATTCATATTGTGAGTCCAGAAACACAACCCTGACATAAACTGAAACTGACCTGTAGACACTATATTAGTGACTGATTTTAAGGCAGCGTATAAAAAGAACAATCAGCAAAGAAATTAAATTAAATGTTCAATTAAAACTACAGAACAAATCCATACTTGATTCAGATGTGGATGGCCCAGAGAAAGAATTGATAATTCCTCTCAGTCAGAGGTGGGCGACCCACAGCTATATATGGCCCTCAAGTTTGATTCCAAAAATTCCCAGCAAGGAGCTTCTGCTCAGGTCATCTGCCAAAGTCATCTGTCCCAGGCAGAAATGCAAAATTTATTGTAAGTTTGAAGTAAGGAACTCTTTCCCCCTTTCCGTTATTAAGGGAAAAAATTGGGAAACTTGCAAAAAAGAAAGAAAGAAATGCAACATTGGCATCTTTTACCCCTGATAGTAACTTTGTTACTTTTGAAATGTGAAAAAGTTGTACATAACTTGGTCTGGCATAACATTATCATGTTTTGTATATTAAAAGTACAGTTTTCAGACGAGAACTATTTTTCCACTTTTCCACTTTTAAAAAAAGTATTTTTCTAACAAACAGAACAAGGTCTTAAACTGTAATAGCTGAACTATAAGAAACTCTTTAAGTTTTGCCAGTTTATGAAGCTCAAGCTTCATAACAAAAAAAATGATCAACACTAGTAAAATGAAACTATGGGCCTTTCCACACTACAATGTTACAGTATTTTTCAACATCCTCTAGAATTCTGAGATTTGTAGTTTATTGAGGCCAAAGAGCTCTCTGGTTGAAAAGTCTAAATGCCCCTCCCTAAACTACAAACCCCAGGCTTCCACAGGATGTTGAAAGTGAAATACTGGCATTATAACAGTGTAGTGTTGAAAGCCCCTATTTTGTTTCCTCTAGTCTTCCACAGTGTTGAGCAAACATAAAGCAACTTTCTCATAAAACCACTAAGAAAAGGAAATCCAGATCAGGAATTACGATGAACAGATACTGGACATCAGTGCTTCTCAGGCTATTAGATGTGCACGAACAATCAGTGTTTTCTTAAAAAAAATAGCCGCCGGGGCCCAGTACTGTATTTATGTCCACTGGCTAGAACTGTTTCTTTTTTCCTGAAAACTGGCTATCGACTTGCAGCTGATGGCTTGTGCACTGGCACCAGTCTGCAGCATTTTCTTGAAAGGTTGCTTGTTTCCTGTGATTTTGTTTTAAAGTCACTAGTTAAGTGCCGTATGTACAGTGTTGCAACTCCAACTGTTGAAACATGAACAAACCGCCTTCTCACAGGCCCAGGTAAACAGAGCATCCTCTCGACTGGTGCAGTTAAGAAAAGCTTGAAAGGGGAGCAGTTTACATGCAGTGCATTTTGGGAGGCACTTGAATAAGATGCTTTTGTGCTTTTGAAGGCACACAGTTCTGAGAGAAAACATCTTGTGTTTTCAAAATGCAAAAGCCAACTGTGGGGTGGAAGAAACAATGTACTGTCCTTGGCCAATTCTGTTTATACAAACAAATAGGCTGACATACTCCTCAGTATTTACAATGTCAAGATCATGAGCCAGACTTCTTCTTGTGGGTCTTCAAGTCCTTACCAACTTATGGCAATCCTGAGGTGAACCTATCATGGGGTTTTCTTGGCAAGATTTCCTCAGAGGGGGCTTTGCCTTTGAAGCTGAAAGAGTATGACTTGCTGAAAGTCACTCAATAGGTTTTTGTGGCCAAGTGGGGATTTGTACTCTGGTCTCCTGGAGCTCTAGTCCAATACTGAGGCCACAGCATCAGCCTGGCTCCAGCCAGACTTAAGACATTGTACATAGTGCAATTCACATTTACAACTATGGCACCACTGCCATGACCACAAATGGCTTCCCCAAATCCACCTGGAAAGCCAGACAGCTGCACCAACCCAAGAAGTTCTGCAGTAATGGCAAGTGGAATGCTGAAGGATGACATGTCCAGCCCCCTGCCATCAGTATGACACAGTAAAACAAACCTTCTTTGGAGGTTTTGAAGCAGAGGCTGGATGGCCATCTGTTGGGAACACTTTGATATGTGTTCCTGCATAGCAGGGGTTTGGACTGGTTGGCCCCTGTGGTCTCTTCCAACTCTACGAATCTATGATTCTAGGACCCCACAGGGCAATGCAAATGTTATTTCCCAGGGCCCTGACTTCTTATTCCTCAGAAACACTTTGATCAGACTGCAAAGGCAGAGTTTTTTGTTTGTTTTGTTTTTAGAGTGGTATCACAGAACTCTGTTACCACAGTTATGCTGACATCTTGGCCTACATTTTGTGCAATGGCTTATTAACAGAAGCAGGTTTGCATATCACAACAAGCCAGATATTAGCAAACTGCACCACCTTGCTGAGACATATGAATGCATAAAAATTATCATGCAAATACAGTGCATCAATGCACATGGTCACATGCTTCCTTCAAAGAAAACGTTGGGAAAGCTCTGGCCCTTCAGATATTTTGGACTTCAGCTCCTAGAGTTCCAGCCAGAATAACCAATGGTAACATATTGTCTTAGTTGTATAGTTGGCCCTCCACATTTCAAATTTGACTTCCACAGACTTGATAATTTGTGAGTTTCTCCAACCCTGCCACCCTTGCAACCTCCAGCATTTCTTTTCTGTGGGAACCCTCCTTCTTGGAAGCTCCATACACCACCTCTTCCTCCTCCTCCTCTTCCCCCCTCAACCTGGCCACCTAAAATCAGCTCACAGCCCAACTCCTCAGCACCACAAATCTTGTCCCAATGCCCCCACATACACCCAGGGAAAGAGATGGGCAAAAGAGAGACGCTATAGGGACACCATACTGACCTATCCTCTTTCTTTGACCTGGTTTGGATCCAGGGTAACCATTCTCCCCATCGTGCCTTAGTCCCCTTCTCACAGACACACCAACATATTTTGATGTTTGCAATTTGTCCACTTTTGCAGAGGTCTTGAGCCTCCAAGCCTAGTGAATGTGGAAGGTTGACTGTTGTCCAAAGTATCTGGAGAACCAAAGCTTCCCAACCTGTTCTAGGACCACATGTACCACAAAATGATGAAAGACTCTTCAAAGTGATGCTTTTCATTTAATTATGAAGAATCCAGAAAAGCTGCATGTCACTAGAGTCTATGTTTTTTTTGTTTGCAAATGAAATTTGATACGCCAAAAACGAACATGCACTGAAAGCTAAAATCTGCACCGTTTCCTTGATTTAATGACCTAATACATATTAGGCTAGTCATGCCATATTAAATATTACTGAAGACATCCCCAAAGAGCAGTTATTATTTCAGAACCAACACTTAGCCTATCCTCTAAAACAACTTTTAAAAAAATTAACTATTTCTATCTACACAGATCAAAAGCAGAGAGTCATATTGGTATCATAGAAATAAATTCTTATTAAGACCAACCAGTGTTCACAATGAGATGTGGAGTTACTGTTCAGTATTTACACAGTAGATTGAAGTCTGAAAACATAAATTTGTTCAGCAGGCATTATTACTGCCCAGTAAAGTATATTTTAGCATCACAAGAAACACACTAAGGTAAAGATGGCATGTTTATGCATACTCTCTTAGCTAAATCCATCCAATAACTTCATGAATGAGGGAGGACCATAACCACAAAACACTCAAGTTTGTAGTCTGTAATCCATGGTGTAAATTAGAACCATAGAGTTGGAAGAGACCCCAGGGGCTATCAAGTCCAACCCCTGCCATGCAGGAACTTTCATCAGAGCACTCCCAACAGATGGCCATCTAGCCATCAGGAAGTTCTTCCTGAGGTTCAGGTGGAATCTCCTTTCCTGCAGCTTGAATCCATTGCTCCTTGTCCTGGTCTCTGGAGCAGCGGAAAATAACCCCGCTCCCTCCTTTGACATCCCTTCAAATATTTAAACATGGCTATCACGTCCCCTCTTAACCTTCTCTTCTGCAGACTAAACATACTCACTAGCTTTCAAATGACACAGGACCCTTCTGATACCTACCCAAGTTTCTGACCGCCAGAAGGTTTTCTTTTGATACAGCAATTAACGCCACGCCATCTTAAAAGAAAACTGGGGAAGCATTTCCCCCCTTTTCCTGTGAGGCGTTCCTTTAGATCCCCTGTATGTTTAGAATAATGCTCCTTCTGTACTTCTGAAATCGTGGCTTGTTCTCGTTGCAGGTACAACACCCAAATTTCTTTCCCTCCCCATTTTTCACAATGTCCTCGTCCTCAAAGGAAAGCCTCACTGGGCACAGGCCTTCCTTCCCGCTAGGGCACTGGGGCCCCTTCTAAGTCGCCCCTACCCAGCCCCTCAGAGAAGGAAAGGCGCCACAACCCGCCCCGCCCCGCCCCGCCCCCCGACAGACCCCCTGTGGGGTCTGGGCGTAACAGCTCCCTTTCCTCACCTCTTCCATGTCGAGAGCAGCTGCCGGGCCACGGGAGCGGAATGAAAAGCGCCGAGCGGAAGGGGCTTTCCCGGCCTCCTGGAGCGGCGTGGGAAGCGCACGGCCAACTCGGACCCAGGTCGAAGCCGCGCCAAATGCTTCCTTTTACCAGGCGTCGCTCCTCCCTCCTCTCGAACTTTCCCTACTCTGCATCTCATGTCGTCATCACTGTCCTTCTCTTTCCAGCCAATTGGGAAGCGCCTTCTTAGAGAAAGCGGTAGAAACTGGCCTTGAAAACACAGAGACAGGCATTTAGAGTGGACCTGCTCGTTCTCTGGGTCGTTTCCGGGTTTACTCCAGAGACGACTTTAAGGTAGAAGAGGGGCGTGCCTGTGCAGGTCAACGGAAGTATGTAGAATGTTAGTGTTAGGGCATTGTGGCACCCATTTCCCACAGGGCAGCAATGTCTTAGGCTATATTCGCAGTAGTTTGTTAGAGAGGTATTATTCCGCTTTCAACATCCCGTGGGTTTGCAATTTAGGGAGGGGCCTTTGAGGCCAGGATTCCATAGGATGTTGAAAGCGGGATAATAGCTCTCTAACAGGCTAGTGTGGAAATGGCCTTAGTCTTTCTAAATGGTTTTCTTATAATCATTCAGTTGCCAATGCAAATACAATAATAAGTCTTGTGGCACCTTAAAAAACTTGACATTTTTATTCCAGCATAAGTTTTCCGTGGACTCTTGTTAACTTTTCAAGTGTATGTAAAAAAAAAGAAAAAGCCTCAGTTTTTAAAATACAGATTAATTCAAAGTGAACCACAAACTCTGTTACAGCCTGTGCGCACGCGGGGACTGGAAATGTCTCCAGAGCGCAAAAGAGCAATTTACTCAGGGTTGGGGAAACTTCCTTTTTGGACTGCAATTGAGCCCAGAATAGTGACTCTCTCCTAAGTGGTGAAATAACTTATTAATAGAGGCCTTTCAAAAACACAACGAAAAACAAGAACCAGTTGCGTCTAGTGAACACAGACATCCTTGCACTGGAGAGGCAATTAATGCATATCGACTGGAATTCTGTTGATTAGTCCATCTAAGGTAGGCCAATGGAATCAATTTTGGAATGGTGAGTCCACATGTAGGTCAATCCAGTTGACTGCTCTGCTCTGCTCTAGGTGGAATGAGGGGATCAGGTTTTGCTTACACATCTATATGTGTTTCTGTGCTGTGGCTAAGAAAACATGCCTTATGATAGAAGGGACTAATTAGGGAGTAGGGTACAATAATCCTGTAATGCAATCCCAGTGATACTCAGTATACCAGCTTTTAAAAATGATAAATACAAGGATGGGCTGAGAAGATCTGCTGTGAACCTGAAATCCTGCTGAGCTGCTTTCCTATGCTGGTGGGAGAAGGAGCGGCCATGGAGGGATGAATCAAAAGAACCTTCAGTGAGAGTTAATTCTTCCCACTGCAGCTTCTATGAGCAATTTTGTCCACACAGTTTAAAAGCTGCTGCCAAGGCCAAGCATGACTTAAGCAGCAGTGGATGCCAAGTTGTCTATAAAATGCCCTAGTTGGAGTTACTACTCTCCACTGTCTCCCACATCCATTTCTGTGCCTAGATTTCCAGCCAAATATATCTGATGCAAAATACCTCACCTTGCAGCAAAAGTCAGCCTTATAAAAGATTTCCTCCAAGCTTCAAATCTTAGTTTATTAATATGCAGAAACATTTGAGGAAATGGGTTCTAATCCACAAAGCCTCATTTTAGAAGTACCACAAGACCTTTTGTTGTTCCTTTACATATACATTCTTGATGCTCCACTGGCTTCTGTGTAGGCATTTTTGTGCTTTCCCTTCAAACAAGTATTAAATGAAACATAAATCTGGGTGATAGAAAAGAGAATTTAATGTGCTGTTTACAATATAGGTACAGTATCTGTATTTTGATGAACTGGGCACCTGTCTTGCTGTTGTTCTGTTGCTGGAAAACAACTCCATGTGGCCACCCTTTATCATGGAGCAACCAGGTCCCATTTCAGTGGCAATTTAATCATTTGAGGTTGCACATATATACTTCCCTCACCTCTAATATCCTCTGTTTTTTGTGCCTTGGTGTGCACATGCGGGCGATTTAACAGAATGAATGGGGAGAATGTTTTGAATTGCTAACATGGACCATTGACTCAAAAAGAGATTGGACTGATAATTGTAACATCTGAAAATAGAAGTCTTTGGTCCCTGCCTCTAGAGAGGGCAATATATGACAATTTTCCAACAAACTACAGGGAAGGAGGATTTTGTCATAGCCATGATTGGTTATCAGCACCAATAGGCACAAAAATCCAATCTATTTCTAGTTCTTGTCAGATTTTGCATGAACAATGCCATTAAAAAAATATGCTGCCTCCTACATAAAAGAAATAAGAAAAGGAAAAAAATGACAAAAAGTAGACATCAAACAAACAAATAAATAAATATAATAAAATTAAGTATTTCTAATGTAAATTAAAAACTAGAGTTAGATTAATTTAGGAGAATAAAGATAAGATGTAAGAATACAGTTAATTGACAAGATAAATGGAATGCTAGATCAATATATAAGAGGTAATTGATGACAAATCGAGGGTAAATGTTATAAAACGAATAATAATATTTATTAGCTCTTACAAAAAAAACTAGGAAGAAATATTGTAAATATGTGAAATTGTTGTAAGAAAATATTACCACTATATGTTGTATTACTAAAAGATGTACATATTTGTTTTTATTTATTATTTCTTTTTTTGGAAAATTGATAAAATTATTAAAATAGAAAAAAATATGCTGCCTCCTAGTGTGGTGGAGTCAGTTTCTTTGGCAGTTTTTTAAGCAGAGGCTGGATGGCCATTTGCTGGAGAGGCTTTGAGTGTATGTTCCTGCATGGCAGGGGGTTGGACTTGATAGCTGTTGTGGTCTCTTCCAACTCTGTGATTCTGTGAAAAGTCAGTACTGGGTTATTAGTAAAATTACTGTTCATTGTTGATTCCCTATTACAAATGGATGGTGTGGTTCAGGGGGAGGTTGATCAGAAAGAATTCACAGTAGCAGAAGGAAATAGAGGCCAGTGTTATGTATTTAACAAGTGAGGCCAAATCTCAACCAGTTGCAACTGCAATTAGCTTGTTCATCAGAATTAAACTAGATGCTGACCAGTTTCCTGTCATCCTGGTTCTGTACTTAGCAACACCTACTATACCATGGATAATTAAATATAAGATTTGGGTTCAAATTTCACATTAACCAAGCCAGGAGATAAAATGAACCACCTCCCTGTTTTTTTCCCTTTCTTTTGTAATAGAAATTAAGGTTCTGGAGCTGTGAACTCCAGAACAATGGACTTATAACTGCAACAGTGGAGAAGGAGGAGGAGGACAAGGAGATGGAGATATTAACCCGTCATCCAACAATGTCCTTTCTTGCAATCAACACAATTTCCCAACCTGTTTTCCACCTGGAGGAATCCCCTTATTTATTTATTTTCCTGTTGGAATGAGAAAGGGGGGTAAATTAAAAATAGCATTCCTTAGAATATTTTGCATGTCCTTTAGAAGGCTGGAAGAAAGGCAGGTACTGATTAATTTGAATCATTACAATATAAGCTGGTAGTTCTCAAAGTATAGAGTAGGACTCTAAAGGGGGGGTGTAATAATTGCTCAAGGGGGGAATCAAGAAAAGTCAGCCTGCAAGTATAGCAAATGTGAAAAAGAAGGGCAAACCTCTGTGTGTGTGTGTGTGTGTGTGTGTGTGTGTGTACCATTGAGGATTGACTGGTCTCTGCAAAAGAATGATGCAAAGCCTCTTTTTCCATTATGCCTTCCTCCAACCTCAGACATAGCAAAAATCAGCTTCTCCTTTTTATGTATTCTGCTGTTGGTGCAGAAGCCACATGCCCCTTAGTGACCATGGGGCAATTTCTCAGGTGTGGGGGAGAAAAGTGAAGAGAGGAGACAGAGCATAAGAGCTCATTGTTAAGATGGGAGGTGCATGTGGCACAAGGTGCCTGTGAGAGAAGGAGGAGAGAGGTATAGGGCAGGACACACAGGGAGGCATGGCCTCAAATGGAGAGTTGCAACATCCACAGGGGTAGTCCCCAAACCCTATGGCATATGCTTTGCACATTATGTCCAGAGCCTGTGTGTTTGATGTTTTAGCTACCTAGGCATGGTGGTATCTTACAGTCTGTTGCTAAAGAGAGGACTGGTGGTGGGAAGACAGCAACAGCGGAGTCGAAGACGCTGCTTACCATGGTCGCCAGACTTCTTACAGTATGACTGCAGGCAGTATTAAGCAGCAGTTGAAGACTTCAGGGAAGATGATAGAATGAGAACTGAAGACTTCAATAGTCTGGAAGTCGTAGGGCTGAATGTTCACTTTGGGCCCAAGGATTGTAGACCATCCATAACAGTATTGGGACAGGTAAACTTGAGGTTTGAATCCAAACTTTCTTGTAGTATGCATTTTATATGTAAAATCCAGCTTGTTGCCTGTCTCCTTGTTAAGAGGCCACCATCATCTAATGGAAGCTCCTCTATAGTCATTCATGCTTGAAGTGAATAAGATGAATGCAACCACATGTCTCCATAACACAATAGCCCCCACCAGTGTCTTTCTGCCTCAGTCAGCCATGTGCTTTGCATTGTTCAGTTGTGGAATGGTTAGCTTGTAAGCCTCTATCTACAACAACCCTGCTGACCACTTATCATCCTCAAGCAACTTCACTAAGAAAGAGGTCATCCTCTCACAGAGATTCTGTGGATACATGGCCATGCAGGCCTCATAATCAGTGATCCTGAAAAAGAGGGCAGCAGTAGAGTAGAATTTTTTGGCCGGTACGTCCAGTTTTCTACCCTATTTGTCAGCAGGAACAGTAAGGTTTTTTTGGGTGGACCTGAACTGTGCTGCCTCAACAATAATATAGTTCAGTTTGGGGTGATGTAGGAGCCAATATGAACCAGACTCCAGGCTATCCACCTTCTTAGATGTTGGTTGAATTGTGGAATAATAACCCAAGGCGTTTACTCTTCCTTCAGGAGAGATGGTACCAGCACAATAGGCGCGGGTGTCAAAACTCTAGTTTGAATCCAGTGGTAGAACAGGTCCTCATGCTGGGTTTCAGGTTGCTTGACTTCCAAATCTAATACTAGCACCATCCTCATCATCTATTCTGCAAAGGCACATGGTGAAACTGACTCATGTTCTCCCAACGTAGCCAGTAGAGTGCATTGGTGGCATGCTTGAAGAAGCAGAGGAAGAATCTAACTCAGCATCCCCCAATATCAACAAAACCTGTATAAGATATGTACTAGTACAGGCTGGAGAAGGAGAAGTCTGAGAAGGAGAAGCTCAAGGAGACCTGGAAACCAGGAACTGACCATTTTGGAAAGACTGGAGGTGTTGTATGATGGCCATTCAGAGAGTTGAGTTGAGGCCAGAGGGACCTTGTGCTACGCTGTTCCTGATAAGATTGCAGTCTACTCAGAACTGAAGGTGATGGCTCCAAAACAGATTGTGAATGTTGACAGTGACTGCCTTGGTGGTACCATGGATTATGTTGTGGTGAAATGGGTTCCATTGTTGATTTTGAGCCATGGGAGCAATGCCAGTCATATCCATACTCCTTTTAGTCGAATTCAGAGGAAGGAGAGCAGTTGTGCCAACAGTACAGAGAATATCGGTGGAAATGGTGAAACTGCTTGTAATCCCTAAATCATATCTATGTTGATGACAGTTGGACTGATGATGATAGTGATGGTGTGGAGATCTAGAGCAGTGACTCCCAGACCCAGACTGAATCTCAGTCTAAGTAATCTATGAGAGGCCTTAGAAAACAATGAAGAAGTCGAGTGTCATTGAACTGATGAGTTAAAGGAGGAAAAGGGTCCTTTCCTGATGGAGCCAGTGGTAAGCGAAAACAGACAGCAGGATCCATGTATGGTAACCCAAAAGACAATTGTGTAGCTTCCAGGTGATCTGACTTTCTCTCCTTCAGAAGCTGTGACAAGTTGTACCACCTAAGGAGAGTCTTCTGCAGAAGATCCTGCATGTGCCTCTCAAACCAGAGATGAATGTCTGTATCGGAGAAATCCAAGTGACTGACAGCTTTCTGCAAGTCCATGGGAAGGGAGTGGTTTCAGTGGGGCTGGGTTACTGTTGGATTTTTGCTGGGTTCTGGGAGTGTGTGTCCAGATATCTGTGAGTTTTTCTCTCAGTCTAAGTATTTCTTGATTTATAGCTTGAGCTTCCTCCCTTGGAGTACGCTTAGGCTCTCCATCTTGGACATGGTTGGCAGATTTACTGCCTAAATTCTTGTGGCTTTTATCTGCAAGATTGTCTGTGTATTGCTTTTCCTGTAAAGACATCAGGGTGTATCTCATCTTTGAAGACTGATCATTTTGATATAGTGTGCTTGCCAAAGGAATTTGTGTCAGTCAATTAGGAACAGATGCCTGATTAAAAGACTTTGGTTTGGTTGCTCTTGAGCTGAGTAAGTAGTGATAGTCTTTTTGAGTCAGTTGTTCTGCCGTGAGAGTTTAAAAGCTGAGAAAGGAGTCTTACAATTGACTTGTGGCTGTTTCAGATATGGGCACTATGATATATTTCTAGGAGGAGTTGCTTTTTCTGTAGCACATGGTAGTGTTCGACTACATCCAGGTGCCCTGATAATGTTGGGCAAGCTTCTTCCAGGTGATCAAAATCAGCTGCCTTTTTAACCCCGTTTGCCATAAGGGATTTACATATTTAAGGCTTGATGGAATTTCTCCAAGTTGTTTGCAATATCATTTAGTGTCCGCAATATAAGAATAAATGTTTCTGCAGATAATAAAAAAAACTCATGGAAGGGCTGAGCAATATTATTGGGAGATATACAGCCAGCAAGTTCTAGGAGTTTGTCTCTGTTATCTCCCTGTTCTGGAGAGTAGTTTATATTTAACCTTTGGAGAACTGAGGAGGCTGTTTTGCTTAATTCAGATTTCTGTGGTGACTTAGAGAGTGAAATGGGAGCTGTGGATGCAATTCTGTTACTCAACAGATTGTGTTGTTTCTGCAGCTGGAAAAAGTGAGTCAGTTCTATTTCTCTGCTTTGAAAGATTCCTGGGTTCCAGTATTATTGTTGGGACTGGTCCAGATTCTTTTCCTGCCTTTAGGTGGCATTTTAAGGTGTACGAAGGTGATAAGGCCAGATTATATTGGGAGGTTATTTCAGTAGTTGTTAGTCCGTTACCTGAGGTGAATGTCAAGAATCTACTGGTACTTCCTTGCATTGGTTCTGAACAAGGAGGCTGAACAGAATGAGGTGATGACCTAGGCCAGTGGCTCTTAACCTGGCGTCTGGGGACCCCTGGGGGTCTGCAGAGCCCTCACAGGGATTCTGTGAAGCCCTGCTGCTGGGCACCAACAGCAGCGGCAGCAACAGGAAGGCAGCAGTGAGGGTGGGTGCAGGTGCCGAAACTGCTCCCTCATTTGCAGACAAGGGAGCAGTTTGGACATACACACATGCCTGCCCTTTCATCAGGAATCGAGCAGCAGGATGTGCGGGTACCAAGGGACACATCAGCATGCATTCTCCCTGCTGTTGCATGCCTGACAAAAGGGACCTGGTGACAGGTGTATGCATGCACCCAAACTATGACTTGGGAGACCGGGGCTTGAATCGCTTATTGGCCATGGAAACCCACTGGATAACCTCAAGTAAGTCACATTTTCTGAGCCTCAATGAAAGGCAAAGGCAGCAAATCTTGCCAAGAAAGCCTCCATGACAGGTTCACCTTACGGTCACTGTAAGTCAGTTTTCAAAGGGGAGAGACATGATGACTAGAAAGAACCTCCCCCTGCCAGTGACACTGTGTTGTTGTGTGCCATCAAATCACTTCTGAATTATGGCAAGCCTAAGGTGAACCTGTCACAGGTTTATTCTTTGGCATGATTTTATCAGAGGGGATTTGCCTTTACTTTCCACTGAGGCTGAGAGAATGTTACTTGCTCAAAGTCACCTAGTGACTGAGCAAGGATTTGAGCCCTAGTCTTGAGAAGCCTTTAATAAATAATTTTTGAATATTTAAATATTTAAATCTAAATTTGAGTAATTAAGTCTTAGGGGTCCCCAGTCACAAATTATATTTACAGGGGGTCCCTGGTAAAGAAAAGGTTAAGAACCATTGACCTAGGCCTTGAAACAACCTTTACCTTTTCTTCTTAGGACATGTCTTCTCTGATGTTTAGAAGCAGCAGCCTTCAGATCCACAGACCATCTCGGTGTCAATGAGGCATGAGATCAAGCCTCTGCTGCAATAGAACTAGTCATTCTGGTTCTGAGATTATTCAGCTCTAGCAGCTGAACTGGGTACAGGGCTTTGGGAACCATCCATCACGCCTGAGTTTTGCAAATACCTTTTAATGGTGAGACAGACCAAGGAACTGGAGGTAGTTGGAGTAGAAGAGGATTGTGGAACAGAAATATGTCCTGAATCCAACAATTCGAGGGCTTGTTAATAGTCGTCAAGAGTTGCTCATTCAATAGCACCCTGAGCTGAATAGCTCTTCCATGCTTCAGCACTTACTGCTTTGCAATGAGCACACAACCCAACATTGTGGCCTTCTCCTAGACACAACAAACAGTGCAAATGCCCATCCATCCTGGGGACCTTTGCTCTACAGGAAGAACACTTTTTAAACAAATCAGAGGGCATTGTAGATCACGAAGAACCAGTATGAAAGAGCCAGAAGTCAGAAATGTAGCCAAAAAACCAGTCTGAGTCAAGCCAAGACAAGAGTCCAAAAGTCAAGCCAAATTGAGATCTGAAGAAAAAAAGTCAAAACAGAGTCCAAAAATTAAAAGCCTGGAAAAAAAGGTAGATAAAAAGATACAGCTCACCAGCAGTTCCTTTGATGATGCTAATGTTGCAGCGGATGAAAAGGAATGGAGGGTTTTGAGCAAGATTAGGCTTGGTAACATGGACTAGGGAGGAGGGGTTACCACCAAAACACTTATGTAACAGCTCTAGAAGGCTCCAAATGATGCACTGCACAGGCCCTGTAAACCCATTTGTGTGAGTCACAGAGACCATGAAGAAGTAGCTGGTAATGGAATACTTTCTCCACCTTCAGTGGACAGTAGGCAATCTATGGGAACAGGACACCCTGAGCAGTACACATATCTGTGCCTTTCAACAGAGGAATGGTCAGGGGCTTAGAAGGCCTTTGCTGTCCCCATTATCTACAGCCTGAAAGATCTGTCTCACTGCCCAATATTGGGGCCAGCCTTGGATAGAAAGAGACAAAGCTACTTGGTTTATCTCTCTTACCTTGTCATTAATGTGTAAGAGCCAGAGCTAACCTAGAAAGCTCCTTTGACATTGCAACTGAGGGAAAAACAGAGCAGCCTATCTTATTGTGATGCTGAAGAGTACATCACAACCTGAGATAAATTCACAATGCTTTAAACACAAGCTTCCCCTGCCTGTTATTTTCTAGATGTGTTGGAAGACAATTTCTGTAATTCTCCACTAGCATAGCCATGGGATATACGATCTGCAGTCCAACAAATTTGAAAGACACCAGGTTGGGGAATTCAATTTATGAACGGTTCAACAAGCTATGCAGTGATTGAACTATTTCAGGTTTAAATGTACTGAATGTTGTTATTCTTAAGGGTCCCATTAGCTGGTTGTTCAGTCTGTCTGGAAACTCTGCCTTGAAGAAATGGCAGTTGTGCCAGAAGGTGAGAGAAACCATGACCACAAGCCCTCAGTTGTCATGGCTATTAAAACGTTGCACTGTAGTTGCAGAACTTGTTTGCAAAATATGGCTGACAACAAAGCACAAAAAGGAGCATCATTAAACTTTATTATACAGAACTGACTGTTAGGCTATTGCATTAATCTGGATTAAAATCAGAAGGATAATGTTCTTGGAACACTGTTCATAACAGGAAAACCAAATACACAATTAACTTTCCATCCAGTAGTGATATTGACCTGTCTGACATTATTATACACGTTACATATAATAAAAAAAAATTTCCATCAATTTAAGCAATAGTTTAATTCTCAATGAAAGAAGCACTTCTATAAACATTTTATGTTCAATTCAAAAAATGTAACAAATGCTTTTTTGTATAAAGTTAAAAAACAAGTATGATTTCCAAACAGACACAGGAATCATCTGAAAAAATCTGCCCTATCAATCATTGGTGAGATCACCTTCCATTTAAGCATTTTATCAGGAATGCCTCCTGTCTCTTGCACCAGCCCTGCTAAAATGGGAAGCCATTAATGGGAACAGCGCAACAGCAGAAAGGGCACAATTTGTCTCTTAATTGGCAAAAGAGAACTGGGACAGGTCAGGGGACTGAATGGGATTGCTCTCTTAATTGTAATATATGAAATTAATCATGGAATTCTTAAAAGCAGCATTGAAGTAGACACAGTTTTATGGAATGTTCTTCTTTACCAAATTACAGTTGTTCCACAAGTTATAGATGTGGCTCAAGACTTGGGCTTTAAAACAATAAGGTGCATCTTTCCAGGGTGCAGTGGCAGCTACAAACTTTTGAGATGTTTTCAGACACCAGCAAACTGCATGGCCTTATGACAAATGTGCTTTTTCTTCACTACTTTACTCTGCCCTGTTTCATTTTTCTCACAGGAAAGGAAAAAAATTACTCAAATTTTAAAAAAGGGATGAATAATTTTTAGCAATATATGGAACATGTAGTTCTGAATTAGTGTTACCTATATTTGAAACATCTAGGCATACAAAATAACATGTAAAATATGAAGGTACTGAGGTGTGGCTTTTGGCAAGGCAGCTAGAAAAGAGTATTCCACATAAACAAGATCCTTTAAATAACATCCCTTTGGAAAGGGCCACATAAGAACTAATGAAAGACACCGAAGGAATTTGCTTCTGGGTTGCTCCTTGGCCTTTCCCCCTTCCCTCTGAATGGGTGGTCTGGAGGAATCTTCAAAGGGCTTTGGCTGCTTAGTTCATTGTGCTCTTGGTGCTTGTCATCCAACTGGAACTATGTGCTGCCCTCTTTGGGAGATGATGACAGCTGAGGCTGTTGTAGCGGCTGTGTGCCAGTAGCTGTTTTGATTGAGTTCAAGGTTTTGCTAAACCAAGAGTTTTTAGCCGCTTGGATTTCATTCATAAGTGCACCTCTCTGGTGTTCTAGTTCCTAAGGAAAGAGAAAGAACAATCAAATAGAGATGAGAGAACTATTCAGAAGAGTAAAGATTACTTACAGAGAAATTTTTGGTGAAATTATTACTTTAACCAGGAACATCAGAGTTAGGAATCTGCCAATTAACAGTCTACTGACAATTTATATTGATTTGTGCATTGCTAGATCATTATAATTATATATTATATATGTTGATGTTTAGAATGTGCTAGATATACAGCACAGTTCAGATACTCAGAAAGAACTTCATGTGCAAACATACGTTCAAGTTTTGGAAAAAAAGCAGAACCATATCTGACCCCAGATGAAACAGTTTTTGATAGGAAATAGGGCAAAGGACAAGTTTATACCTGTGGGAAAATTATGTACAGGTCATGCCCGTACATGACACGTAACTTTCCAGTTGTCCCAACATAGGTTACTGCCATGAAAAAGCCTAGCTTAGATGTAGGAAAGCATAGGTCTACAGCTTGCCAAGAAGCGACCAAAAAGGTAGTGATGTTTGAACTGGTGGGTAAAGACGTCAGAGGACCTGCATGAACTCTGTAATTCCTTGAATAACAAAGGGGAAAAGCAGTTTCTGGTGGCATGGAGGAGTAAAGGCATGTCAAGACATAAAAACTGGCCTGCCTTGAAAAGCTCTGTCAGAGTGTGCTGCCCAGCCTGGAGGGCAATGTGTAGAGGAAATAGGATATGAAGATGGTGTGCTGACATCTGTACCTCTGTAAACTGTTCTGTATTTTAGAATATGACCTGTGGAGGGTTGCAGTTTATCCTTCTGGAAACAGGCATAAAAAAACCTAACTTGCATCCTGATCATTATGTATCTAATAGAATAAGATCCATGTATATAATGGTCTATCAGGGTTAAACTCTGTCTGAAGAAACCATTTGGATTTTCTTATTGCTTTTTTATATGCACATTGTATTAAGATGCATTAAGCATTAATTGTATTAAGCCCTGGTGGCACAGTGGTTAAATGCCAGTACTGCAACCACAAGGTGAGTTCGATCCTGCCAGGCTCCAAGGTTGACTCAGCCTTCCATCCTTTCGCAGGTCGGTAAAATGAGTACCCAGCTTGTTGGGGGCAATTAGCTAAAAAATACATTGTAAACTGCTTAGATAACACTAGTTGATAGGCGGTATAGAAATAATTGCTATTGCATTGCTTTTGCTATAAGCTTCTTCTTGTCATGTAGGTCGGGTATGTAGCTGGGAAAAGGAGATAGGTTAATTTCCCCGAGATATCGTGGATGCTTGATGTTGGGGAACACAAATTCAAGACTGAAGGGTTGTCATAGTAATAGGCAACAAGGAGAGAGTCAGAGCTATGAGGTAATGCTCATAACAGCAAATGGAATACTACTTTCACTGGCAAAATTGAGCTTATCACTTAATGCTTATAAAATACTGCAAATGTCTTTTAGTCTAGGCAACATTGCCATGTATGCAATTGCTTTGCTATGATTCTCAATAAAGTAACTGGCCTTTCTCAACTTTGTTGCTGTGGTCTGAAGCCCAGCAGCTTATTTTATAAGTTCCTCTTCCCGGAGACATCCTGTGAATGAGACATGCCGCTTGCTGTTCCTGTCCCCTAAAACAAAGGGATCCAGTTGAATCGCCCCTGGAATAAAAGTGCCATCAAACCCCATTGAGGGATTTGCAGGTTTTAAAGTGGTAAGCTCCACCAAGCTTCTTTTCTACCATCAAGAGTTTAAACTGCAATTTAAAAGTGCTGATTAAAAGAAACTCTCCTAACATGGACTGAATCTGTAACTTTTGCAACTACTGCCTTCCTGCAAGACCAAGGGCTATAAAGAATTAATTGACTTGGACTCTTTTTTCCCCCAAACATTCTTTTTTTCTGTTTTTTTCCTCCAAAAGCAAGATTGAGAGACACTGAGAATCAATTAAACATTAAATTAATTTTATAATTAAAGAAGGAACCTAAATATATGGATTTTTTAAACAGTATTTAGGCACATGGGAAAGTAATATGCTGTTTACTTGAACTTGTGATAAGAGTAAGGTCATCCCTGAGAATCAGAAATGAAAGTAACTCAAGCAGCTGCATGCATATTGCTTTGCTTTAAGCAAAGGCTATACAGAGAAAATTGAGCAGAGTTTGATATCTCCTGGCCAAAAGAAGCTATAGCAGCCAAATAATTTTCCTTTTATTTTTTTCTTTATGGGAGTTTTTAAAAAAAAAAAAAAAGATTGATATATTCTTTTTGCTGTAATTTTGGATTATTTTGTTTGCAAGACAAAAGACGATACAGCAGCCAATAGATTTTTTTCCTCTTTACTGTATTTTTAACTTTGTATGGAACGCTTTTTAAATTGAGTTTTTTTTCTTCCTCCTATAAGTCTGGATATTATGTCTGTGAGTCAATACAGAGGATTAAAACAAATAAATCAGAAAGAACAGGATCCTTAGATTTGCCATCTAAATCTACAGACATGTCATGAAAATATACAGAAGAGCTGTAGTCTTTAAAAGCACATATAAACCAGATGAGTGTTCAGATGACTCAGATCAGAAAGGATCTGATGGCAGAATTTAAAAAGAGCTAGTAAGAGAGATGAAGGAAATGAAATCAGAGATGAGAGAAATCAAGGATTCTACATCACAGAATTTCAAATTCAAAATGACCTTAACAAATTAGAGAGATGGGCCAAAATGAATTTCAACAGGGAGAAGTGTAAGGGCAGAAAAAAAAATGAAATGCACAATGTAAGATGAGTGACACCTGGCTTCACCACAGTACATGTGAAAGGGATCTAGGAGTCTTAGGTAGACAACTAGCTGAACATGAATCAGCAATGTGATGGTAGCTAGAAATGTCAATGCAATTCTAGGCTGCATCAATTATACAATGACTATTACTTTGATATAGCTGCATGCCATTGCTTAAATAAAACATTTCTCAGAATTGGTATGGTCTGAAACAGAAACAACATTCTCAGCCATCCCCAGGCATTCTAGAAGGATACCATGGTTGATGTAGCAGTGGAAGCACTGGGAAGATATTTCCAGTTAGAGAAGTTATTATCTTTTCACAGAATCAGTAACAGTGTGCTTTAGGAAAGTGGAAAACTATCTTTGTTATCTTAGTGTTTTTATTTAGTATTTAGTGTTAAGGATCAGGATCAGTTTTTAGTAGTTAGTATAAGAGCCAGTGTGATGTAGTGTTTTGAGCATTGGACTACAACTCTGGAGGCCAGAGTTCAATTCCCTCATTGGGCCATGGAAACCCACTGGGTGACCTTGGGCACATCACACACTCTCAGCCCCACAAAATCCTGTGATAGGTTTGCCCTAGGGTCACCATAAGTTGAAAAGTACTTGAAGGCACACAACAACAACAAATTTAGGATATGAACATTTGTCTCTCTTTTTTCTTCTCTTTTTCTGTAATGGTGTGGATTCATAGTTTGTTTTTTTTATTTTGTTTTATATGTATGTGTAAATAAAAAAAGGACAATGAAGGACAAGATGGTGCTGAACTCAGGAAAAGTTCTGCAATATAGCCATTCAGTTGCCCACCATAAGTTTGGGAGACAATGTCAGAGGCAATAGTAAGTCAGGAGAGGCTGATTCCAAATAATAACCTGTACCAGATGAATCTGCATCTTCCTTGTTTGAGGGTTGTGTAGGTTTCTGTGTTTGCAACCTCAAACTGAAGTATTGAGTGTGATGGCTCCCTATGAAACTGAGATGACTGATGCTGGTGGTACTGAAGAGAGTATTGTGGACTGCAAAATGGTGAAATCATTCCGCTGGTGCCTAGATTTCTGATCTCTTTGCCAACAGAGATTGTTGGAATTGTGACTGTGAAGATGAACGTTTGATCATTTGTTCTTTGGAGCACAATCCTATACATTTAACTTCATTCAGTGAGTGTTCTTGTAAATTTACCACAATATATTGTGGAGTAATACCTTCATATTGTTCCTTTCATATGTGATCAAGGATCAGTGTTGAAAGATGTTTGTTAACGGAAGCTTATTTTATAGATCTAAGTATATCCAGAGCATCTTATGCTTGTGAAGTGTAGGATGGTAAATCAAACTGTTGAGATAAGGAAGAGTCCAATTGTCCTCTTCTGGCAGCCCACCAAGGCTTCCAGCTATATAATCAGGCTGTTAACAGGAGCTAGCAGGCAAAGTTTGTCTTAGTCTGAGTTTTCAGTAGTTTTACAAAAACTGAATCCTACCTACATTTTACCTAATAATCCATTTTGTTTATAATTTTAATTTATTTTATGCATTTTATCCTATTTTTAGTAGCTGTAGCTTTGTTATACCTAACATTGTACAATTCGGATGTTTATTATGTTGGGTCTATGGACCATAAAATAAAGTTTGTTTGTTAGTTACTGTGAATCCAGAGAGGGAGTGTTCAAGGGCAAAATCCATAGTCAAGGCAAGGGTCAAGAGTTCTAGGAACATGAGCAAGGAATTCAGGAATAAGCTAGGCTCTCTCCACTGATGAAGCAGTTGGCTCCAACAGCTTCTTCCATTCTGGCCTCTTGTTATATAGGCTCACCCAGTTGCAGCCTAATTAACAAGTCCTTCTTATATAAATGCTGTCAGAATCCTGGGCTCTCTCTTTTCCACCTACACTGGCTGCTGTGAGTACTGTTCCTCTCCTGTCTCAAGGGTGTGGCTGTTGGAAGGGTTCTGTCTGCATCCTGGGAGAGGGGCATGACACCAATTGACACTGACCTGGGATGCCCCCATCTTGGCAGAATGGGATTTTGTCTTCTTTTTAGGAGGCTCCTTCCCGAAGATATCAGTATGTTGTCTGGATATCTTTTTATGTTTCCGTATCTCTGCTGGGATCAATAAAGATCCTCCTGGTGGTGGAAGATGTGCAGTAAACCGTCTTGAAGAATTCAGTACTGAGCTAGTTCTCCTCTGAAGGTGTGGATGCATTAAGGGCAGAATTTCCAATGAGGAAAGTCACCAGGTATCATATAATGGCAGTGATACTAATAAAGTGTTAAAGTCACTATCAGTGTTGCCACTGATGTTCTGGTTGGATCTGACAAGTTATCTGTGATTCAAGCTCTGTTGTGGTTTGGCCAGTCTTATTCAGACACAGAGGCCTGGATTTACAAACCAGGAGCCAAAGGGCAGTTTTTTACCACTTTATCCACCTATAGAGCGCTTCTTCCCAAGCCCAGAGACAGGAAAAATGATGATGCAAACTTTGTTTTCTAAATATCTTGGCTCTCTCCCAGGCAGAAAAAGAGAGAGGAAATGGTAAACCAGATGGCATAATCTTTCCACAGCAAGAACTACAGCATTTAAACAATGACTGAAAGCCATCCACAAAAAAAGGTGAGAAGCATGAAAACAATGACAGCCCAAATAGATTAAACAGATTTTGCTGGGGGAAAAACTGAATAAATAAAAAACCAGAAGAGTGAAGAAGGATGACTACTCAGCCATTTGAGGCAAAGGTGTTCCTTATGAGCAAAGTTTCTAAGCTGTTGCTCAGTGAATGAAGAGTACGAAGGAGAGTAGTTTTCTTGTGCCTGGGCATGTGCTGTGCAGAGTGGGTGAGACTACTGCCAGAAATCTATTCCCCTTTAGAACTTTCTATAGCTGTCTCTGCACAGTCTCTCTGCACAGGCGCAAGACCCACTTACATGAATCACAAAGACAATGAAGAAGATTGTATGGTTACTATTTGTTCCAGCAATGGATGCAGTGGCAAACTATAGTTAACAATGCAACATAATACTTATATATTTGGATTACCTGTATTTTACATTTGGCTTCTACAAGTTGTAGTTTGGTCTGTGCCAGGTCCAGCTCCATCTCTCTTAGCTGTTTTTTAAGGGCATCCTTCTCATCATCTGTGACTGTTCCTGGGTTTTCTCTAGGCACTGCAGGCACTCTCAATGTCCCCTCTTTACTAAAAATTTCACTGCAGTGCTTGCAAGCCATCACCTTCCCCTGAAACAGCAAGGCACAGAAAGAAATAACAGCCATGGTAAAAAAAAAAAAAAGAGGCAACGCTATTTTCTTGGTGGTAAAAAAACATGCTATTCAGTAAATAGAATCATATTTTACTGTGTGGCTCTTCTTGGCCAAAATGATACTATGTCCTTCTACAATAACAATAACTACTACAGGATATGCAACCTACCTGGAATTGGATATCTGACACTCTTAATATATTACATTTATCAGAAAATTGATCTAGCTTGCTTTCAGAAACTCGTTACTGAAGGCATATAGAATTCACTGCCTTTTCTCCCCCTATAGTACGATCAAGTTTGACTGGCCACCATGTTTTTCTGTTAACTTGGTTATATGCTGCTCTAGATAGATATTCATTCTAGACAACCCAGTAAAAATGCCATCTCACTTCCTCCTTCCTTTTAACAAAGCTATCTGGAATTTTTTTTCTGCAAATATTCTCAGATTTGGGCAGCTATCTACTCCCACCCCATCCTCATATAAACACTGCGTCAAGAAGAGTACATCATGGTATTCCATTCCTCCTAGAGGGATTTCTGTCTTCTTTTCAATCTGTTCTGCTGCTCCTTCTAGTACAGTGGTTCTCAACCTGTGGGTCCCCAGATGTTTGTGGACTCCAGCTCCCAGAAGCCCCAGCCACTATGGTCAATGCTCAGGGCTTCTGGGAGCTGAAGTCCACGAACATCTGGGGACCCACAGGTTGAGAACCACTGTTCTAGTAGGTCCAAGTTTCTAGGGGAAAAAATGTAAATTGGAATCCGCAGGCCAACAGAGTTGTGGATTCCAGAGAGCAATATGTTCTGATCTGTTCATCAGTGTTTACAGCTGTGGATCTGGTGAGTCTGCATTGCTATTCTGAAGCCAATATTATGGTTTCAGAGCGGGATATAACTACCTATGTCTCCCTTTCTTCTGCTTGGTCCTGTGCATGACATCAGGGATTCTCCAACATTAATTTGGAAAAGTCTGTTTCTGGACTGCAACTCTCAAGCTCTGTTCTATAGATAGGGAGGACATACAGTATGCCAATGGTATACAGTTCCAGGAAACAATGTTCTAAAGATATACTATATAGTGTAATGGAGTTGTCTTTTTTGAGAGCCCTTCCTCTCAGGCTTGATTTTTGCAGAAGTATCTTCAAGTAAAAAAAGCAATTTTACAATCACTTCTAAGAGCAGCCAGTAAATGTCACTGCAAAAATTGTTCGAAGAGTGCCTAACAAAAATGGGAATGCAAATAAAATTGGTCAAGGAGTGGTTGAAAGCTGTTCTAAGATAAAGATGTTAAGAAGCGTCAACATATGAAACTACTTTGTCCTGATAATGTGAAAGAAAAATCACAAAGAGTGAAGGATACACTGAAATTACTGAGAACGAGAAAAGATCCCACCACTGAAACACACAGGGTTTGCATCGTTAATGTTGTGACGTACATTATTGAAAGGTCAGCCAATGCTCTGCTTTTTCAGCACATCTCCAAAGTAGCGGATGTTCTGGAGTTTTTAGGTAGATCAAACATTCAAATTTAGAATTCCTAAATCTTTAACTGTCAAGCAAAAGAATAAAAAGCAGACACATCTGTGTATCAGGACTTTGAAATGTTGCCTTTTCAGCTAGGCAAGCATGCAACTGTTAAAAGAGGAAGAAAGACTGTTTGTCTTCACTCTAAATCTTAAGATTCTAATTAACAGTGCGTTCATTAAGATATTGATCATGGTATGTGAGAGCAACCTCAATAAAAACTCCTGAAAAAGTATATTTCAGATCATACACCGGTCATAGATTTTTCCACAGAGTCCTAATGCGCTATTTTAAACCTTTTTCAAAAAGTTTACCAACTTAATTTGTCTCTGATAAAAACAACACCTAAGCAGTCAGTTGGGGCAGAATGCAAATATGCAGACCTAAAATTAAAGTACAAACCTAAAACAATGTACAACAATGTTGAGGTAGATACAACTCAGATTCACAGAAATCTCCTCTCACCTTTACAACCTCAAGTTCCTCTTTACTGGCTGCCTGTTGTTTCTCTAGCCTGCTACTCAGTTGGGTGCAAATCTAGAATGAGATAACAGATTTTCAATATAATTCACTTTATTTAATAAAGCTGAATGTATTTTAAGGAGGCATTAACATTCATCTTCTTAAAGCCCATTGCAAACCTTGACAGTCACAAGTTGTTCTCTCAAGGGTGGATTGCTGAGTACTTGCAGTGCTGATCATTAAGATTTAAAAATTAATATTGAGAAACTGTCCCATCAGTGGTGTGAAGGATATGATGGCAATTTATAATTTGCCAATAGCTTGTGGATATAGGACATAAGCAAGAAGAAAAAATGCTTGTTGCAGGACTCTGCTGGAAGGCAGCCAAGCAGCTAGGGCTGATTTCAGGTATTAGTGGATTTTACTTAGAGGAAAACATCCCAAGATAATACCTGTTATGCAGGAAGTTATACATACTGAAAAGTGAGTTGAGATAGTTAAGCACCAAACCCAAAGCATTACTTGTTTATATTCCGCAATAATAGCAGTTGTCTTCTTTATTTCAGATTCTGCCTTCTCCAGCTGTTTTCTGAAGACCTCTTTCAACTGTATATAGGAGAGAAAACAGAGTAGCAGTTATCTTTGAGGAATAGTCTAATAAAATAAGCATAGGTGGTGGGTGGCTGGAGCAGTCCTTCCTCCACTTTTCTGGGGGGAGGGGGGAATGAGACACTCGGGCCATTTCCACACTGGACTGTTATAGTGCTATAATACCACTTTCAACATTCTATGGAATCCTGGGGTTTGCAGTTATGGGAGGGGCAGAAAGTGCAATTATAACACTATAACAGTCTAGTGCAGAAATGGCCTCAGTCTACAATCCAGTCCTGCAATCACTTACACTTTTTTGATAACATGCCTTTATCTAAAATAAAGTGCTACTCTATATTAACAGTTCTCACTTCTGGGGTAATGTTAAGCAGTCCAGTTCCTAAGACAACAAAAAAGATATGTAGCATTACTAACAGAAGACAGACTGGTCTTATTCATATGTCATCTTCAAGCTTATTTTTATTAGTTTATTTATTGAATTTATATGCCACATGAACTGCAAGGAGTGTCCACAGTAAGCTTTGTGCTTGTGCATTTTGCTCTCCTTTTTTCTCTCAGAAACTTTTCCCTTTAGTTAACTATACCTTCTCATGGTATTTGGAATGACAAAGTTATAAATGCTATGATTAATTTCAAACAAGCAAAGGTTTCCATGGTTTCCAAGGCTAGCTTGTTGAAATTAACGATATGAGCCATAATTCATGGTTCCAAAAGTGCAAGGAATTGTGTTTAACTAAAAGCAGTTGCAAAAGCTTTTGAATTCCTGCTCTTAGTCACATAGGAGCACAAAAAAGATGTCAGGTTTTAGTATGACATTTGAATGTGACTACTGAATTCAAAGCATTATTAACCAATATTTCTGTTAATAATATTGAGGAAGACAGTAAAAGAAGGCAAAGAAGGGGTGTTGCTTTATATGAGTGCAACAGGAAGATTACAATAAGCACTGGAGGTGTTCTCAAATACCTGTAGTATTTTAAATTATAGGATACAGATGTCTTAAGTAAGTTGATTATTACTGTTGCAGGAGCCCAGAGAACACAGAGACCACAGAGCAAGAAAAAGAGTAATTTATTACGCGTGGGCTTTTGGCTGGATGTTTCCAAAAGACCAAAAGCCCACGCGTAATAAATTACTCTTTCTTGCTCTGTGGTCTCTGTGTTCTCTGGGCTCCTGCAACATAAATGGTGCCGTGACTCGGATCGCTGCAGGCACTGAGACACAGAGGTGGCGTTTTGCCTGCTCTTGAATTGCCTTGCCGGGCGGGGGTGCTTGGCGCACGAGCCCCACGTTGGGCCCACCGGCTACCTCCTTTTGCCGGAACGGGGGAGCCTGCACTAGGGGTGCCCAAACGGCAAGCGCTGAACCGAGGGAACCTTCCTCCTGGAAGCAGAGTATAGAAACTGAGCCCTGCCTCCACTACCCCGACAAGCAGTGCAAGGAATCCAGAGGCACCTGGACCGCCTGTTAAGAGAAGGCATCCTCAGGAGATGCCAATCATCATGGAATACACCCCTACTGCCTGTTAAGAAGCCCGGAACAGATCAATATCGTCCGGTGCAGGACTTACGCCTAGTAAATCAGGCTACAGTCACTCTCCATCCCGTGGTTCCAAATCCATATGTACTGTTGGGATTGATCCCTGCAGGGGCAACCCATTTCACAATATTAGATTTAAAAGATGCTTTCTTCTGCATATGACTGGCCCCTATTAGTCAGCCCATATTCGCCTTCCAGTGGGAGGACCTAATAACAGGTGAAAAGACACAGCTGACGTGGATGAGGCTGGTGCAAGGATTCAAGAATATCGCCATGGAAAGGACCAAAAACTGTCATTCTTTCCACCCCCACAGCTGTAAAGGTGGCTGGTATAAAACCTTGGATACATTGGACATGTGTAAAGCGAGCAAAAGGGGGTGGTCGGTAGCTGGGGACCCTACTAACCCACTCAAGGTCACCTTGAAGAAGTGGCATGGAAATTCAGGCTGAGTTATACTATTACCATTCCGGAAGCTGGTAATTCTACGTACAACTAAGCCTGTACCTGGAGAAGGAAAGAAGACGGGGGCTAGGCTCTATTGCTGCTGTCCAGGATTCCAGCAGCCCTGCATACAGCCAGACCCCAGGAAGCCCGGGAAGGGACGTAATACTAACATGTATTTTATATTACTCTTATTATTCTCTATGTATATGATATTTGTAAGCAATGCTCAAGGGGTTGAAGAGATAGCATCCCCACGTTTGGCTGATAACTATTGGTTACACCTAGCTAATATAACCGGGGTAGATCATTTCTGTTTGCCACAGAGAGTTCCTGCCAATAGACTCATTAATTCATGTCTGATACCGGTGTGTAGGCAGCCAAGCCAAATCCAGGATAGTACCCACTACCAGAGTTCGATCTTTAGCCACTTAGATATGTCGTATGCTCACAGCGCAGATTGGGGGGTCACTTCAAATTCTCTACCCCTAACTGAGTTCACTTTACGAACTCCTGTAGTAGCAGGAACCAATGCTACCTGCGTGCGCATGATAAATTGTCGGAGTAATAATAGCCAATGCAAGGTTGCTCCTGGACCTCCGATTCCTTGCAAGGAGATCCAAAATATATCTTTATTACCAAGGTCATGTTCTTTTACCTCATGGCTGGTTTTGGACCTGTAGGTCTCGAACCTGGTCATACATACCAGCCTATCTGTCTGACACTCAACCTTGCTGCCTTAGCCGTCTGGTAACAGTCCTTCCTCCATGGCCTCAGAAGCGAGACCGTAGAGCTAGAGCCGCCCCTCTAGATGAAAACTGTGACAGCCAATCACACTTATGGTCGGACGAGGAGAAAATAGCGTTAGCATTCTCCCTGGTTGGAATAACAGGATTGGCTTTGGAAGACGGACTAGAAATAAATAGATTAGCTTGTACGCTAGTCAAAAGTATAAATGCTACTTCCAAAGTATTATCCTTGCTTAACAAAGAACAGCGGGAACTAAGGAATGCTGTATTGGAAAATCGGGCAGGCGTTGACTATCTCTTCCTTCTCCATCATGTAGGATGTGAAAAGCATCAGAAATTGTGCTGTTTCAATTTGTCTGATAACAGCAACGCGATAGAAGCACAAATTAACAAACTGCACGAAGTAGTAAAGGGTATAAATGAAGGGGATGATAGCTGGTGGAAGTGGCTCACATCTTGGTTACCAAACCTGAATTGGCTAAAAGCATTGTTTGTAATTTTGCTGCCAGTAGTGCTAATATTCCTGTTTCTGTGTATATGCTTTCCTTGTTTTATACAATGTATAAGTAATATGCTTCAAATTACTTCCAGTAAGACAGCAGCTCTGTACGCTTTGATGGCTCAGCCTGACGCTGTTTTATGATATAACGTCACGAAATGCTATAATTGTTTAGAAATTATGCATTTAAGGGGGGAAATGATATAGGTATGAATTAGAAATAATAACTTAGAAATAAAGTAGAAGCTGGGGGCTTAGGTCAGAGGAACAGAAAAAGATTTAAGAAAGGTAAAAAGGTCACGAGAGCCAATGTATCACGTAGCTAGGATGTTGATCACATAGCCACGGTGTTGTTTGTTTATTGACTGGCTGCAGTAATTGCAGATTGTAGATAAGCACTTTCCGGGGTCTGAGTGTGGGGGTAATTAGCTAGTAACAGCATGTGGTATTTGTGACCCCGGAGGGGCGGACCGAGATATGCCTGTGATCTTTGCCTGTGATCTTTGTGTATGCTGCGAACTTTGTCTATAAAAGAGCTGTGAAACTTGAATTCAGGGCTTTTGGTCTTTTGGAAACATCCAGCCAAAAGCCCTCGCGTAATAAATTACTCTTTTTCTTGCTCTGTGGTCTCTGTGTTCTCTGGGCTCCTGCAACATTACTAGTAAAATTTATATTTATTTATAGTATATCTATCCCACCCATATTGTAAGATCTCTGCTTAAAATAAAATTAGTTGAACAATTTAAAATGTAGAACACTAAGACAAACAAACTATCAAAATCTTAAAATTCATTAAGCAATTGCATAGTTTAAAAAGATAAAGTTAAAACAATAAAACATTGCATGAAGCCATTCAACCTCAAAGGCTATTACAGAAAGCCAAGTTTTAACCTGGTGTCAAAATCAGACCAATATTGACATCAGTTAGATCCCCAGGAGCAATAGGGAATATGCAAATAAATAAATAAATAATAATAAAAAAAAACCTGTTGACAATGGACAGGTTTGCTCTATGTAGGAGTAAAATGCAAGACAGAATGCAGTAGGAAGAAAATAATTTCTGTTGCTTTATGTATTTTTTTCTCTCTCTTTTTTGTTATCTCAGGGTTTCATATTATGTATTAAATAAAGGTAATTTTTTTTGCTATGACTATTGTTACCAATAATGCTATAAATAGCTACCTCAATATTTTCTTCAGTAAAATGTAATGTTACAGAGTATATCATTCCAAAAATGTTGCAATCAAAAATCATTTATTCCAGATTTTGACAAGATATTCATTACATATATGCAATGTAATATTTTCTATCAAAATATGGTATATTGATACAATAGATTTGATAACTAGCCTACTGTGCAACTATAGGAAAGAATCTAGAACTCCCCATTTCTGGACTCTTTCCTCAGCTCTGTTTCCCTCCCCTCCTCCATCCCATATTTGTTCACAAATGTGATGTAGCTCCCAATCTTCCATTCAGTTCCCATGTTGATGTCATGACAATCTGGGCCTCAGATGAAGTCTGCTATGCTTTGACTAGGTCACTATGATTTTGCTTTTATTTATTTATTCTATATAAAAAAGGTAGTTTTCCACATTGCTAAAAGGGAAGTGGAGACAGATCAGCAAAATTCAACACTATCAACTAGACCGGGGTGGACAATTGTCAGGAGTCACAGTGCTGGTCTGGCCAAATCTCCCTCACTATATCCCCTGCTAAACATATTTTTGCCCCCAGATCCACCAAAGGGGCTACAGGAGGCATTTTGTCAATATTTTTGCTCTCTTTAGCCTGTGTTTGGCCCAGAAGAAGCCCCTCTTTTCTTTCAAATGGAAGAAAAAAATTGCCTAGGGCAATGATATAGCAAAACAGCCCCCTGTGCCCCATAGAAAGTGTCTGAAGGGATTTGTGGCCAAAAAACTTCTTTTGAAAAACAAATGAAACAAATGAGCCTGTACTTTTGTCTCTCCTGCACTAGACCATGATCAGAAGATTCTATAGCTAGGAGTATTCTGATAAGATGATGGCAAAGGGGGAGAGAAAAAAAGATATCAAAATAAGTAGGTTGTTTGATAAAACAGTTTAGTGTGGTAACACTGCTGAACGTGGGGTATAAAATGCACTCGACACCTATTTTGTTTCTGATCAGAATAACCTTACTGTACATGCTGGAAACAAAGACCCAGAAAAAAATTATTGTTATATTCTCTAGTGTAAGTCACATCGTTGTGAATTTAGGCTTGGGGCTACGTGCATTTTAGAGAAAATCAAGGCAAAACAGGGTTATTTTGTTTAGAAGTGCTTTTAAAAACTTGATATGTTTAGCTATTTGAGGTAGAAAAAATGGAAAGAACAGGTTGCTCACCTGTAACTGTGGTTCTTTGAATGGTCATCTGTGAACTCACATAAATGGGTGTACTGAGTCTGTGCAGTGCCTCACTGGGAACCTTTTAGAGCTGTTATGCAAGTGTTTTGGTGGTAGCCCCTCTTCCACTGGTACCATATGACCAGCCATGTTCCTGCTCACACCCTCAGTTGCATGGCCACCAAAACAGCAACCCAGGAGCTAAGCATATTGTGCATGAAAGAAGTGGGGAGGAAGGATGGGTGGTGTGAGAGTTCACAAATGACCACTCAGAGAACCACAGTTACAGTTGAGCAACCTGTTCTTCCTTTTCATGGTCTCTATGATTCACACAAATGGGAGATGATGATGCCTTGCTAGCATAACCAGGCTGCTATGACTGCCATACACTACATAAAGACACGTGGGGCAGTAGACAGTCCAAAGGTGAGGACGTAAAATTAATAGACCTTCCTTCCTGTGACAAAATAGAAGTGCTGATGTGATGGTTGGATCCCAATATGAAAGTAAGCATCTTTGAAGTGCAAGGTTGCAAACGTTGCCTTCTTTCAGCAAAAGAAGGACAGAATTCTGGGTGACCATACAGAAACACTTGGGATGGATAAACAAATTCATGTATCTCAGGTCCAGAATGGGGCAGAGTCTACCATGCTTCTTCAAAATGATGAAATAGTATGAGAAAAAACCTTATGGGAGGAGGATGGTGGCACGCATTCAATGGTTTCCTTCTAGAGAAGACTATCTATCTCTTCCAGCAGAGGAACAGAAGGAGCAGTAATATGAACTATGCTAGTAGGTGGATATTCAGATAATTCCATTGCCAATGATGTTGAGGATCTAAGAGTCAGTGGAGACAGTAGACCAGGTGTGGTGATAACGATGGAGTCTGTCACCAAAAGGGATTGTGGAAGGAAGGAGACTCTGAAAAAAAGTCAAAGATGACATTTGTTCTGGGATGGCTTCTCTTTGTAGGAGACCTATAGCAAGATGGAATAGAAGATTTCTGTGAAGACAGTAGCGAGGGGAAGTCGCTCTGGAACGTTTTGGTGGAAACAGTAAGTCCACTTGGAGTCAGAAGAATGTCTTGACCAAGAGGATCTAGGCCTAGACGACCACAAAGACTGGGAAGGCAAGCTGAACTTATAAGCTGAGGTTTGCATTTTCTGGGTATGTTCTAGTATGTCATCAGTGTCTTTGTGTAACAACCCAGATTCTTCAAATGGCAAGTCTTCAATTGTGCTCCTGACCTAAGCGGGCAAACCTGAGGAATATAACCAGACGTGATTGTGTAGAGCCATGGCTGATGCAAGAGATTTTGTGCTGCTGTCAGCAACATGCCTCACTGTTGTGAGTTGCTGTTATGGTAAAGTACAAGCTTCAGATTGAAGCGCAGCTGTTAAGGTCATCATCCTTAAGCTTTGCAAGAAGTGGTGTCATATGCTCCTAAAGATGCTGCTGGTACACAGACATTCAAGCCTCATAATTAGTGATGCAGAAAGACAACACTATAGTGAAACAGAATTTTTTAGCAAGAGTATTGAGCTTCTGACCCTCTTTGTCCGTTGGAGCAGTCATATTCTTTTGGGTTGACTTGGTCTGTGCAGACTCAATAACAGTTAGGCTTTGGATGCTCAAACAGTCAATTGGCATTTGAATCAGTCTTCTCCCTTCTTTGCAGCAGGCCTCACAGAAGATGGTTGATGCAAGACTGCCTCACATTCTTGAGGAGAGCTGCAAGAAGAGATATCTAAGAAGGTGTATGGACTCTGGCCTGGAGTCTCATGAAGACTGGGTCCTCAGGCTCTGGTTTGTGTGACTTTGTGTTGAGCTGGAAGGACTTGGCGATAGATATGGATGTGCTCTGTGGGTGAAATGGATTTGTGCTTGCCAAGAATGTTAGGGGGTGAGCATGGTTGAACCACAATTGAAGAGGATGAAGTAGAATTGGAGTCAATATCATATGACATAATGGACTTGGAGTGGTGACGGTGCAATCTGTGCAGCGATGGTGAAGTAACAGCAAGAGGAGCAGTGGAAATAAAGCAGTGATGGTGTGGAGAAGACACCACAACCAGAAGTAAACATCAGAGCACTGGTGATAGTAGTGGCCTGAGGAACATTGGTGGAAACAGTAGAGAAAAGAGGCACATTGGTAGTTGAAGTGGATGCCTGAGGCTCGTTGATGACAGACGTAGTTGCAGGATGCCCCTGTACTTCTGTAGGTAATAGAAATGACCCTGTCTTCTGAGCAGGACACATGCACGTAAAAGAGGAACTGGCACCTCGAAGAGCGAGGTCTGTTCTGATCCAGAAATTCTCTCTGCCTTGTTGGATAGTGGTAATGGGAAAAGTCCCATTCATAGTAGTACTGGGATGGGCTTTGATCTTTTGATAAGCGTACCGGTGATGGAATGGACCATGGCACCCTGAGTAATAGTAATTATGGTCCTCCATGAATTCCTCAGAGAGAGAGAGTCCCTTTCAGAGGGGGGAAGAGAATACCAATGGCATCATGGGGATGGAGCATGGTACCTATGGCCAAACTGCCTGACTCGACAGCCTGAAGAAGAGAAGGGCAATGGAGTAGTCAGGATCTGTGGTGAACTGGAGAGGATCAATTCTAAGCCCTTGAAACTGATGAGACGGAAGATCCAGATGTACCTGAAGAGGAGTATTTAGATGTATGCGTACATTCAGCATGAGGTGAAAGTAGTAGTTGAGCATCCCTGGCAGGATGAATCATGGGAACGGGGGATGGCCACAGCTCAGACTGAGCAGGAAGACCAGAAGACTGAAGACTGTGAGGGGGAGAATCAACTATTTCACCATCTAAAATGGTAGAGGTATGGATGACCTCTGGAGAGTGGTGCAGAGTTGAAGGCTGAAGGGTCTGAGCCAGAGAACAATGAAGTGGTGAGTGGTAAGGTGGTGCTGGGCTTGAAATTACTGTACAGACTATCAGTGATGGTAACTGCAGCTGGGGAAGATCTTTAGGCCTCTTTTTCTTCTTATGATGCCTGTGTTCAACACGATGAGAAGCAGGTTCTAGATTGAGAAAGTGTCTTGGTGTAGAAGGAACCCTGGTATGAGAAGGATTGCCCTTTGATTTGGTGGTATCAAGAGCTGGATCAGATGCAGGACACCTGCCACCACCTTCAGCTGAGGAAGTTTCAGTTGATGGCCACTTATAAGCAACTCATGCAGAGAAAGCAGGTGCAGTCAGTACCAAAGAAGTGCATGGAACTGAAAATCAACTGGTGTCAAAGGAGCGTCCAGACAAGTCAAGGTCTGTTCATAAAAGAAGGCTTTCAGGGGCAAAGAAAAGTTTCTGTGGGCCTGTAGAGTCATTGCCTTACAGTGCAAACAGGACCTGATAACTGTGATTCTCTCTCAGGTACAAAACGGAACAGGAGTGGCCATCAGTGTTTGGGATATTTGCCCCACAAGTGGAACACTTTTTAAAAGATCCGGATGGCATGGCTACTGGAGACACAGAGGCAGACGGGATAACTGTGAGAGGGTAAACCAAAAGACAAGCCAAGAGACAGTCCAACTCAAAACCAGGAAAGCTGAAAAAAGTGAACAAGTCAAATCCTAAATGACTGATGAAGCCAAAACACATAGCTAAACATTCTTTTTAATGTTGCTGCTGCAGTGGATGAAAAGGAACTGAGGGCTTGAGCTGAAACATGACTGGTCATATGGTACTAGTGGAGGATGCAAAAACTTGCATAACAGCTTGAGAAGGGTTTGAATGATGCACTGCAAAGGGACAGTAAACCCATTTGGGTGAGTCACAGGGACCATGAAGAAGCACAGAATGAAATCACCTCCTGATTCAGTACTTTTATGAGACAGGGATGTTCTTTTGATTCAGTGAAGACAAATGCATGTTTTCAGCAGTCTCTTAATCTGTGGATAATTCTCCTAAAACCAGTCTATGACACATCTTAAGAAAATTAGTCAGTGAGCTTGTCTTGGATCTCGGTATCCTGCTTTTAACACACGCTGTCATAAAATCAAGAATTCATGATATATAACCTCTGGTCAAACACAATATTGGTCAGTTCCAGTGTTAAGACCTTGGAAATCCTACACACAGCATTGTTTCAATGTGTTTTTAAATATGGACTAACCATTCTCTAACAAGGTTTTGTGCCAGGTAATTCATCTTTGTTAATCTGAAATGTCAATTTATTCATCTAGAATAAAAAGGAACTATCTTAATTATAAATCCTTTTTTTAAACAGTGGAGATGCCTTGCTTCATACACTTAAAACATGCCTAATGTAACTGACCTAAAGTTAACAAATGAAAGCACTGGAAACATGCCTCTCATCAAAGCTTTAGTAATATGCCTCAAACATACAGTTAAACCCAAAACACCAGTGACAGAGGAAAAAATTTTAAACAGTACTTCCTTTCACTAGCAAACCTGTGGGATGACCCACTGAGAACTACTGGCAACTTTCAGCTGGAACGCACCACATAACCAGATGCCATTCTTGGACATGCCCTGGATCTAACTGTTGAGTAAACTAGCTCTAATTAAAGATGAGTGGAGGCTTGCCTTGAAATGCAATATCAACTGGCATGTTAATGAACCTCAGACACCTCTCTTGCTTGGCTTGGAGCTGTGTGGTTTGTAACTTCTCGTGGTTTGCTTGATCTTTAGCCAATATTTTTTACCTTTTCCTTTTGGATATCCTGTATTTAAATGTTTTGTACTTAGGTTGGCAAGCCCTCCCCCCCACGCAATGTAGCTAATTTTACCTGGGCTGTTTCTTCTTCCTGTTTTCGCTTCTCCTCTTCAGTTTCTACTAGTTTCTGTTTGGTCAGAAGCAGCTCCTTGTTCAAAATATCTGCTTTATCTTCAGCCTGAAATGCCAAGGAAGATACACATATACAAGTAGTTATAATGTAATGTATCTCACAGGAAACCTTAGTGGAATTTAACTGGGACATTTGTGCAGTTTTCTGTGTTAGCATAAATATGATAACATGTTTTATAGATCCCTATTTCAGAATAAAGAAGATGAGATGTTAGTGAGTGAAACCATATGGGAGGGTACTGAGTACTGACTGGCTGAGAGTAGAAATGGGAAAGGGAGAGAGACAGTAACAAATGATCAAATGTGAGGGATGAGAGCTTGTGAATCATAAGAGGACAGCCAACTTAAACTACAAGCTATGTGAACATAATTTGAGACAACATGATTATTACTGCCTATTATGCAATAAATGTTCATTCTGATTAGTAGCTAAGCCATGAAGGGCTGTGACAAAGCTGAAAGGAGAAAATACTTCACTTAAAGTGGCAGTAGAGTATCAAATATAAAGGAATAAGAAGAATAACAGAATGAAGTGAAATTCAGACCTGTGAAAGCCTATGATAGAGGCAAGAACCCAAAGAATTCTGAGGCTTAAATCTAATTAAACAAGGTGTACAGGTAGCAGGGGGAAAGGCAATGTTCCCAACATAGACACTGTGTGAAGTTGAAGAGGTAGGAGATAAGTGAACTGTGTTTTTAAGAAGTATCTTCTTGCTGCTAAGGAGTTAGCTCAGGTGTGGTGGATATGACAGTGAGCTCCTCCGCAGATGCATGGCATGTGTTTTTGTGTTTCTGTACATATAGTTGATCCCACCCTGGCCACTTTTTAAATAAATGGTTAGGGTAACCATTGCGACATATTATTGTCTGTAATTCAGATTCTACATAAATATTAGAACAGGATTGCAAAGCCCATGCCTATATCTTCACAACAAATATTTAAATATAGGCAGGCACCATGCATAAGCACTTTCACTGATGCAGAAAACTACTGGGAAGTTCCTGTTGGAACACTGACTCTTGTAATATATAACAGGTCTAAGTTTATTGGGAAAGTTTAGGTTCATGCTAATTTCTATTAAGATTTAACTCATAGCAGCATGCTATGAAAGAGGAGACACATCTACAAAAAGCACATTACACAGCCTACATTACACACATTACGAAGCAATAATAGTAATTTATATTTATATGGACTTTTTTTGTAAGCACACACAGCACTTCAACATTCATTTATTTTCCTTTATTTTCACAACAGCATAAAGTGTACCATGATGTTAATACAATGTCATGGCAAAGTATAAACAGAAGCTAGGATCCAAAGGATGTTATTAGAGTATAGAATTTTAGTAAAATTTTGTAATTTATCAGAGTCTAAAATACATTAGAAAATTAACCCCATGGCATACAGTGTTTAAAACTATATTCTAGTCCTTACTAGAAGACTGAAGGCCAGCTTTTCCCTTTCCACCTTCTGCCATTATACATTTCTGTAGTAGCATCCAAACAGAACACATAATATCCTTTTCCCTACAGTAACTCCAAATCCACATCTAAGGAATGTCCAAAAGGTTGTGGATAACAATTAATGCCTTTAATTTTAGCTGCAAACATGATACTTTGGTTTCTTTCATATTTTGTCAGACTTAGCTGCAGCTGAAGGCTTTTCTCACCTGATCCAAGTCATTTCGTAGAGCAATTTTGCTTGTTACAAGTTCATGAGCAAGGTCATCATTCTCTTGCTCAAGTCTCATGCTGGCTTCCTGAAGCCTGCGGTTTCTCTCTGCAGAAAAAGAGGAATGAACAAAACAGGAACTTAACTCTTATCTGTAGTATCCAACACAGAGAACAGAGGATGTGCAAGCTATTTGAGCTACAGAACAGAGGTGTAAAAAGTGCTCATTCCTCAGAAGCAAAACATAATAGGTTATTCACTAGCCACATCCTTATGGAAGATATCAAACTATGGTAAAATAAAGCAAAATGAAGTTCTTCTAGCCATTAAACAACTCTCTTCCTGCCTCTGTGAAACACAATAATTTTACTTTTATTGTAAAAAGTTTGCAACCACTGTATCATTCCTGGTCTTGAACTTTAATAGCTAAACATAGGACACTGAGTGATATAGAGCTGCTACTTTCCAAAGTTCACTTATGGGAGCGGCATGTTTCTGTCTCTTTAGCACACTTTATCAGATGATATTTTAAAATTACTAGATTGCTGGTTAAATCCACCATCTTGCCATATTTGTATGAGTTATTTCTGTATTCTGAATCTGGTATCAAAGAACCTTGTTATGCACCATCAATCAAGTTGGTTTCAACTTATGACAATCCTATAAATGAGAGACCTCCAAGAGAACCTAAGAATGGTAGCTTTTTTGAATATCCATCTGTAATGTGGTCTTCCATTTTTCCTACTGCTTTCTGCTTTAATGAGCATTGTCATCTTTCTCCATGAGTCATATCATCTCATGATATGCCTCATGTACAATAGTTGATTTTCTTCCTGTCAGCTTTCTTGCCTGCTTTCTTCACCATTCAGCTTTCACACCTATACACGGAAATCAGAAATACAGTGGCATGGGTGAGCCTCACTCTAGCATTCAACGATAAGCTTCCTTTCTCCTAGCTTCTTTCCCAATCCACAGAAGCAGGAACAAGGTGTGCACACATGGAATCTAATGGGAAACAGGAGAAATGTAGAAATGTTCAGGCTTTTTTATTTTCTTAAGCCTTTTATTGTGAGGCTATTGAATTTTTTATGGTTGTTCTATTTTAATGTTTACTTTTCAAAGGCTTGTTCAAATGTAAGCCAACTTGGAACCTCAAAGAAATAAAAACTGAGTTAAATAATCTTTTAAAGAAACAAATAAGCAGCTTCCTTTGGTAATGTTACATATCCACTAAAAAGCTTAATCCACAAGAAAAGTAGGATCAGTTCTAACTATATTTACTCAGTATGTGTGTTTAGGACTATGGCCTCAGAAACACATAACTGCAAGAATCCCCAAAAATTATGTGAGCATTATGCTGGTCCAAATATTATAGCTATTGTCCCCAACCTAGATGGTTCATAGCTTTAGAGCTATCATAATACATTTAGCAGAAACTAGAAGAAGTATCAGATAAGCAAAGACAGACACATCTTTATTAGGAATCATTTATGCCTGATGAAAATAAGTAAACTGTTACATACTGCTGTTCATGAGAAATACTGTACCTATCTTGAGTCTGAAGTCATGTATAACAAAGTAGGAAAGTGTTACCTAATCTGAGGAACTTCTATTAAATTTGTGTAGACCATGGTGCTAAAATTGATATTACTTCTGCTGCTCTCACAGGACTTCACATGTCCTGTCATGCAAATTATGTACCCAGAAAGCGGGTGGGAATTCTGAGTTCCTCCAGATGTTGTTGGAATATAACTCTCAGAAGTCTTAAGCAACATAAATTGACAGTAAAAGTACTGGAATTTGTAGTCCAATAACACCTGATGGGGTCCATTTTGCTCAACACTCATTGAAATGTTCCTATAAAAGTGAGAAATTTAGATGTTACACACTGTGTGAAGAATTACATCAGAGTCCAGTTTAATGAGAATGTTTCCTTATGCTATCTGTAAAATAAATGCTATGTTTTCACAGAAACACAGGAAAGACAATTACAAGAATGAAACTAGTAGCTGAAATGATCAAATTGAAACTCAAAAAATCCAAAATTCTTCTGACAAAATCTGAATGTTACTGTTTATGATGTCTGGGAATATGTGGCTTTCTAGATGCTGCTGGACTCTAAGCCATAGTCAGGATAGTCCATGGTGAAAAATGTTGCCAGCCGCAGTCCAACATCTGGCAGACTGCAAGATTCCCACCTCTGTGAAGCATTATCATCATCATCATAATTAAAAGTGAATTTTTCTCCCAGTGTAGTTGGATGATCCAGCAACACTACCAGCTAAGACACAGGATGACTGTACAAGCCAGACATACATCAAATACAATAGTAATTCTACTGTTCTCTGTAAAGAGTGTCCACAGTTCTGTATTTCAAGCAAAAAGAGAAAAGATCATTTCTTTAAACAAAACTAGCTGATAACATGTGAGAGCCAGTGTGATATAGCAGTTTGAGTGTTGGACTAAGATATTGGGAGAATGGTGTTCAAAACTCACTCGGTGACTTTGGGCAAATCACACTCTTTCAACCTCAGAAGAAGGCATGGGCAAACACCCTCTGAACAAATTCTGCCAAGAATCCCTTATTATAGGTTCTCCTTAGGGCTGCCATAAGTCAAAAATGACCTAAAGGCACAAAAACAACAGCTGACAACAAAGAAAAGAAATCCAAGCTCTTGATTCTTCTGCCTAGGTTACGCGGGGGGGGGGGATTATATTTGGGAATTATATATATGGACATGAATTATGAAGGTAGCTTACAGAAACGTGACTAACAACTCAGTTAAACTCTTCAAAGCTTTAAAGGAAATTACCATGTCTGAACCAAAGATGGCTTTGTTATATGCTTGCCAAAAAGATTGCAAAGCAGTAACATACATAAGCTTCAGACTCCTACCTGTGCATTTAGAGATGAAGGGGCAAACAAACTGTGTGGTAGGAACTGCAGTATCCTCTCATCCATGAGTAAAACTTTGCCAGATTTTCTTTAAAAACAAACATGCCCCACGTATACAGCAAAGAAGTGAAAGAAAGCTCTTCAGTGCAGTACATTAGTATTTTTTGACTGATGGACACTACCAAGCTACCTTTATTCCTCTGTGCTATAAAAAAGAATTGACTAGAGCCCAACTCTAGCACATGGTTTTCCTTCAGCAAATATACCTTCAGAAAAAGACCATGTCATGTCAAACTTAGCCCTTGTCCTTGGTAATCTTCAGCAAGGAAGAAGTCTTTACTTTTTCTTCACATAATATTACTACTACTACTACTACTACTACTACTACTAATAATAATAATAATAATATCTTAAATCCTGTACAACACTGAACATCCCAGAAGGAAAGATTAAGGAATCTCAAATAGTAGGCAGGCTAATATTTTATTTTATTGTCTGCAGGGAAGTTTCATATTCAATTTAAAAATAACCCACTTGTTAAATTTATAACGCTATGGAGGCAAACTTTCGTAACCATGCTAGCGAAAAGTAAGACAATATTGCAAACAGAGGTTTCCTACACCAATCCTGTATTGTGAACACACTACTGTACCTCCAGTTCCATGTTGTAGGTCTCTGAGGAATCAACAAAGAAGAACAGGGGGATAGTTTATCAACTATCAGGGAAGATACTACATTCCCAAAACAGAAAGGAAAATATAAAATACAGCAATACAGACACAGATAAAACTTACCTCCAGGAAAGTCACAGATAAATCAATCATGGATAAAAAATTGAGAAAGAGAGGAAATCCAGTGAAATTTATCTACCAAATACAACAATAATGAGGAAGCAAATAAATAAATAAACCTATTCCTGCTTTGACTGATTAAAACAAACATTTGAAAAGAGGAAGTCAGAAGCCAAGTCCCAACTCAGGAAGGCTGTAAACTAAACTCCACCTTCAACCATTCTCATCCTGAGTGAAGAAAGAACAAACAGATTTCCCTGGCTGATGCAAATGGTTTGTTCTTAATGCTGGGTGTGACTCGTGCCACACACCTTATTAAACATCTTCCTTATACCTGGTTGCAACAGAACAACTATATGGACACTGAGCTCCTTCAGCAAAATATATTTTTTTATTAGTGAAGAAATTAGTCAAATGTCAGCTGGATTAAAATCACAAAGAATTAGACAAAAAGAAAAAAGCCTGCAGGACCAATGCTACTACTGAAGATTGAAATATCTCCCTCAGGTGATTGACAAGTGGGTGTCACGAAAGAGCAAGAAAATGTTACTTATCACTCCACGGGCAAACTTCAGTTAAAAGTTTTTCTTTAATGTAATAAAAGCAAAGTTTATTCAATTAGAAAGTATCACAGCCACACTCAAAACTGGAGAAATTTGGACTTTATGTGCATTTTTACAAACAAACAAAAAAAAAGGCCCAATCTCAATGAAAAAAGTACATTTCTAGTCACTGTAGGAGCCAAGACAGGGGGCAAAATGTGTAGGCACTATTTGGACAAATTGATCTGCATGAAATATGTCTGCTTCTGTTTTTTTGATGCAAGGGAAGGGAGAATGGGTGATGCAAGCAGTGGAGTGCACAAGGCAAGAGAGAGTCAAAAGGATGTATTGCCAGAGTATGTGGTCTGGAGTGGGAAGGAGCAGGAGGGAAGGGAGAGTGAGCAGTATGAGGGGCAAATAAAAGGAGTTATAGTGAGAGGGTGAGGTAGAGACAGTAGGAGGGAAAGGAGAGTGAGAGCAATGCAAGTGGCAGGAGTGCAAGAAGCAAAGGAGGGGCATATTGAGAACGCACAAGGCGAAGGAGGGAACAGAAGGAAAGGGAGAGTAAGCAGCATGAATGGCAAGAGTGCCAGAAGGGCGAGTTGCATGGGGATGATGCATGGTGAGACATGTGAGTGAGTCAGAGGGAACAGGGGGTGAGAGACGCAGAGTAAACCAGCTAGGCCTGAGGAAAAGCAAGGCACCAAGAGAGAGGAAGATGTGGTGTCACAAGGTGAGGAAAGGAGAGGGAGATGAGGTAGCAGAGTGCAAACAATAAGGCAGGCATGTACGGCAGAGGCCTGAGGTGATTCTGGGATGGGGAGGAATGGAGGAGGGGCAAAAGAGGACCACAGAAAGGAGGTGAGGCAGCAGCAACAGCTGATGTCTTCCAAGAAAAACGGGGCACTTCAATTTAAGGCAGCCACTTCATGATCCTACTCTGAGGAAAGCAGGAGCTGGGAAAAGGCAAGAGGAGAAGGTAAATAGAAGCTTATTAGGGTAGATGCTCAATGTGAATTTTCTGATTTTTGGAAATGGATCCAAACAATGATAAAAAAAGATACAATCTTTTTTGACGTGCTGAAATTCTAAGGTCCTCCTTTCAAGACCCAAGCCATCAGATTCAACCACTCAGGGTTTGGATGATGTACCAGCCCTTGACTTAGAAGATCTTTTTGAAGTGGCAACTTCTAAGGCTCCCTTACAGACATTGGTAGGGAGAACCAAGGCCTTCTTGGCCAACAAGGTACTATTAACACCACCTCTGCTTCGTCCCTCTGTATTTTCAACAGCATCCTTTGCATTGTCTGCACTGGTTGGAACGCATACAGTTGACTTTTTGGCCATGGAACTGATAGAGCATCTGCTGCCTCTGCAAGCCTGCTTCCACTGAATGAAAAGAATCCTTTCAGTCTGGTGTTTTTGGCTGAGGCAAACAAGTCTACTTGAAAAGGCCTGAATTGCTTGTTCAAACTCTGGAACACCAGATAATTCAGTGTCCATGCCCCAGGATATAAACTGTTCTGGCTGAGATAATCTGCTCTGACATTCAATTTTCTTTTCTTTTCAAATGTACTGCTGTTAAGGACTGCAGATTTCTCTCCGCCCAGTGGAACAGTTTGTTTGACTCGTCTATCAGCGCTTGGAATGAAGTTCCTCCTTCATTCACAACATAAGCCCTTCCTGTCATGTTGTCTCTACATATCTGAACATGCTAGCCCTTCACCATGTCTGCAAAACTGAAAAGTGCCAGACGAATTGCCTTCAGCTCTAAAAAATTTATAGTCCTTTTCAAATCCAATCCTGTCCAAACACCCTGAATTGTTCTTCCCTGACACAGGGCACCCTAAACTGTTAAACTCACATCCGTAGTAATTTTTATGTAATGATTGATGACTAATGGTACACCTTTGCTCAAATTCAAGTCTCTCATCCACCAAGCCCACTCTTTTCTCAAAATGCCTGGTAACTTGATCAAATAATGCCTTTTCCTTCCTATGTTCCATTGGTGAGGTATCAGCAACCTTTGTAAACCTCTGGAATGGAACCTGGCCCATGTAACTAACTGAATAGTTGACACTAGAGTTCCCATTACCTGTGCCAACCACGTCACATCCGCTGAGGTACTCTTGAGCAATCTCTGCATTATCTTCTTGACATCTCTCTTCCAAAAGGTAAACTTGACCAATCATGGTATCTGTTTTTGCCCCTAAATGTGTCAGCACCATTGTAGGAGTCAAATTGCTCTTGTCTAAATTCACTAGAAATCCATATGTTCTTAGTATCTCTACAGTCATTTGTGCACACCTCAACTTCCATTGAGAATTCGCTTTTATCAACAAAGCATCTAAGTAAGGGTAGATATGTACCCCTTTCTGTCTCAAATGAGCCACCAATGGGACCAGAACTTTTGTGAATACTTTTGGTGCCGAAGCCAAACTGAAGGGAGAGCCTTGAACTAGTAATGTTTGTTCATAAACTGAAATCTGAGATACCTCTTGTTTGAACTCCTCATAGGAACATACAGATACGCTTCTTTCAGATTTATTGAAGCCACCCAGTTTCCCACACTCAAGTTCTGTTTTATTGTTTGTAATGTCTCCATTTTGAACCTCAGATATTTCATAAACCTGTAGATATCTTAGGTTCAGGACAGGACAAGTCTCATTGCTTTTTGAGACCATAAAAAATGTTGAGCACTTCTTGAAGCACTTCCTCCGCTGCTCCTATCTGCATTAGATGTTCTTTCTCCTTCACAACTATCCTTCTTTTCTCTAACACTGTTGGTACTGGGGAAGAGACATATCTGCGTTTCGGCATTCTGTCAAACAAAATCCTGTAACCTTGTGTTACTACTTGTAAAACCCATTTATCCAATGTAATCTGATTCCACAGAATGCCGAAGTGCAACAATCTCCCCCCCACAGGAATCAGTTGTTTGTCAGAATTGGGTTCTATCCTTACGTTGGGTAGGCCCCCCACTTCTCTCAGTCGGTTGTCCTTTCTTACCAAAAGATCCTGATCTTCCAAACTGATCGTTGGCCTATACCACTGCTGATAGCCGTATCTTAAATCCTGCTGCCTACTATATCCTCTACCACGAAAGGAATAATATGAGATTTGAAATGATCTCCTTTCAACTTCCTTTTTCTGCAAAGTAGGCATCGCTTGTTTTTTCTCTCTGCTCTCAACTAACAGTTCAGCCTGAGTGCTGAACAATAATTCACCTTTAAAAGGCACAAATGCAAGATTATTTCTGGACTTGTGGTCAGCATCTCAATGACGCAGCCATAAAGACCTTCTGGCTACAGTTACAGCATTTATATTTCTGGCCATAAACGCCACAGAATCATAACTGGCATCCGCCACATACTCCAAAACCTTCCTAACTCGAGATAACATTTTCAGAAAAGACTTAAACTGTGTATCTTCTACCTCCAACAAATCCTGTATCCACATCACTGCTGCGCGGGCAAACATAAAAGATGCCACTGAAGCCCTTATGGCTAATGATGAATTTTCATGTGCTTTCCTTAAGGCTGAGTCTGCCCTTTTTTCATCCATATCTTTTAACATGGTATCACCTTTCTGGGGGACCAGGGCCTCCAAAATAAGCGCAGCTACCAGTCCATCCACCAGGGAGACCTTCAAAAATTCTGCCTCCTTCTTTCCAAACAAATAAAGCTTATTAGTATGACCCAAAAATCTATGTGTATTCAAGGAAGCTTCCCACTCTGCATGAATTAATTCCTGAAAGATATCGGGCATTGGCATATCAAATCCATGTGTCTCTTTCTTTTATTACAGAAGCCACTCTAGCTTCCTTTTCTCTTGAGTCCTTAGAATTAATCTTATAATCATCTGACTCTAAATTTAGTGTCTGCAAAACTCTCTTAAGTACACTGTTAAAGAGCTCTGCCTGAAACAATCTCCTACTGCTATTACCCATCTTCTCTTCTTCCTCTCCTCCTGAGGAACTGTCAATATCCAAATAGTCACCTCTGTCTGTACTTCATCTTCCTGCCAATATCCTCAATTCTATCCTCTACATCCATACTAATCCTGTTCCTTTTCTCTGAGTTTTCAACATTTTCCTCAAACCCATCAACATCCTATTCCTGTGAATTTCCAGTCTTCTCTTCCTTGACACTGTCTCTCTGTTCTTTATCGTTTTCTTTATTCAACTCCACACTTCCTTGGTCATTTCTTTGAATCACCTCTTCAAGTAAAACATTCCCCCTAAACAGCATTCCTGAATGCATATTTTGCACATCCATTGCATTTTGAGAATTCATTAAATTATGCAGTCTTTGTCACTCATTAAATCAAATTCATTAACTCTATTAAATTGATTTTTTGGAAACAGCAGTATAGAATTTAATTCATCATATATGGCTTGCTTAATTATATATTGTAATTCATTCATATTCATTAAATTAGCCTCTGTTGGAATTTGTCTGGCCCAGCCGCTTTGCCTATGTGCTGGTTGCATTTTCTCTGCCCCACCAAAACATTGCTTTTCCATTGCCAAATTAGCCAGTAGGAATGAATCAATCTCACCAATACATTTGGCAGCAAATAGGTCTAGGGCTACGTTAAACTCTGAGGATCACCAGTCGCTCTGTCCCCCTGTGCAGCTCTCTCAGCTTTGGCTCATGCACTGGTTCCTCCTGACCAAGAAGGACTAGGTGCTTGATTGACAACATCTCCTCACACACTTTCTGAATGTTCTGACTTGTCCCCACCACTAACATCCAGGCGCAATGTCAGACTGTCTGCGCTTGCTCTGGAGATGAGTTTTCACTCAGAAACAGCCCCTCCCATCTCCGAAGAATCAGCAAAATCAACATGGCAACCTGAAGTGGTTTTTGTTGATTTCCCCTTCGTCGCCTTCATTTTAACCTTCTTGGGAAGCAGATCCAGACCCTGTTTAGGAGCGGTATCCACTTTTTTCTTTTTTATTGTCTTCTCATTACTATCCTTTCTTTCAGCTGCTTAATAATCACAGATCTTACCTCCTCCACTTCGCTCTTGCTGGAGGCCAGGAAAACTTTTCTTAAATCCATAGTTTTCCCTTCACCAGAGATTTGTGTACTAGAGATCATCCAGGAGGTATTTCCACTCATGTTTTCCTTAGATTCAGCCTCAGAGCCTCACTGAGTAACAGGCATCTCAGAGGAAACAACCTTCGTACCATTTCTTTTTTCCTCCTCAGAGCATTGCTGGTTGGCAGGCATCTAGGATTCCATCTCCATTGACATCTCTTAACAATTTCTCCTTAAATACTTTATATGCTCAAAGTTTGTTTATCAGCACTGACAGAGAAGGGCGAAAGTGCATCCGGTTTGCAAGGCAGGATAAGAAAAACTGACAGAGGAGGAGCTGGGTCCTAATAGTCTCAACTGATTTAGAACATGGGCTCCTGCCGATTCCAGTTGGAACGTGAGCATTAACCCAATCATTGTGGGTTACTCCTCCGTGCCATCCCAAGAATCATAGTGTTTCAGGATAATTAATTCTGTAAATTAGTAATGAATTTTAACACACATTCTTAAGACTAAACTTTACTTATGGTGTAAATGAATATTAAGAGTAGCAACAAAGTCATCTATTATTTTCATAATATCTTTCTCATGAAAACACTAAAAATAAGGATTTAAACTTAAGGAAAACAAACAACATGCAAGTTAAAAATCCTAAAATCATCAATTCATCCTCATTTAGTCTTAAGTAATCAATTAGAAATTTCCATTCCAAAACAAAGTCTTCTTCAGTATGACCTTTAATCTGGCTGTAAGTTTGTCTATTTCCACTATTACCATCAATCTATTAAATCATTCAGTCACCACTGGGATCTCCATTTTCTTCCAATACTTTACATAAACTAATGTCGCTGCCAATAACATATATTGAAGCAATTTCTGTTGTTCTTTATCAATGCTAGTATCTTCTCTCCTGATTCCTAGTAAAATAATTCAGGCTTCTTACATTTCAGAATTTTTTGTATCATATTCTGTATTTCCATCCAAATCTTTAGCCTTATGAGAAGTCTATGATACAAAGATCCAGTATGATCTTGACACTTCCAACAACAACAAAAGCAACAACAACAACAATAACATTCATTTATAATGCCCTTTTCACCAAAGGCTGGAACATCAACATATATACTAAGGGATAAAGACAATAAACATAACACTATAAAAATACATGGACTGAAATCTCCAACACCCCACCAGTCACTACCCATCTCAGCACCTTAAACACAATTCAGTTGCTTAAGATGGTGACTATTCTCAATGTCTTTATATATCTTAAAAAGTCTCTCTGGTGTAAGATACCAACATAACATCATTTTATAGTACTAGTAATTTTCTTGAAGATCATAGCAAAATACATTTTTAATTCCTTTTGTCCATAGTCTTTCCCATTGATGTATAGGTACATTATATCCAAAATTCTTTGCCCAGTTAATTATTGATTTGTTGATTTGTTCATCTTCCATTTTCATCTTCAATAGAAATTTATATAATTTAGCAATCAGATGTTTGTTCTTGGTACATAAAATAATTCAAAATCCATTTTACTCTTTACAAAATCTTTGTTTTTTTTATCTTCAATAAATTTTAAATAGAATTGTCTGCGTGAGAACCACTGTATTTTACAACTTCCTTGTAATCGCTGTATTGATTTCATTTCAAAATCCCAATCCATTTTCTTTAATAAATCATTATATGTTAACCAGAGTTGATCAGTTCTCATTTCTGTTCTGTAAAAAGCTTCTTGTGGAGAGATCCAAACAGCACCACTCAATGCTTCTAGGATTGTCTTGCAGATATAAATTCTTCGCTTAGTATTTTATGTATTAACAATTTTTGATCTCTCCTGCGTATACGAGTCTCTTGCAAACAAATAAGGTCCAAGTCCAGTTTTTTTAGATAATGAGAAATCTTGTTTTTTTTTCTGGGGTGTGTTCACCCCATTAATATTTAAAGTCAAAAATTTATACTCCATTCTTAGGCTTAGTGGAGAAACATCTAAATTAGTCTTTGTGCTGGATGGGAACCATCTTTCATCTTCATCATCATCTTGTCTAGCTGATACAGATGAACTTAATGATGCTAGCGTTGCTTCTCCTTGTTGATCTGACTCATCAGTCTCATCTTTGGACACAACTTTTGATGTATGTGGATCAGTTGTTTCTCATTGTTCCGTCTCTTGGAATTCTGCAAAAAATCTAGCAATGTAGTTAGGTACTTTAGTCTGTTCCATTGAATCCTTTCTAGTTGTCATTGTTCTGGAACTTTAAGTCATAGTAAAATTAAAGAAAAAAAAGAAAAGAAACAAATGTTGCCAATGAAATTTAAAAATATTAAATTTAAAAAATAGGCACAAAAATAGAAGAGAAGGGAAAAAGAAGAAAAAAGAATGTCACAATTTAAAATAGCAGTATTTCTTTATGCTTGTAATTTCCCAAAAATAGTTTCCAAGGACTCACTGGTGTTTGTCTCTCAAGATTTAGGCCTGTATAAAATACAGCCATTTCAGAAGGCAAAAAAGAAGAGTGAAGAGTAATATAGTTCATGTTCCAAAACAAAAGATATGTTGCTCAAAGTCTTGTTCAGTTTGCAAGGAATAAAGTTGGCAATATACCAAGCATAAAAAACAAAGTAACAGAATCCTATTTAAAAAGTTAAAAATCAGCTTCAAGAATTTAAAAGAGTAACAAAGTGGCACTTAAAATAACAAGGTATCAGTATCAGTATCAGTAATAATGAATTCACAGAACTCTCAGAACTCACACAGTCCACAACATGAAAGAAAAAAAAATGATGACCTCCAAAATAAACTACATCAAGCAAATCCAATGAAAAAGAGGGGGGGAAGGGTTAACTCACTTTAAAATATAATAACAAAATCAAATTGAATCCAGAAAGGAAGAAGCCAAATTGTATAAGAAACTTACATCCATGGTCATATACAATAAAATATGAAATATAAGTAGAATCTAAAAAAAATAACTTCTAATCTTACAGCCTATACATTCAGTAAAATTCAGTCCAGTGCAGTGAAGATAGATGAAGTTCAAACAAATTATAGAAGTCTTTTAACTTACAGTAAAATAGACAGTTTAAAATTTTAAGTTGTACTGCCACTTTAAATCCAAAAGTCATGGGAAAAACAGGCAGTGTTCAGATGTGATCTTCAGCTGTTGCAGGACAAAGCCTCCCTCTTTCTTAGCAAAGAAAATACTCATAAATCCAAATATATTTACTCCAAAGGGTCCAGTAAAGCAAAATGTAGTGTCCATATAGCCGGTCAGAAGCCTCTCAACCCCCAGCTCCTCCAAAGCTCGCAATCGCTCCAACAGACTGGGGTCTTCTCTACTTCACTGCTCTGTTCCTGAGGGGATGCTGCAGGTCCTGATCTGGCTGCTGTAAGGATCTTCGGGGCCCCTGTGAATCAGGGAATCCCCTCCTGTCAAGTATGAGGCTTCAGGGTATGCAATCACACCCTTCTTTTCCGACGGGCGTTAGATTATATTCTCCATATTGCACACTGGAAAACGGAACCTAGATCTTGTGTATCTTTGGAAAAGAAAAGAAAAGGAAGCCTCTTCCACTTGCGTTCTGGATGATTCTGTCTGCTAATCAAGAAGAGGCATTTTCCAACACGCACAACTGCCTCACCCACAACATGAAGAATGAGAAAATAACACTGGACTTACCTGTGAGATATTTGTTTTCCGCATGGAGTGGGGAAACATCCTGTAATGGGTTGCTCCTCCTCTCTGCTCTGGGAGGTAGGAAAAACTTCAACGAAGTAGCCACCAAGGGAGCAACCCATGCAGCTATCAGTCCATGTTACAGCCAAGTAAATTAGAAAATTACACAAAAAAATATGAAAGAACCAATAAAGAAGTAAAGAAGGACAGACTAAGAACGCCCTATTTATCCATGCCTTTACAAAGGAAAGAAAACTCTCAGTTCTGATTGAGAAGGATGTTTCCCCATCTACTGAAAACTAAGGCTCTTACAGTTAACTCCAGTGTTCTTTTTTCAAGCAGTGGAGGGGAAAACATCCTGTAGTGGGACATACCCAAGCTCCCTGATCAATGGGTGGATGAACTTGAGGATGATTATTCAGGGAGCTACCACAGACACATCTCATGAAGGAGGCCTCCACTGATGCAAGGCATACAATTGGTAGTGGCGTACAAATGTGGAAGTGGAAGCCCAACTAGCTGCTCTACAGATGTCCAAGAGAAGAGCATTAGTAGAAAGGGCAGCAGAGGTAGTAGCACTAGGTGTGTAATGAGTGATAACCGCCCCTGGCAATGGGGCAGGTAGTAATACAGTCCTTTATCCATCTCACTAGAGTGGAAGATGAGACCTTTTTACCCACTGTAGAGGGTTGAAAAGATATGAACAGGAAATTAGATATTCAGAAATACTCAGTACACTTGATATATGTATTTTCAGAGCTCAGCAAACATCCAGAGTATGCCAGAACTTCTCTAGATCTTTTACTAGATGAGGATAAAAAACAAAAATAGAACAACTTCCTGGGCTCTGTGAAAAGCCAGGTTAACCTTAGATACAAAAGTGGGATCCAGCCTCAGTATTATTGAATCTTGATGGAAACACATGGTCTTTATGTAATGAAAGAGCTGCCAATTCAGATACCTTCCTAGTTGAAGTGATTGCTGTAAGGAAAGAACCTTCCAATTGCACCTTTAAGCAACATTTCCCGCAGTAGTTCAAAAGAAGTCTTAGTAAAGGCAGAAAGAACCTTGTAGAGATTCCAAGTGGGGTACTGATGAACTGTTGGAGGTTTCATTAGTGGCCACACTCAAAAAATATCTGACATAAGGATGTGAAGCAAATTTTTGAGATTGTCCTAGAGGAAAGGCAGAGAAAATGGCTGAAACCTGTCTTATAAGCATATTTGATCACAAACCATTGCCCAGTCCATCCTGTAAGAAAAGCAACAAGATATTAACAAGATATTAACTGATACAGGTTCATAGCACAGACCTTTTCTTCTGCACCACCTCACAAAGGTTCAAATGTATACTAATGCTTCACTCAATTTCCACACATGGAGGCTGAGCCAAGCTGGATCTTGATATCAAACCTGGCCTTGCACCACCAGGTCCTGATGTACTGATAATCTAAGATGACCCTGGCAGAAATCTAGTATCTCCAAAAACTGTGCCCTCATTGGCTAACAAGGGGCTACCAGGATCACATTGGCCCTTTCGCATCTTACTTTTTTAAAGAAATTTTGGAATCAATATTGTTGATGGGAAGGCATAGAGGGGTCCTTGGAAGTCAGGATATCTATTATTACTGTTCCTTGAGTCTAGAATGTTGAGGAGAACCTGCTCACCTGACTGTTGACTGGAGAGGCAAAGAGGTCTACTAGTGGCAGATTAAACCCATCCACAATCACTTGGAGCACTTTGGGATGAAGATGGCACTCCACCAGATCGAGATCCATTTTGCTTAACCAGTCTGCTTTTGTGCTCTGCTCTCCCTTAATCTGATCTGGCTTTAGAGAGAGAAGATGGGACTCAGCTCAGGTTAGTAGAGATCCTGCTTCCAACAGAAGGGATCTGAAGCCTGTCCCCCCACTTCACAATTTAGGTTCACTTTTGTTGTTATGTTGTTTGGACCAGAACTGAACTGTTTCAGACTTGCTGATGGACCACTAAGACAGCTAATCTTATTAATCTTATTGCTTTCAACTTTAGCCAGTTTGTGCTAAGGGACAGATCATGTTGATCCCATCTTCCATGAGCATACTGAGAGTTACACACTGCTCCCCATCCTCTCAGGTTGGTGTCCATCATGACCTGCATCTCTGAAAGGTTCCAAATTGGGTGCTCCTGAAGAAGGGTTAGGGATAGCCACCATTGAAATGACACTCAAACCTGCCTGGGGACCCAAAGGCCTAAGTGTTTTACTTGAATTTCTGTGTCTGATAGCACAGAAGGAACCAATAGAGACATCTGGCATAGAAATGTGCCCAGGAAACACAGTCAATTGAGGCAATTATGCAGATGGACCAACAGTATGAGATCTGAAAGGTGACAGGCATACGTGTCTGATGGTCCTCCAAATTACCACTACCATTTCCTCTGTCAAGAATGCCCTCTCCGAAGAGATACTGATAACTGCCCCAAGATGTTGCAAATGCTAAAAGAAATGAGGTGGCTCTTCTCATGACTGATCAGAAAACCATGTAAGTAAGAAGTAAGAAGAAGATCAACATCCCTGTGCCACAGCTGAAGAGAAGCAGACCTTATCGGGAAACCATTGAGATACAGATAAAGACTGTTTCCAACAGTCCTGCAGAGCTACAATCACCTTGCTGAAGATCCCTTGGCAAGATGCAAGGCTGAATGGGAGAGTCATGCATTGAAAGTGCTGACTCTGATAAGCAAAGTGAAGGGATTTTCAGTGAAATGGATGGAGGGATGTGTAAGTATACTTTGGTCAAATCCTGAGACACAAGAAAATCCCAGAACCATAGTGCCTCCATAATTGTCTTGAGAGTCTCAATCCTTCTGTGTCTCCTCACAAACTGATCAACCTGCTTGGAGTCCAGAATGTTTCTCAACAATTTCTTCTTTTTGAATACAATGAAAAATATAGAGTAACAGTCTTTCAATCTTTGCAAAGATAGCCCCTTTGATGGTTCATGGTTTTTTGCACTTTTTAACCTTGGAGAAAGAAAGAAAAAACTGGGGGGATGGGGAAGAAAATTTATTAAATAGCACTGACAGCACCCATTGATTGGTTGTGGTGACCTCCCACACACGAGAGACTGAAATCTTCCACCTTGAGAGGCAGAGAGTCAGGATTGAGGCAATTTTTGACCCTGCTTGCTGGGAAAAGTGTTGCTGCTGTTGTTATTTTTGTGAGACCCAGAAAATCCCTGGGACTGGGACTGCTGCTGGGGCTGATATCTGTGCTCAGACCAGTGCTATCTGCTAAATCAGTTGTCTCTAAGGTGAAAGGACTTGTAATTATATTTGCAGGAATGAAAAGAAGACTGCCCCTGACAGAAAAGCCTCCATCCTTCCTTTTCTGGGAAGATGCTAGCGCCGCCTTCTTATCTTTTGTTTCCACTCAAATAAGATCAGGCAAGTCACCAAAAAGTTTGCCACCACTAAAGGGAGGTTTTGGTGTACAACAGAATAATATATAGTTAGGTTTTTAAAGGAATAATACATAGTTTTGTTGCTTTTCAGATACTACCTGGAGACTCAAAATATGTATTAGGACAGCATATTAACAAACATTCAAGTAGAAAAAAAATATTTTATTAGACTAGTTAATAGTTTTACATTATACAAGCTTTCACACTTAATTTTCATCACTGATGGGGCGCATTTCAAAAATTCAAAAAATTTCACATACATAATCACAGTAATCTTTACAACAGTCCTGTAAGATAAGCTAGTAAAAAAAATACCACAGATGGGATACTGAGTTTGAAAGAACAGTGGCTTGCTGACGATTTACTAGTAACTTTGTGGCTAAGATGAGATTTGAACTGCAGATGTCTTTGCTCACTTAGCCATTATACTACACCAGAACTTTTTCAGGCATGAAAGTTCAACAAAAACACAAGAAAAAAACAACAATCATTGTCATCCAAGGAGACAAGGTTTCACCTAACTGAGGAATTTCATTTTATCCTCACATAGAACAAATAAACTGATAATAACTCGGCCCAATAAAATGTGTTACTTTATCAAATCTGTGCCTCTCACTAAGAGCAATCAAAATTACTATAGATATTAACAAATCATCAAGAAAATCTGCAAAACAGAAAAGGAAAAATCATCAGTCAGTCCTGGAAGTATTCACCTTCCAAAATGTACCTAAGGTAGTGAATCACACACAGTTTTGTCAAAGGCATAAGGCATTTCTTCCTTTGTGTGCCAGTGGTAGAAGAATCACTCACTCACTCTCTCAGCATCTCATGCAGTTTCCCAGACAAGTTCAACAGCAGAAGAGTAACCTACAAACATATAAACTGAAAGAATAAAAATATTACATGTGGCTGCTCGAAGAAGGTGCTTTGTTATGGTTTTAAACAAAACAGAAATGTGTGTGGAAAGTAACTAAAGTGCCTGAAATAATCATTTTAAAATCGACTATAGCATACAGCAAGCTAATACTGTAAACAATACAACTTTCCATTTGTGATGGCTCTGCAACTGAACCAATGGAGGGTATGTAAGTACTTCGCACTGTCCATTACCTTGTATCTGTCCAGAGGGTCTTCCTGCTGCAACTGATTCTCCCGCATCATTTGATACTCTCTCTCATATTTCTTCAACTTCTTTGTTGGCACCTACAGGGGATAAAAATACAGCACTAGTAGTACTAAGAGAACTCTCAGAATGAGAGGACCAAATGTTTCACAAATGCACATACAATATAACAGTTTGAGACATTTTCCATTGAACTTCAGCAAAATAGTAACACAAAACTGCTAAAGCCTTTTACTAGATTTTGGCTATTATCCAGACCAAAAATGTATATGGGATCTGCAACCCTCAAAAGAGATTAGTACTTTAATTTGGGGGAAGGGGAGGAGGTGAAAGAGTTACGAAAATCTACAAACCCCATTACAATTTTCCCAAGTTAAAACAAATGTCTCTCACACATCTCTCTGTGTGTGTGTGTATGTGTGTGTGTGTGTGTACAGATAGGCTTATAAAAACAACAGCTAACTAGAGCAGCATAAGAGACAGAGTAGCTGGGCCTCCCCTGCCCTCTCTGTGATTCAAGTGACCATAAAGATCTACGCTACCCATGTCTTAAAAGTATTGCCACACCCTTTGAGACAAAGGTATTAGACAGCAACCATAAAAAATTACTCTGAAAGCTAGGGGAGGTTTCATTAAACATTATGGAATTTCAGCTCTGTTTGCTACAAAAAACTGCTCACTAGCTGGGTGGCAAGCAAAAAAACCTCCCATTTACTTCTGTACCTGGAGCCTCAATATAGGTTTTAAACTGTCCCAGGTAAGAGATAAACAGTGAGAGTGCGTCAGGGATACTGTAGCCTCTGCAGCATATACAACTCGTATCATGAGAAAGGAAAGTAATGTAGACACAGGACAGAAAAATTGATTGGAACAGGACATACAGCAAAGTGATGGGATCTCTAGTTTCTTGCACAAAAATATCTGGTGCCACTGTCAAGTGCTGAAGACTGAAAAGATATCCTGGACCGCAGCAGGTAAAAGAGTAGACCACAAGAGAGACAAGCTGAGACACAGGCTAATTAAACAGAGTAATAGCTTGATGTGCAGCTGGAAAAATGGATGCCTTCTTCAGGAGTGAGTGGGCCAGTAGCCTCAAACTGGCCAGACATTTGTCAGTAGCAGCCAGCTGACCCTCAAATGTCAATCAAGGTCTCATGCCAGAAGGACCATAATTTGTTAGCAAGTCTGTCTTAAACTACTTCCTTTCTTTTCTGGTGCAGGCAGCAAGGGCCTAGTGCTTTATCTGCAACATTAAAGTCCAATGACACTCAGTTGCTACTTTCTATTAACATATAATGGCATACCTCAGTTAACAAAACATAGAATCTTCTTTTAACAGTCTTTTTGTGCCCACCCAGCCTGCCCTTTGTTCTCTCTAGCTGGAAGTTTTTCAGCTGCATCAGAACTTGGAGGATGGTGAAGAAGGGCTACAGAAACATAGACTTTTTGTGCCAAGTTCCAACAGTATATCTACAGTAAGCAGTGCAAAAAGGCTTGAGCTGGGAAAAAAATGAGATTGTTCATTCTGCAGCTGTGCATGCCTGAATACAACAGGCAAGCTAAACAACAGCTGCTTTAGAATCCCTGAGAGCCTTACCATACCAAGAATGTCATACTGCCAGAGCAATGCATTATTCCTGGTTCAGGATCAGTCCTCTCACACAACATTGTTACCCACTAGCAGCTATTAAGTTGCAATCTGTTTGAAATGTGCCCTTTTTCACGCTGTAAATAATTGGTTAATTATGCCCTTTCTTGCAACAATCCAGTTAGTTGTGGGAGTGCAGTTTCCTCATAACTTCCTTCTGTAGCTGATCCAGTAGTGGGCGTGGTGTGGACATTCCCAGGTTATTCCTCACTCAGCTACTCCCAAGGAAATTTCTGCCCAGTAACCTCCAGACCAATCATGAGATGTGGGGCAGGCAAATGGACTCAGCAATGACGCTGTAATGCACAGGGAAGAACAGCGCAAATGATGCTACTCATCCACAGATGTCAAAAGGGTGTGATAGGGAGTATTAATAATCTGATACTATCATGGGAATAGCTATAGTGGGATTCCAATGGAACAACATGGTATTAAGATAAGGTGTGATAAAGCTCTTTGTCTTCATGCATAGCAAACCAAAAAGAAAGAGAGAGAGAGAAACAAGGGTACAGCAGATAAGCCTGCCTCACCAGCTACTGCCATTATGTTAAAAAAACAACACAGATTTATAAATTTGGCCACCAAAATGGAAATCACAAGAAAAGTAGAAGCTGATGAAAGAAAAAAGTTATTCTTAGATGAAGGTTTAAAGTGACAGTACCTCTTTTTGATCATTACTGGGACAAGGAGTTAATTAAGCTAAACCACTTATCTATTAGTTTAAACTACTTATTAAACTTGAAAGAATAACAGATGAATGATGAAGACACTGAAATAGAGTAGATTTTCTACATCTTGGCTCAAGTCATTAACCAGAATGGATACTGCAGACAAGAAATCAGAAGACTAGGTCTTGGAAGGGCAGCTATAAAGGAACTAGACAAGATCCTAAAGTGTCAAGATACATCATTAAACACAAAAGTAAGAATTGTCCATGTCATTGTATGTCCCATTTCTATGTATGTTTGTGAAAGCTGGACAATGAAGAAAGCAGACAGGAAAAAAATCAACTCGTTCAACATATGGTCCTGGAAAAGAGTTCTACAGATACCTTGGCCTGCTAAAAAGAGAAATGAATGGGTCCTAGAGCAAATGAAGCCTGAATTCTCCCTAGACACCAAGATGACTACACTTTGACCATATCATGAGAAGACATGACACACTAGAAAAGACACGAATGCTTGGTAAGGTGGAACTCAGTGGGAAAAGGGAAAGACTGCATTACAGAAGGACAGACTCAGCCAAGGAAGACACGTCCCTGAATCTGCAACACCTGAGCAGGGTGGTTACGATAGGATGACTTGGAGGTATCTCATCTGCAGGGTCAACATAAGATGAAGTCGACTTGATGGAAATTAACAACGCAACAAAATTCTAGAACATGAAATATTTTATCTTTTCTTTATATCTTTGGTTTTTCAAACCCTCATCAGACAGCCAAAATCCAGTTTTGAAGAAGAGGCAAAACACATCAGAGAATCTTCTGTTCCCTCGAAATTCTTTGCACTAGGGACACAGAGGACTTCCAGCCTGGTAGGTTGCTAGGATACCTCTCTGCAAGTGCTTATCTTGAATTCTCTGATGCTTTGCCATTGCTGTTCAATCAACAGAACCAAGATGACATTACATGGAATGGGAGAAAGGCATAAGCTGGTGGCAAATCAGTGTTATTGAGACAAAAAAAAAGGCAACATGAGATGCAGATTGTACAGGTAGTATTGAAACCATGAAGTGGGTATTAAGGAAAGAGCAATTAAGTAAAATAACACATACGCATTAAAACACTTTTAAAAAATCACACTCAATTGTGAAAGGCTCATATTAAGTGGCAGGTAGACATGTAGGCATAGGTTGGATCTTCTATGAATGTCCATGTTTGTATTAGTAGTTTAGTTCCGCTAAAGAAAACGGAAACCATGCACAGATGTCTTTCCTCAGATTTTTTTTTAAACGAGCCAAACATATGTTTCTATTCTACTTGTTAATGTTATCTGTAGTAAATTTATATTTAATGGTGAAATTTATCTGCCTTCCCTCCCTCAAATAAAAGATTTCAGACTATCATTACCTAGTCTGCATTCTATGTGCAATGACTCTGACCTGAGGTTATGGGAACAGTTAGGATCATGTACAGCTGACTGCCTTATATTCCTAGCGATTAGTTATCAGTTTGTTCTAGTTAACAAGCTGTTTTACATAGCATGCACCTATTAATTCACATGGGTAAAAGAAAGACAATATACTTTCACAGTTCCTAATTATGTTTATGACACAGATATAAAAGTCAGATATAAAAAAAATACTCCGTGCTTTTTGAATATATCTACTATTCTCTAGCATCTCTACAGAAATAACCTGCCAGTTGTCACAAAGCATTAGGCTCAAAGTTATATGAAGAAGGATTCTATTCAAAGGAGAGGAAAAAGCCAACATGAAATTTCAATAGCAGACAAAAGATCTATTCATTCCCCTATTAAGTGACAAGAAATTTCATCTGGAAAATTTAATATGATAGACCTCACACAGAAGAAAATCTAAAGAATCTCTTCCAGTACTTAGTGCTTAATCAAAAGCACTAAATCACCAGAGAAGAAAGGTCAATTCATAAATGAAAGTAGTGTGGAATCTGTTTCCTCCACCCTGCTCTAGTAATGTAGGGGATACTTCATTAATCATACAAAAGTGGTTCCTATGCCTAAACATTATGAGAGGCAACATTCAGCTGTGAAGTAGCCACACTGTTGACACTGCCCATAGAGTTCCCATGTCCAGCAAAACTGTGAGAAGCATGAGAAGATGACAGAAGAAAATTGCTTCTGTACCGTCCCAACTAATGGACATCAGTTACTCATTATTCTATAACCACAAGGTAACCAAATAAGTTAAAGTCACTTATAAAAGTTACTGATGGACTGTGGCATAGGTTTTCATAGACACCATACCTAGAAGTAATTTGAAAAACTGCTTTGCAACAATCAGGTAACAGTTAAAGCTTGAGTTTAAAGTAACTTAAATGTCTCAAAGTTACAGTTCTAGCCACCTTTGCTTACCACAGGATATTTGTGGTAGCATAAGATACCAATCCATAATTAACTGGCCACCGCTTTCATAGGTCACAAATTATTCATAAATTATTAATATTTAAGTATTCATAAATGATTTATGAATACCTCAGAGATATGTGCTAGTCTAGACAAAAAAAAAAGGAAAACAAAGTGGAGGAAAATCATCTTCCTGGGGTTTGGAGAGAAGTAAAGAAGAAATGTGCCCACCTCCGGACCTTCGCATCTTTAGTTCTTCTTATCACACTGAATTTCAGCACAATGGCAAGGGGTGAAGGAGTGAGTTCTCTGTCTCCTGTTACTGACTCTGTTTCCTGCTGGCCTTGGAATGCTCTGATGTCTGTGTTCTGTTTATTGATTCTGCTAGTGCAACAAAGAAACCAAAGCCAGGAACTGGTATATGTGTGTGTGTGCATATGCACCTGTCTGCATGCTCAGACAGATATATAACATGATAATGCTAACTTAATGCTGCACTCTATGTGTGCAAGATTCCTATACTGTTTAGAAGCATATTGCAGTGAGATCTGGTAATGGGATGTGACAATGTGCAGCCCTCTTGCCTTCCCCACCTGATCATGACTTCATGAGCGAAAACATCCAATTATGCTGGCTCCCTAAAGCTATAACTAATTATTATTGGGATACGAAAGAGACCATAAGCAAGTCTTATTGTTTGATTTTTCCTGTAGGAAATTAGTTTTGGTGAATTATGTTACAATCGTCTTCTTCACTCCCCATTTTTGTCATATTGTTTTAAGCAAGTTTCATACTTACCAGTATCCACATAACAGAAGACTATACAGGTATTCTCTATGTGAAACATGATCACTATTGCTTACAGTGTATCATTCTTCTGTCCTCCAACTACTTTTCCAAATGTTATTCAAAACTCAATGAATGGTTCTTTGATCACAGCTCAGTGTTCATTAAAAAAGTAAATCACGATAATATAATCTCATTCCTGCATAGCCACAAGAAAAGTAACCAAAATATCCAGAAGTAATAATTTGGGAATTCTAGTTTGCCTTGCCCTGCTCAAGAACATATGTCTCCAATAAATCTGCTAAGCACTGATGAGCCAGAAAGAACATTGTGGGACTGAACATTTCCATCAGCTGCTGCCAGCAGCAGGTTTGGACAGTCCATACTTCCAGTAGAGATCTGATTCACCTCCTTAAAACTACAGCAGTGGGTCAAGGCCATATCCTGGCACACATGGCAAGGATCACTTAGCTCTCATGGTTAGGACAGCAACATTGCCAGCTTTTTTGATAATTTATTCAGCACTGATGGTTCATCCGATGTGTGAAGAGGTGAGTCTGAGGGTGGAGAGCTTGACGCCCTAAAAATATTTTCCACAGACTACATAATCTCCATTTAAAATACCCACAATTAACTACTACTTTTCTCTCCTTTCTGGTACACTATTATTCTAAATTAAAACTGTCTGATTAATTTCTTTTGATTACTCTGTCTTTATCGTGGATCATGATCCAAATGACTGCTGCTACAGACTAGGGACTGCAAATAGGATCTCTAACAACATGTTGTAATCTACTTCCACCTCCTGTTAGGAGTATCTCTGTTCAAGGTTCCAATCAGCCAGCCAAACGCTTATCCACCAAGCAGTTACAAGTATTCTCTCTCTCTCTCTCTCTCTTTTTTTTTTGCTCCATTAGATTTATTTTTTTCCCTATCTGCTATATTTCCATAAACCTCAGGGTTCCCACCAATATATCTCCTTTTTATTTTGTGGGGCCCTAGTTTTGGTTACATTTTTGTCACCCTCCATCACATGAGTTCACTGAATAGATGAAATAACCAATGACTATCCAAAGAGCATTCTACATTATTAGTGTCTAATAATGTGCTCTTCTACTAATCTAGAAAATCTGAATAAGACAAAGACTTTGACTGTGTTGCATCCTTCCTCCATGCATGAGTTAGTTGATTTGCCTAGTTTAATCTCCTACCTCCCTATTAACATATTAGAGCTTGCCTCTCATAAATTTGGTTAGTTCCATCAAACAGGGGCTCATTACGAAGCATAAGGACTGGACTGAAAGAACAATGATTTTTTGATCTTTTTTTCCTTCTCTTGGTGAACTAATCAATTTTTTCATGTTCCTTCCATATTATATAATAAATGTAATTAACCAATTTTGTCTATTTTATTGCAGAATTCATATTTATTTTACTGATTTACTACTATCATTATTAAGATTGGAGTAGTATCACATTTCAGAATTAAATGTGCTTTACTCAGTAAAGCACATTTACTGAGTGCCGCCTCGATCTGTTGAGAGAGGCGGGATATAAATAAATCAGTCAATCAATCAATCAATCAATCAGTTCATACATTACCTAAAATTCTTAACTGGTTAGTTTTCTCTTGTTCTAGTATACAGTTATTTTAAATGAAAGAACTTTCTGATGAACTGAATTTGTTTCAGTTACCCTGGGTTTATGATGCATTATTAGATGGAAAGATAAATGACTGCTGAACTTAAATCCTAAGAAACTCATTACTTTAAATAAAGTTTCCAATAAAGTTTCCATTACTTTCCAATAAAGTGTGGCCAAAGAGAGAGAAAGAGGTGGAGGGGAAGGAAGGAAGATTATTGCACACAGGATCAGCTCCTGGGGATTTTACACCCACAAACTCAAGATAATTCAGAGCTTCTAAAGACAGAATACTTCAAGCAAAAGAGAAATAGGAAAAAAAAATTTACAGGAAAGTACGGAAAACCAGAAGGAAACAGAAGAGAGAAATTAAGTCAAGAAAAAGACTATAAAATGAGAAATTGGTCAGTTAGTGAAAATGCTGAAAGGTTTGCGAAAATAAATGCTTGGAACTCCAAGTTAAATTTCAGTGTTATGGTAATAAATACGAATACGAAGAAGAGAAGGAAAAGTATCAAGGTGTCATTATGCAAAATATGGATAAAGTATCATATGGAAAGAAATGAATTAGGAAGAATCTTTTCTAGCAATATGTCAAATCTGACCTGACTGCTATTAGATCAAATTGATGCAGGCAAACTGTCTATTTTAGGGGATATCTAATGCTGTAGTTATTATGCAGTATCAAATCAAATTAAAATGATGGACTAATGAGGTTTTACATAAAACTGCATAAGAGATGATGCATAATAGATTATCCATTTTCAGTACATTCAATTTTGCCAGATAGTAAATATATTTTTAAGGACATATTGATCCCATGAGATCTGTAAAAGAGAACTAGTTAGGTAGATTGTGTACAATTAGAATTTGTTAGAAAAACAGGCTAGTACTAGAGTAAATGCAAAAGAGATTTGGAGAATGTAACAGCTTAAGAAAATGGGGAAAAGTCACACAATGTAAGAGCTTCAGAAAAACTTTGAAAAAAGTATGCAACTGATACCATTCCAGAGAAAGTCACACATACTCAGAAGTTACATGTTGGAAGCATGGAGAATCTAAAGCAAGCCTAGTTTGCATTTTTTGAATCACCTTAAGATTGTTTTGTACTTCTGTTATTATGTGCCTTTCTGATCTGTGGCAACCCCAAGGAGTTTTCTTAGCAAGATTTCTTCAGAGGAGGTTTGTCACCATTGCGTTCCTCTGAGGCTGAGACAGTGTGACTTGTCCAAGTTCATCCAGTGGGTTTCCATGAGCAGGAATTCAAATCCTGGTCTTCAGAGTCATAGTTCAATGCTCAAACCACTACACCGGCTCATTTTACATCATACTAAAAGCACGATGGGCTCCTTATAGATGCAAAACTATTATTTATTTCACAAGCAAATCTTGAGATGAAATATATATTAGTGGTCACAAGATTAACTCTAATTTTCAAATGGAAATCACTTAGTACTGCTACTCAGAATTTGAGATACAGCATTTGTTATTGTTGTTTCTGACATAACGGCAATCCTAAAATGAACCTATCATGGGGTTTTCTGGGGATAAGTGTGTGTGATGTACCCAAAGTCACCCAGTGAGTTTCCATGGCTGAGTGGAGAACTGAACCCTGGTCTGCAACCAATGCTCAAACCACTACGCTAGGCTGGCTCTCAGGATATGGCACACATAGTACAATCTGAGAAGGAAGGCGAGTACACAACATTGTTAATCATAACAGAGTCTATTAAGTACTAGAGTGATGGTGTAAGATAATATGTAACTTTATGTTTTATTAAGAATTAATTTCACTTCTATACTAAATTCTGAAGAATTACATAAAACAATGCTTTTGTTGGATACATACTAGACAATGTTTCTTTATTACTGATTTATTTAAAATGATTGTGTTTTAATGAATAATATACAATAAAACCACACTGAATTTGATAGCATTTTGTGATCGATTATTTATTAATTATTGCTGCGTCTCTCTGGAAGTTAATTTTGTCTGAAAAGCAGGACATAAATATATGAGATTACTTAAGAAAAGTTAAACTAATATTGTTCATGAAAAGCTAAACTGAAATGTTGTTATGAAAGATGCATAGCTCTATGACAAATATTCGCTTATTTGATCGGTATCCCAACTTTTGGTTTACAAAGACAGACTCCCAAGGCTACTTACAAATTAAAAAGTAATACCACAACATCTTCTGTAACCAAATAATAATAGCACATCAAACATTTAAAAATAACTAAACACAGCCTAAAAATCAGTGATATTAAAATAAATTTTAAAAGAAATTATCCTAGGGATACAATTATGCAACTATGTAGTATTAGCAGAGCCCTACACAATTCAGCAAGCAAGTCCATCTCTTGCTCAGCCATGAAGCTCACTGAGAAGATTTTGAGCAAAACTCTACAACATCTTAACCTATCTCATATAGCTGAAGCAAGGTTAAAACCACCAGTGAGTGAGGTCAGTTGTGGAGAAGGAGAATTAAACAAAGGTAAATTATTAATATCACTCAGAGAGACTTTTTTTTCTCTTGGGGTTGTACACAATTTCTCTCTCTAATGAAAATCCAAGAGGCCAGTATATCCCATAACCATTGCTTCTTTTATTTCTTTTTTCCTCCCACATTATCTGTATTCATCTCAACTGGATTTCAAGTATAGGTTTAGTATAAAATTTAACTTGGCCATCCTAACCTATGCTGGATGTTGGGGAGAAGGTACTCTTACTGGTTTTCTAACCAGAAGCTTTCAGTATCATTAACTGCTGGATAACCTGGGCAACTTAGGGATTGTGATACTGCTTGGCTTTGCTGGAAGACTACTGTTTGACACCCTCACATTTGCGCTATGGAGTCTTGCAGGATATATATATCCATGCCCTAGATACTCTTTAGCTAGAACGCTATAGTGTTGGTTGTGGAGATACATCTGAAGACAGTTTGGAAACTATGTGCGTGCGCACCTTTAAGTTGTCTGTCACCTATGAATTTTTCATGGGGTTTTCTTAAGCAGGAAATACTCAGATGTGGTTTTGCCAATTCCTTCCTTTGAAATATAGCTTACAGCACTTGCTATTCATTGGCAGTCTCCCACTCAGGTGCTAACCAGAGCTGACCCTGCTTAGCTTCCAAGATAGATGGGAGCTGCTGTCTTTTAGTCTAAAATGTAATGGTTATGATTTTAAAGAGGCTTCAGTACTGAGATCACATGTGGACACAGCTTCTGTACACTGGTTTCAGGTTAATTTCTGGGCCAATGTAAAGTGCTGCTGCTGCTTTCTAAGACCATTTCCGCACAACAGGGCTCTGCAAAGTCCTTCTGTTGCAGCCCTGGCAGGGAGGAGAGTGCACCACGAACACTCCTTTCCGCACCGCACCAGGTCGCTGAGGAGGGGAGTGTGCTGGCCTCGCCTCTTCCCTTCTGCAGTGCAGTCAGGCACCTGCCATTGCTGCACTGGGGAAGGAGGCACTGTCAGCACGATTCTGCCTTTCTGCACAGCCCGGAAGGGCGGTAGCCCTGTGCGACAGTAGGTGTAAAACGTATTTTTCCCGTTTTGCAAATACCGCGTGCATGTGCTACTTAGGAGCAAGTGCAGCTCCCTCGAGCAGAAAGGGCCTACGATATATGAAGAATCAATTCCCTTCAAGTCAGCTAACTTGTTTGTATGGCAAGACAGACTTCAAATGCCATTGTGTGCAGTAAATTCTGTGACAATGAAAGAAAGATGCCCTTAAAGAAATAGTGGTGCCCCACTTGCAGAAATCTCTCATTACACAGGCTTGTCTGGAATGTAGTTCTCCTTCTGGCACCAGGTGAAAATGCCTTTTCTGGTCTTTTGGGACTTTTATGCTGCATTTACCAGCTGATTTACTACTAGCCACTCCCTCAAACATTGACCTTAGTTGGAGAAAGCTGACAGCTCTGTATCCAAAACAGCCTCCCTCACAAACAAGAAGGAATCTGCATACTCTGGTGAATTCTAAGGAACGCAGAAGTGCAAAAATGGGTGTGGGGTGTGTAGGGGGTGCTTTCTTTTATATAAAATACTTATATGCTACCTTTCTTTAACATGTCCAACATGTCCACCTGAGACATCGAACTGCATGGACTCACAAGAAAAGGGGAAGCATGGAACACAAGCATATGTAGTCCTGCAAACCTTATTTGCATTCTCTCTGACCCGGACTTCTGTATGAGAAAGAAGATTCGTAAGATAGAGTTTTCATTCTTTAGAAAATTCATCACAGCCAAGCCAAGCAGGACTTCCATCATCTTACCCGCAGATTTCTCCAGCACAAGGCTTCACGGCTGTTGCCCCTTCTTCTGCTAAGCTGTTGGATGCTCAGCTGCCAAAACTGCTCATAACAACCAGAATCTTTCAGAAAAAATTACAAGTAATGTTGCCTGACAGCACAATTCTGCTACAATTTTGTCTGTACCTTATACATAAAAGCTCCATTTTGTCAAGAAAAGATGGCTATAGAGATTATTTTGTCCCCCAATTTAATCAAAACCACACTTCATCACCTATTGGTTCTGGAGCAGGTTCTTGCTGGACTGCAACTCCCAGTAGTCCTAGCCACCATAACTGATGGTAAAGAATTCTGGAACTTCTGTTCAACATTTGGTGGATTGTACAATTTCTACTTCTGCTCTAAGTAGTTCTGAGCCTTTTGGTGTCTTTTACAAGAAGGTAAATTAGAACTCCTGCTTTGTTAGATAGGAAAAAGGGAATAGCTTTTTCCCATTCTCTACCTGGTAACTGCCAGTCCAGGGCTACCATATGCTTTTTAATTAAATAATTCTAAAATTATAACAATCTTAGATTCTTCAAACTCAGCTGGTCTCCCACAGATTTTCCCATGTTCCCCCACCCCTAAGAAATAGCCTTGCTGAGATACACTCAGTCTGGCTGGTTCCTGAGCAACCAGCTTGCTGCTCAGGCCTTGCACAGCTGAACATATTTTAGATGATTCCAGAAAGTATGAGCCTGGAATCCTGCCTTTGGGTGCCCTCTGAATACATCTAAATGCCAGTGGGCATTGTACAATTAGTCTTTCAGTGGCTGAGGAAAGTCTCTTCCTTTTACTTTGTTCTTGGATTTACCATGATAACGCTAAAGATCACTGCTCCTCCCACCCAGTGTTTTGCACAGAGCATAAAGAAGGAACAGTATAATACACTCTCTGTCTCTATCTGTCCCCCAACCAATTTTCCAACTTTCACCTCACTGGACTCCTCCTTTTTGCCCCAATAAGACAAAGTATCACAACTCAGCCACCATGGCTCACTGCCTCTTCTGGTACAAACTTCACTGTTAACCATTAACTTGAGATTGTGTTTACTTTCTCAACAGAAACTTATTTGATTTTCTCTGCTGTTCCTCCCCAAGTACCTGTTGTTGTTGTTATTTGCCTCAAGTTGACTTCAACCACCAAGACTCCCAATAGTCCCATTCATAAGTATCTCATATTTATTTCCAAACTTCATCCCTGAGTTATAGATGCAATCCCCCCGTATATTTTTAAAAACATATTTGTTTGAGGTTTAGCTCTATCTTAACAGACAGTAACTTATTCTCCAGCAAAATAAAACAGGAAAAGTACACACAGTGGGAAATCTGCCTCATCAGTACAGTGCATTTGAGCTAGATTTAAAAATGCAAATTGCAATAGGTCTGGAGTAGTTCTGGGTGGCTGGTAATTAATGGAGTCAGAGCAGATGTAGTAGAAACTTAAATTTTTCCTCTCCTGCTATGGTCCAAGGAAGACCCCTCTTCCTAAGTCTGGATTTATGTAATGGTGGTATTGTGGCTGTCCCTCATTGGAGCTACCTGGGAATGTTCTTTATAACATAGACAGAATTTCAACAAGAGGCTTTTCCTCGTGAATGGAATGGAGAAGAACGGATTAAATTCATTCCTGTGTTTGCCTTCAGGCCACTAATCATACCATCCCCACCTGATGGAAATACACTTTAGATGCAAAGGCCCACTTAATCTTGCCTGTTGCTTGATATAGGAAATTATAGCACCTAGCCTGTGTAACTTCAAAACACAAGATGCCAAAACATGTGTGACAAAGCAGAGAAATCAGTCAGAATTTTAAAACTTACATACTACCAATACACATATGAGAAATGAAAGTTTTGTTTTCGTAGCACCTCACAAAGGTATTTTAGCAAAATAATGAAGTATTCAAGATCTAGGATTTCTTTGCATTTTGAAAATAGGTAGGTAGCTAAGAGTTTACCTTGCTTATTTCACATTTTGCCAATTTCAATATAAAAAGAGGAAAACCATATTATATTAAAATTTCAAAAATGATTTTGATCTGCAAACTAACAAAGCTTAGGGTCAAAGATGTGAGCAAGCAAATCCCCTGTTCAACTTTCAACCCAGCCATAATCACTCTCCATCAGCCTCAGGACTCCCTCTCCCCTCCATTTCCATTAAAAGAAGCCTCTCCTACAGGTTAGCTGTAAAGATCCCTGAGACAGTACATGTGTAATGTTTGAACACTCTTGCATTTGTTTAGATGACCCTGCACAGATGCCTTGGTTTCCTCCAAAACATCATAAAAAACCAGAACAGTATAGTGAAAACATCAGATCATATATATAATATATATAATCTGTGTTTGAGAATCAAAGTATACACTGTGTCAAACAAGTTGTTTACTCCTGAGAGCAAGATTTTTCTTTCCCAATTAATCACTGTGGGGGACCTCATCTGACATAGAAGCAGGGGGTAAAGGGGCTTTAACCATTCCCCATTTCTGCATTCACAATCCAGATTGGCAGCTGTCACTTGCACTGGGAAAAACAATCCCTTCATCACCAAAGCAGCAGGTACATGGCCTCTGATATGCATCAAGAAGAGTTAAAACTTTTTTCCCCTCCTTCCCCTCAAAATCCCAACTGAGACCAGGTTATTTGTGGAGGAAAATCCCTCCTGCTCAAGGCAATCTGTGTGCTTCAAATAATTTGCAGTTTGGCTGTGCAATGCCTACCTTGTATATTGCAGTAGAGCTGATATATTTTCCACTGAGTATAATGTATCTAACAATGGTAGTATTTTGTTGGATTATTGACAAGTTCCTAAGTCTTATTTTCTTTACTGCTATGATAACTGTAACCATAAATCTATAATCCTCTTCCTTAAATTCATGCACTGATTTTTTTTTTTAAAAAAATATACTGTCAGTGTTTAACATGAGGCATTTTTGACCCTAATAAGAATTCCAGTATAGTGCAGGATATAAAAATCCCATGTGTTCTGTCCGTACACAGAATCAAGTGTGTTTCACACAGACAGAAAACACACACTGGAATAAAAGTAAACTAAAATATGAAAAAATAAAATGAAACATACAATTCTCATTGTGTTTTTCCGGGCACACAAATAAATTCCAGCATCCCTCCAATGAATGAAATTTCAACTTCCCTCAAATGAGGCAAATCTACTTACAGCTGGAGCAAATCACATCTGTTTTGCTGCTTCTTAGGTCGGCTATAAACAACATGGGACATTTTTGTCCCAGTTATGTTGCACTGTCTAGAACAAAAATGTATCCCTTTGGCAAAAATCACAAGCTGTTGTAACACTTTCTGTTATAAACAAACACTATTTTATTTGTAGGGGAAAAAACCCCGTGTACATGGCATATGGCTGAAACGGGGAAGCTGTGCAGCTGACTGCATTGTAGAATGCCTGCTTTGTAGATCTAGTTTTCTATGGCTTCAGCAACAAACATGACTGTAGGGGACTAAAATATCCTGTTATAGATCAAGACGATTAACAAGACTTTTCTAAGAAGTTCCTGCAATTATTATTCAAAACATAACACAATTCAAAGATTGCAACAGACATCGTTTCATGTATCAAGTATCTTGATATAAGCCAGATTAAACGGACACTTGGATACACTAGGACAAAGACCATTTCTGCCCTACACTGTTTTAGTGCTATTATTCCATTTTCAACATCCTGTGGAATTCTGGGGTTTGTAGTTTACTGAGGCCAAAGAGCCCTCTGGCTGAGAATTCTAACTGCCCCTCTCTAAACTGAAATCCCCACGATTCCACAGGATGTTGAAAGTGGAACAATAGCACTGTAACAGTATCATGCAGAAATGGCCAAATACAGTGTGTGGAAACAGCCACTTATAAGTAACATAACTAAGAAGCAATGAAATCACATTTCAAAAGCAAGGCAGTGACTGAGAAAAAAAAGCTACTTTATGGGTTTAGTAAGTTAACATTTTCAAGTTATTTTTCAAAGTTATTTTTAAAGGCCATATTAATATATTTATTAGTGCATTTTAACAGGGATTTTTCATGTTTATGCCATTCTTTTCTTGGTTCTAAATTGCTGTGGTTGTTTTTAAAAAGTAGCAGAAAACAACAAGAAACATGAGTTACATTTAAACATTGTAAGGAGCAATGGGTACACATGACTTTTCAAACACTGCAATGAGCAATGGAAGTGAACTTCTTTTCAAAAATAACTTTCCAAGCTCTGAACAAATATGATGTACTGTAATAAATCTTGACTGAAGCTTTGGAGTAAATTTGCCAGTGCCTCCTGAGTGAAAAGGGAGCTATTTCCAGTCATTGCTCAGTTGCCTGTTTGAATGTGCCTAATACAACAGAGAATCAGCCTGCCTGCTTGTCTCCATCAAATTTTGGCCTTCATCTTGTAGCACCTGTGAGACAAACAGAGAGAACGTTGGTAGCATAAGCTTTCGTAGACTTAAATCTACTTCATCAGATGCATGGAGCGAAGTGCCTAGGAACAGATCTTTATAGCTGTGAATGAGCAAATGGTATGTGTGAATAGCAGCAGAAATGCAAGATTTGTGGGTATCCTGTGTGATGTATAGAATAGCCCCATGTTCCAGTAACTAGGCTTTGTGATTTCAAAAACTTTATTCAGGCACATCGAAAAAACAGCCATCCACCTTGGCAACTGCCAGGACTAAAGACGCATTGAATTTGCAGTACTATACAACATTACACTTCAAAATTAGTGCACACTATGCTCCCATTTGTTAACAAATCAGAACAACCCATTCCCAGGCTTTGCTGTCCCCGTTCCGGCTTCTCACCCAGCCTGACAGCAGAATGATTTTACAGATCATTACAATAACATTCCCTCTTTCCCAGCACACTGTTTCTCAGCTGATCTCATCATCCTCTCACAGCACAGTAAAGCCCATTTAAGCGTCAAAGCAAACTGACAGCCTAAAAGCATGGCAGGGAGAGTAAAGCTGACCTGACATTCCACCTCCCCAAAACTGTTTCCCTGCCACCTGAACAGGTTGTAGCAGACAAGGGATTTTTTTAAGGGATTTCTCCCTTCAAACAGTTCATTTCTCTTTATCTTATCAACTTATATTTATAAATAATCTCTTATTCATTCTATCTTCTTTCCCCATCTTTTCTTCTTCTTTTTTCCGTATTAGAATATTTTATCTCCCTCACCTCCCTCTAACAACACCGCCATATCAAATTAATATCCTGGACTTCATTGAAAAGACATAATCCATGCTGCAATCAGAAATGTTTAACCTTCCTCATAAATTGAAGTTTACCAAAATATTTATTATCCTATTTATTATCCTTGTTTGCAATTTTTTTCAAAATTATTCTTTCTGAAGCTGCTTTCTATTTCTTGCTCTGAATTAACATCCACATTTTTCCTTATTGTGAATCCTTCACGCTCACCATCTAGATCTGTTCCTTTCTTTATTGTCTGTTCCAAAACGATCTTTATTCCATTTTGATATTCTTCTTTCAACAAAGCTGCCAACTGATTCCAGTTCTCTTTGATTTCTGAATCTTACTCCATAGAACTGTCAGATTTTAAATCAGTCATAGATTCATTCAGCTCCAATTTTTCCTCTAAAATTTCTTATGTCACTTGCTTAATATGCCTAGAATCACCAAAATCCATATCCAGAAGACTTTTCATTTCATTATCAATTCTCAGTTGTTCATCTTTAAATTCTTTATACTCATTTTTAAAAAAATCCAAAATATGCTGGTACTTCCTCTTGCTTAAGTTGGTAGCCCATTTTTTAAGAAAGTGAAGTATCAAAGTCAATTGAAGAAAAAAATGTTTGGAGTGCTTATTTTTCAAAAAGTAGTAACATTAAATTCCAAATGCAGCTTTCCCAGTTACTTCCAGCAGCGTCTAGTAGATGGTGACAAGGACCATATCACATCAACAATAACTCAGTTGGGTACTCTTTTAGAAATTCAATCATTAATTCAATTTTAAGTTGAGAAAATCCAAAAATAAATTTTTGATCAACCTTGTTCAAAGAGGACATTCTTTATCACCACATTTTAATGCCATTATTTTCATATAAAGTTGATTTTGTTACATGACTTAACCAGAGAAAGAAATTGTGCACTGTCTCTTTAAATCTAGATCCATATCAGAGAAAGGGAAACAAAAACAAAGGAATCAATTTACAGATAATGGCACTGGCTCCTTTTCCTTTTTTTGATAAAATATTCTTATTAAGTGATCTCAGTCAAGATGTCATGTCCATAATGGGGAGGGAAAACTGCACCACTACCCCCAGCAGTCCAACAGTGGAAGTCTCCTACATTTGCCTCACTGCTGCAGCCACTGCTCTGTTCCTGAGCAGCCACCTACACAGACTGCGATCTGGCAAAATTCCAAGGACTCTCTGGTTGTCTGTGAATCAGGTAACCTTTGCTGTGATGGACGGGACTCCCTTGTCAAAGAACATGCTGTTGGACACCACAATTCAGCAGAGCCCCTACTAAATCACATTTTTCATCTTGAAGTGGACACTGGAAACACCCCCCCTTGAGAATTTTGACTGTTAAAACAAAAAAACCAGAGTGCTGCCTCCACTCATCAGTGGCTGCTTGTCTATCAGTGCTCAAAACAGGCAATCCTTGTTTCCCAGAGGCTCCTCCTACCTGTCTGCCATCACCCTGGCATTCTCCTTCCTCACTGGGATTGTTTTTTCCCCAAAGCTTTCCTCACTGCTAGCCTTCTGCTGCGTGGTGCTGCTGCCAATGCCAAAAAGGTGATCTGGTTCCTTCTCACTCCTTCACCCCCTTGCCCTTTGCCATTGTCTTGCCATGGGCACTTTGCCTCCTGCTTTCTCTCTCTCTCTCCCCTGGTGCAAGGTTTCCCAGTGCAGCTGCTTAGGCAATTTGACTTTCTGCTTTGCTGTTCCATTTTCCAGCCAGGTGCACCCACCCTTTGAAGGTGGTAGGAGGGTCTTGCATCAGAATCCACTCCAAGATATTGAGCCCTAGGCTATGCTGGAAAATGTGGATTCTGATCACCTCCAACCAGTCACTCACTCACTCAGCCAGCTGCTGAACTCTCTTGTGTAGTCTGTCAGTGAGGGTGATCCTTGTTTTAAAGCCAGTAACTTTGTGTACGCTTTCTCCTGCCAAAACAGGTTTTTAGAACATCCTCACAGAATCACCTCACTGCCCAACAGTGTTTGCCCTAAGCTTTTAGTCTCCCTTAATTCTGCCTCATCACTCCTAGGATCACTTTTCCAACCCACTTTTCCAAACCACTCACTGAAGAAGTGGTGCCTGGCATCCCATGCTCCATGAAGAGGACTGCAGAGTCTCGGGGCGACCACAGGGACTGGTCACTGTAATTCCTTCTTGGACTGCTCCATGTCATAGTCACTGGGAATGAATGCTTCACCATCCAGCACTTCTGGTAGGTTAACATTCTGGGCCCTCCACCACATTGCCTCTTTCCCAGTATGCTGTTTCTCAGCTGACCCCTCACAGCACAGTAAAGCCCATTTAAGCGTCAAAGCAAAGCAACTACCTCAAAGCGGGGCAGGGAGAGCAAAGTTGACCTGACAGGTGATGAGGTGGCAACTTCAATTTTAACAATGGTCATTTGGGGGCAAAGGCAGGAGGAAAGATGTTGCCAAAAGCCAAAGGGAGTAGATAGTAGATAACTGTACAAATGGTGGGGGGAGTTACTGGAATGTAGTATCATGCTGGCATTGTATTATTCCAGTTAAATTGAGAATTGAAATCCAAAAGAACAAAGCTACCCAGTAGCTAAGCAGTTACTCAGTGTACATGTAGCACAACAGCCAACATGTATCTGCTTTTGTGAAATTATATTCCACATACACATCCTTATCTCTGCTGAAAATCCACCTTTTGCTAGAATCTTAACTCTTTAGATTTCATTTCCAAAGAAAACAAAGCATAAATATATTTAAGCGAAACAATTTTTCTCTTTCCCTTAACTCTCTTTTTCCAAACATAAAATACAAATATAGGGAAGATATTTTTGTGCAAATTATGCTTACTAGTCATACAAGAAAAGCAAGGCCAGGCCAGGCCAACCTCAGGCTCAAACAGCCACTTTTGGACATCAGAATTTCTGTTACTTTAGTAACACCAAGGATGTACAGGGTAACTAAAGTACATGGTTATTCCCATCAGTGCTTAACAAAGAAATATCCATAAAATGTGAAGATTTTTGCAACAGTATTCATTTGAGATCCTTGCCCAGTTAACAAGGATTAAAGACACAGCAAAAAAAGATATTTACATTATTATAGACATTAAAGATCAGTTGGAAAGAACAATATTTCACAATCCAAACACTTACCACGTATTTGGGTTTGCTGACTCCCACCATGCTGGACAGAAAGTCTTCATCATACAGCTGGCTAAAAACGTGGGAGTCGTAGGCCACTACAATGGATATTTCTTCCATCATTTTGTCAGCACACTTTTTCAGTAGTGGCCAGCAAGAGATTCAACAGCCAACAGCAAAGAATTAACTCAGCTCTCTATCACTTGTTCACATCCACCTGAAGAGACTAAGCGGGTGGAGTATCACCAGAAGAAGAAAAACACACAGCAGTCAATCAAAGCTGCTTGTGTACACTGCTTTCCTATGGGAGTCTTATCTTTGGAGAAAATGCTTAGTTGAAACACCTGCTCCAATGCTCAGATCCTGGAACAGCGATTCAGTAAGATCTTCTTCAATCGTAAAGTCATTGTCCAACAGGAAATTAAATTCAAAAGAAGCAGGAAAATATCCAAAAATCTTGATTCATAATGCACTTCTCTCTTGTGTTTTTCACAACCCTGTTTGAAATGCAGTATTTTGCCACATTAAGGACTCCTCTAAGTGGAGGAGTTTAGATTTCTCAAAAGAATTTACTTTATGCTTAATCCACAGATTCTCACAAAATGAACAATATTCTTCCACCATTGGGATTTTTCTGAGAAAAAAATCAGATACTTGTAGAAATTTGGCTTTTATGTTTGAGGGGAGAAGTTTTTGCTTCTGTCTTAAATTAAAATGAAAAATATGAAGCCATAATGATCTTTTAAATTTCTGTTTAAATTCAAATTTCAAATTTATTTCAAATAACCTCACATACATGCATGGTTATAGGGAACAAATCTTTCTCTGTAGTCCAAAACAAAAATCACACTTCAAAATGATGAAATCTCATCTAAATGATCTCCATTCACAAGAAACAGCAGAGCAAAATTCGGACTCTTTCTTACAGACAGCATCTAGTGCTGCTATCGATTTTAACTGCAAAGTGGCTTGGTCATTTCAAACCACTAACAGGGCAAAACTAAAAATGCAAATATCTGAAAAATTCAGTATTTTGAACTATAATTTACCATGACATGCAAAATTAAGGAAATGCAGCCCCTATTCACCACAAACCCTCAGGGTTTTGGGTTTTTTTGCAGAGTACAATGCAGTATTCCATAATTATTTTTTTTAAAAAATCAGAATAAAAAAATCATTTTTGTCTTACCTACTGCACATTCTTCCCTGTTCTATGGAATTTTGCTCCAGTAACAAAGGTTCCAAAACTATGCATACAGTGGGAATTAAAAGTATGTTTTTGTTGAAGCAAAAATGAGATGGTGTTTCCTGATCCAAGCTCTTAGTACACTGTCACGTGCTCGTTTTTCAGACTCAAAAAAAATGTGAGCAACTTTGATCTTCTCATCCTGTTTTTCCTCATGAATCTCTCTCAAACACTGCATGTATATTTCAAGAGGAACAGGTGTCTGCAGTTAAATAGGAAAGCTGGGACACTGTTTTAGCATTCAGGATGAAAAAACATTTCCGTTTTAATAAAGGAGGAGTAGGAATGACATGTTATTGCTAGGAAACAGCATAGAAGTTTAATAGGCTTAGGACAAGCAAAATGCAAAGCTTGAAGGAGAAATCTTTGAGATTAAGAGAGCCACTGATCATATTTAACCTGCAAAGTACAACTCCCCCCCTCAAAAGCCCATATTCATTCTATCTGAAACTTTCAATAATGCAGTTTTGTGCTGCTGAGGCTATTAGTCTTACTTGTTTTCACCTCCATTAGAAAATGTACTTCAAATCTAAGTAGCAAACAACTCGTTCCTCCTCATCTCCAGTGAATACACTTAGATGTTCTAAAAACTGAATTCTGTCTTCATAAGCATGTTACTAACACACACAGAAGCTCTTCACAGCAGGCATTTTCTTTTTCAGGCAGGGTTCAACTTCCTGGTATAAAACACTTGCTAGAAATGAAAGTGGCTTTTCCTGCCTTGGCAGTTTTTTTTCCCCTCATTATGTGACTCAGCATGGGCATGTGATAATGTGTGTACGAGGTGAGGGGACAAAAGACACCTGTTCTAGGAGGCAGTAAAGAATGGAATTTCCCATGATACCACGTTCCTAACTGTGGGTGCCAGGAAGGGATGAAGTTACAGCTGAGTAGCACATATATTTTATAATTACCTTTGCTCCTTTTACATTATGTGACAGACTCAAAAGACTGAGGTAGGAATGCAAGATTCACCTCAAATCAGAAAGCTTTCAAAGGCACCTAGGTGTGTGTGTGTGTCAGTGTGTGTGTATATATTAAAAAACCCAGTTAAATGAAATATTTGATAGAAACAAGACTATAGGAGTCATAACATCTGTTTTTTTCCACTTGAGCCTAAACTGATGTTGAAAGTAGTGCTTAAAGTAGCTTCTACTGTATATATACAACTGATATTTTCTCCTCTATTCTCAGCAAAAGACAACAGCTACAACATCACAACAGGACAGGTTACTAGGAATTTCTAACTATGTAGCTGTTCACCCTGCTATTGATTCCCACAAACCCTCTCCCATTTCTGTCAACAGCAACCTTTTATCAAAACTGGGCAGGGAGCACATATTGGCCTAAATCCTGTTGTTACTCCTGACTCCTGACTCCTGACTCCTGAATCGATAGGATTCACCTTTGTATTGAAACCCTATTCAATAGTTGACTAAATGGGTTCACTCCAGCTGAAACTCTGACCAAGTGTATAGGTATCCTTTTAAAATTTCCATGCACTCTTCTGTAGAATTTACTAAGATCATGATGACAACCTCTTCTTTTAGTTTTAATTAAACATTGCTACTGCTTCCCATTAACATTTTACAACAGTATTGCAGTAGTAACCATGACAGAAGTCATTTTGTATCTTCCTCTTTTATTCTTTGTTTTTACCTATGAGCTAAAGCACCCAAATTTTGAAGCAGACATCATAACTTGATTATGCATCACGTGAAGAACATTTTTTCATCAACTAATCCTGAGTTATAGTATTATCAGAATGAAAAACAATTTTTATCTACCTTCTCCATACTATACTGTACTACTACTATAGCATACATTCTGCTCATGTGCACACAAAGTTCTGATTCTTCTAAACTAAAAGCACAAAAGCAGTACTTCCTTGCAGAGAAGATGCTCCAGGCTCCCAACTAACTTTTCCTGCATCTTTTCCAGTTTGCCATATCCTTTCCTGAGTTGACATTTAAATTGAGATCCCACTATGTTAATTTTCTTCATTAGTCATCACCCACTCAGATCAAATGGTTATGCTTTCTTAACCTCCCTCTGTCCTCTGCAACCCTTGAAACTGTTTTTTTTTGGGGGGGCGAATTGGGGAACTCTTGGAAATCATGCAAATCTCCAGTCTTCTCTACGCTGGAGAATTTTGGTGGTTTTGGTGGCCAGTTTCCATCTTCCAGGACCTCAGGCTGCATGAGCCCCCATACCAATGCAAAAAGAGACCTAAATCAAAATTGGAAGAGATTGAAGATAGCTTTCAGTTACAAATGCCTCTCTAATTTTTTTAGAACTGTGGGGCCACAACATGCATCAAAAGTGGTCTATTTAGTTGGCCTGTTCATTGAGTGTCAGCTTTGGAGGATTCCAGAAACCATAAAAACAGGTGCAGGATGGATATAGCCCATGCTTTTTCTCATCCATTCTATAAGAGGCGAGGATTAACCAACAGTTTGTAAGAGACACAAAGACAGTATTTTACTGCTCATATTTTATCTGCCCCGAAAGAATTAGAACTATTATAATTCTAATTACAATTATTATCTTACTAAGACTAACTAGGAATTTTATCAGTGTGCCTAAAGAACTTTGCCACATTAATTAAAGTTAATGCTTTCTGAATATGCCTATTTTATCTCACTACTTTGCTTCTCCACTTTGCTAATAAACTATACCAGTGCAGCTATACATTTCTTTTCTTTGGAAGAACTGCTAAATGTGTGTTGTTTTAACTCTGATATCAAGCTTGTTGCTTGGCAACTGCCAAAATAACAAATGGGACTTTATCTAGTCATTTTTTTAACAGATTCTTATTTATGTCTAGGTTGTGACATGGCTGAAAGCTTTGAAGTGGCCCATTTACATTTAAGGTGCAAGGTTCCACCTGTGGTTTACTGGCTCGTTTTTCAATATGACCATTCACAGAGGCCAAATGCCCTAAGATCAGTTCTCCTGCACACTTTTTAGATGTGGGATGACTGCCACAATTCTCATTACTAGGCATACATTCACACAATACATTCCAATATAATTCATCAAATTTCATCAAATTTCATTAAATTTGCAGATGACAACAAATTGGGAGGGGTTGCTAATACTCCAGAAGACAGGATTAAATTTCAAAATGACCTGGAGAGCTGGGCCAAAGCTAACAAAGTGAATTTCAACTGAGAGAAATGTAAGGCCCTACACTTAGGTAGAAAAAAATGGAATACACAAATATAGGATGGGGGACACGTGGCTGGATAGCAGTACATGTGAAAGGGATCTAGGAGTCTTGGTAGATCACAAGCTGAACATGAGTCAGCAGTATGATGTGGCAGCCAAGAAAGCCAAGACGATTCTTGGTTGCATCAGATCGAGGGAGGTAATGGTACCACTCTATTCTGCTTTGGTTAGGCCTCATTTGGAATACTGTGTCCAGTTCTGGGCACCTCAATTCAAGAAGGATATCAACAAGCTGGAATGTATCCAGAGGAGGGTGACCAAAATGGGTCTGGAAACCATGCCTGATGAGGAACAGTTTAGGGAGCTGGGTATATTTAGTCTGCAGAAAAGAAGGTTAAGAGGGGACATGATGGCCACGTTTAAATATTTGAAGAGCTGTCATTTCGAGGAGGGAGTGGGCTTGTTTTCCACTGCCCCAGAGACTAGGACAAGGAGCAGTGGATTCAAGCTGCAGGAAAGAAGATTCCACCTGAACCTCAGGAAGAACTTCCTAACGGTCAGAGCTGTCCAGCAGTGGAATATGCTGCTTCAAAGTGTGGTAGAATCTCCTATTTGGAGGTTTTTAAGCAGAGGCTGGATGCCCATCTGTTGGGAATGCTTTGATGGGTGTTCCTGCATGGCAGGGGGTTGGACTGGATGACCCCTGAGGTCTCTACCAACTTTCATACAAACTGTTGCCCAACTAGTCTGGAGATATAAGTGACTAAATTTTGAACAGAAACAGTGAAACAGAGGTATCAAGATTCAACCTACAGTTTACACTGTAAGGGCTATGTTTTGCTGGGATATTGCAAAGAACAATGTGTGAAGAGAACATGCATGATTTCTCTTTCAGTCTTAAATGTACTATAACTGTTATGGTATTCATGATCTACACATCATTTATGCAATACCTAAACCTCTTGCCAGTGGAACAAATCTGGCTCATGGAGTTTCTTTCCTTGTTCCTCTTTCTAAGGCCATGCTGCAGCCCTCTCCCATGTAAGAGGAATCACAGCTGTTCTTTCTGAACATTGATTGCTGAAAAAAATAGGGATTCCCTTTTGCAATCCATATCAGGACAGTGAGCAGCCATGGAGCATCTGTGGCTCAGCAGGCATTTTGAAACTGCTCCTCCAAGCAGCAGCCAACTGCTTTGAACTCCCACTATTGTAACTGGGATGGTGTGAGAGGTATGTGATATAGTCACAATTTAGCTGGAAATTTTTTTTTGGGGGGGGGCTTCTGCAAAGTGCTATCCAAGTCTGCACTTGGAATGGACTAGATTGCAAATGTCAAACAGAATAGGCATTTTGACTTAGTCAGTATTTGGAGAAGCCTCTTCCTCTAAAAACTAGCCAAATCCCTGTAATCTATACTGTGCCTGGAGAAAACAGTGGACAATTCATGCTGTCTACCCCTTGTGCCATCCCCATTGGGATGGCCAGCAGTATATACAACAGGTGTGGCTTAGCTAGTGCTCTGAGGCCCCCCATGCCCTCTAGAGCCATTTACGGCAGAATGACAGCATTCCAGATGGTGCATATCTCATAAACAGAAGTAAAAAAACATGGTGGCAATACTAAACTAGGTTCTCATTCAGCTTTTCTTCAAGCGTGCAAACAATTCTGAAGGACAGCAAATACTAACTGCCTGCACATGTTTTTCCTTTGTATTATGGCCACAAAAATCCACAGTCAAATTACTTCAGAGTGTTCTTCATAAAGTCATCAGTATTGTTGCAGAGTAATTGCCTATACGCAATTGGGTTGCTTGTATTTTGCAAAGCACTTTGCATTTCTCATAATGTATTATAACTATGTGAGACATCATGGTGTAGTAGTTTCGAGCACTGGACTACAACCCTTGAGACCAGGGTTCAATTCCCTGCTCAGCCATGGAAACCCACTGTATGACCTTAGGTACATCACACTCCCTCAGCCCCAGAAAATCCTATGATAGGTTCTACCTTAGGGCTGCCATAAGTCAGAAATGACTGACTGCATCAGACTCCCCTAGAAAGTTTTTCAGACAGCCTGAAGGGTAAAGACGTGAAGACTTTCTACTTCTCTTCTGTGTGTTCCCTTTCTCTCTCTCTCTCTCTTTTTTTTTTTTTTGGTCAGATTAGACAGTTCTCAATTGCTGAGCTTTTAGTATTGATTTTGTTCCTGTGAACCTGATAGCCTATGCATTTTTGTTAAGAAAGGTTAATGATTTTTTGAAGTGAGAGGAGTGACCTGGGGATCGGCAAAAACATATTGTGTACAATTTCAACAAGGTCTTAATGAATTAATCATAATTATTTAATTTTCATAAGACATATTCATATCTAGATCTATATCTACACACACACACACACACACAATTACTAATATTTACAAGACATAACCTAAGATATATATTTTGGGGCTACAAGAAGAATGAATTGTGTCAGCCTCTTAAGGTCAACTGCACAAACTGAATGAACTGAAAGACTGGCCAATGAATTAGCTTATTGAACAAAACTAAGTCAGGGATTGAAAGAAGCAATTTTGTGTGGGTAGTTTAGCTCTGAAGCATGGGTGGTGAATTCTCTAACTGTGTTCTTATCTTGTGTCTGTCCTTGGAGAATTAGATAAGCACCAGAGAAGGGAAGACAGGGAAAGGAAAAATAAAAAGGAACCTGTATATGTTGAAGGCAACATCTACTGGTGAAAAAGAAAAATCATTTAATTATTAACTGTACAATAGCTGGAAATTTATAATTTGACACCACTCCTACAACTATATAGTAAAAAATATATTCTCTCTGATCTCCCAGATAAAGAGATGGATCCCTGTATTAGGAAAGCAGCTGCAAGAAGACCATCAATAGATCAATCATCAACACCTAGTGGATATGTTTCAAATTCTGGAAAAGTTTAGGAGCTTCAAGGCTGAATTAAGACAAGAGTTAAAAGATACTGTTGGGAATAAAAGTTTCCCAGGGTGTTAGCCATATAGGGAAATTCTATGGAAGCTAAAACTGTCAGGATTCACCCTCCTTTTTAGCAGAGTAGCAGAAGAAGCATGTCTAAATTTGTGTATGGCTTTTCTGATCTCAAACTGACTGAAGAAATAAAACAAATGCAGGCAGCTTCAGATTACAAATTTAGAAAAGTCTACTAATGGCTTCTACATTTATATATGTATTGGGAAGCCTACAACCTAACTAGCTAATGAATAGTAGTAGTTTTAGTCTTAACTCACCATCTTCTGATGGAGATGTGAGGCATGGTCGAAGAGGAGGAAGAGGAAGCAAAAATGGATGAGAAGAGAGAGAGCTGAGAGGGGTCTCTTTCTTTTATAAGACCGATGACCCAAGCAACTGTCCTGGGTCACATGATCTGACCACCTGAACACTAAAGGTATTTATGATCATGCAATTAAATGACAGAAAGGCAAATGGTGGAGCTTTGACATGCAAAAGAGACAGGAAGCCCTATGCTGGCTATGTTCATTTGCTCCAAGAACAAGATGTGGGGGAGAGAATGCTGGAATTTTCCCAACAGATACACGTGCAAGAAATGAGAGCTGATGTCAAGACGGAACTAGAAATGTTTAGCAGAAAAATGGGCTTGGTAATGAAGGGTGTTTCTAAATTGAAAGTAGAGGCAAAAAACCTTCAAGAAAGAACCCAACAACTAGAAGCACTGATGGAGATACTCTCACAGAAACAGGCTGAGGAAAGAACACAGATAGACCTATAAGAACTGTGATATGGGAAGAAATGTTTGAAGCTCAGTGGTGTACCTGAATCAGGGTAAGAAAACTTTTATGAGAAACTTATTCCAATACTAGCAGAATATTTGGAAATCCCTGAGGAGAGAATCAAGATGGAAATTGATAACATTTTCAGAATCAGCTCCTGTGTAAAGAGAGAAATTTGCCTAGAGGTATTGTAATCTGTCTGAACAAGACTGTAATGAAAGTGAAGATTCTACAAGTTAATTACCAAAAGAAATTGACAATTCATCATAAAGAAATAAAAATATTTAAAGATATCTCCTTTCAAATTTTAAATAAAAGAATACAAACCTCTGGCACAGCTTCTCTTGAAAAATCATATAAGCTACAGGTGGGAGAAATGGGAAGACCTGGCATTGTCATATTAACAAAGGAAATGAGATTAACACACCACTCAAAGCTAAAGAGATTATGCTAAAAATCAAGAAAGATCTAAAGAAAAAGGCAAGGTGCAAAGAGAATCTGAACAACAGAAAGGAAGATGACCAACAAGAAACCAGTGAGCAAGAAAGGAGGGGAAATGAAGAAATGATGCAGGAAGTCACAGAGTTGGACACAGAGGAAGATAACAGAGATGGCAAAGAAGAAGAACAAGAAGAAGAGGTAGAAGAAGAAGGGGGTACAGAAACTAACTAAAACACTCAAATTAAGTACCAAAGCAGCTATGACTATTAAAATACAATTGTGGAATGTTAAAGGCCTGAATTCAGAAAACAAGAGAAGACAGATATTTCGCCTAGACATAATCTGTCTGCAAGAAGTATATCTATATAATCAAGATTTAAAATACATTAGAAACCCCAAACTGGGACAATGTTTTGCCTCAACTTTTGAAAAAAAGATGCAAAGTACGAAGCAGAAGAAATCTTCAAAGACTCACAAGGTTACTGCATAAGCCTAGAAGTGTTTATATCAGATTCTTGCTTTTGGGAATTTATGCTCTGGTTGGTAGCAAAGGTGCTTTCTTCAACAAACTATGCAATGAGATTACAAGGTACTCCTAAAATAAAAATCAGAAAAATATTTTGCTTATGGAGGACATGAATGGTGTCATCAATCAAATAGTAGTCAGAACCTCCCAGAAGAAAATTAAAGAAAACCGAAGAAACTTTCCTAAAAATTCTTTCTCATGATGGGAAATCTATCACTACTTGATGTTTGGAGACTCAAAAATGGGGATGTGAAAGGCTTCACTTCCTTCTCCAACCAACACCAATCTATGTCAAGAATAGACTTATTTCTTATATCAAAATGAATGCACTCTTATTTGGAGAAGATTAACATTCCTCCAAAAATAATGCCAGATCACAATCCTATTCAGACTGAATTGAGGTTAAGAAGAAAAGGGGCAAGTTGGAGACTTAATGATGTGATATTCCAAAAACAAGAATATGTTCAAAAGACAAATGAACTGATAAAGCTGCACTTTAAAGAGAATACAAAATGAGAGATAGCAATGAAGAAGTCTGGGATGCCAGCAAAGCATTCTTTAGAGGTCACTTTATTAAATGGAGCTCAGAAATAAAGAAGAAAAGAACAGAAAAAACACAAAAATATTTAGAGGAAATGATCTAAAAAGAAAAGGAAATGAGAAATAATCTCACAAAAAAGGAAATAATAAAGGAATTTAAGATTCTTCAGAATCTTCTGAATGAAGTAAACCTTGTTGAAATAGAAAATAAGATAAAACAAGCATGTCAGAACCACCCTGAGCACGCCAATAAGCCCAGCAACTGGCTGGCCTATAAGTTGAGAAAAGCGAAGGAGAAGAAAATAGTCCTGAGAATTAAAAAAGGAGAAAAATCTTCTTACTGATCAGGATGAAATAAAAGTGGTTTTCCACAAATACTACAAATACCTTTTTGATATGAAATCATTATCTTCAAATGAATACAATCAGATATCAGTAAACTCAGACAAACAAGACATCCAAAAATTTTCGGAAGAACAAAAAGCTATCCTAAACAACCCAATAACTGTTGCCAAGGTAGCTGAATCTATCAGGAAATTAAAATCTGCAAAAGCGCCAGGTCTTGATAGATTCTTGGTAACATATTATAAAACATTTGAAGATTAATTAATCCTACCACTGCAAAAAACTTGTAATGAAATTTTAATAAAAGGCAAACCAGAAACATGGAACAAGTCAAAAATAATATTTATTCCCAAGGAAGGAAAAGACCTCCAGATATTAAAAACTACCGACTAATATCACTTCTCAATATTGATTGTAAAATCTTTGTGACTACACCAGCGGAAAGGTTTTTAAAAAGTTCTCCTGGTATTAATACATGATGATCATAACAGCTCTCTGCCAAAAAGAATGTTAAAAAAGTAACATTAGGACTGTCCTCAATATAACTGAATACTATGAAAGACATAAGGAAAAGAAACTGACAATGGTCTTTGTAAACACCAAAAAAGCCTTTGATTCAGTGAAATGGTCAGCCCTAAAAGAGACACTTCGTGGAATGAACTCAGGTCAATTCTTTATTTTTTGAATAAAAGCCATCTATGAAGATCAGGGAGCCCAAATTCTGATCAACAGAGAAAAGAAGAAATCCTTCAAAATAAGAAATGGGATAAGACAAGGCTGTCCTCTTTCACTCCTTCTCTTTATTGTTATCCTGGAGCTGTTAAATAGAATTATTCAGAATGATGCAGAAGTAAAGGGGGTGCAACTAATAGGACATAGTCTTAAACTGAAAGCCTTCGTGGACAACCTGTTTTTTTCTGGAGGATCTGATGGAAAGTTTGGAAAAATTAACTCAATTTTGGAAGAATTTAGCCAGATGACTGGCATAAAAATCAACAAGGAAAAAAACTGCAGAAAACTAAAAATATGCAAAAAGAGAAGAAGGTGAACTAGTGAAAAAATCAGTATTCAAAATAGAAAAGAAGGTCAAATACTTCAGAATCTGGATCTCCAAACAAAACACTGAACTCTTCAACAATAATTATGACAGAACATGGAAAGAGATCAGGAAAGCTTTGAAAAAATTATCTAATCTTCATTTATCTTTATTGGGTACATTTGCTACACTCAAAATAAATGTTCTCCTGCAGATGAATTTCCTATTCCAGAACCTACCCATAATTGTTAATGCTAAACTTTTCCAATTATGGAAAAAAGATATGGCGATATTTACATGGCCTGGCCAGAAACCAAGAATCAGATGGAAAACTCTCACTGATTTGAAAGGCAGAGGTGGATGTAGTGTTCCAGACCTCAAAATATACTACCAGACCAGCAGGCTGACTTGGCTAGCTGACTGGACAACTCTTTGTAACGAAAGGATGCCTGCATTAGAGGAAGTAGACCTAAGATTCAGCTGGCAAGCCTACATCTCGTACAGAAAGGAAAAAAATAGATAAAGAATTTTCAAGCACTTCATCTGGAAAGTACGAATGAAGAATATAGGTTAAACTTAAGAATTCAATATACAGCAAAATCCCACTTTGGGTCTCAGCTCAAGAGATTTTTTTTGGCAGATGGAAAAACACTCAGAAAAATGGTTATGATACGAAGACATATTAGTCTTCACTTCCTATGACAAAATCAGATTAAAGACGAAAAAAGAATTGGAAGCAGAAGGAAAGAAGTGTAATTGGTTTCCCTACAAGCAACTATCCAAAAGGTTCAAGACAGACTTAAAATTAGAAAGTTTCAAGATGAAGAGGAGAAAAAAATTCAGAGAAACTCATTTCTGACAACCCAAAATCATGTGATGTCAAAAAGATACAAGACTTTGCTACTTAGGGAATAAGAAGATAAAACAACAAAGAAAACAATGATCGCAAAACCTTAGAGAACCCGTTCAACTTGAACAATGGAAGCAAAGCTGGAAATCAACTTTAAAATTCACTTCTGCACAAAATCTGCATGAAAATCATTTAAAGATCTTTCACCGATGGTATCTAACACTGCAGAAACTCAGCTAGAGGTACAGAATCGACACAGGAAATTGCTGGAAATGTCAAGAAGAGCCTGGAACATTCTTTCACATGTGGTGGACATGCCCGAAACTGAAACTTAGTGGACGCAAGTCCACAAAATGATTCTGGAGATTTTCCAACAAGAATTTCCTATGTCACTGCAACTTCATCTTCTGAACATCACACATGAATTGGAATCAGTCTTCTTAAGAAAAAATTGAAGAATTCTGTTGTATGCCGTAATTGAAGCCAGAATTACTTTTGCAAAGATTTGGAAAAATAAAGACATGCTAGATGTTGAGGAGTGGCTTCATGAATTTTCTGAAATGAGAAATATGAACTTTTTAACACATAGAATTAAAGGGAGAGCTGAGAACAAAATCAAAGAAGAATGGGTCCCAATACTAGAAAGACTTAATGGCTCAGTTTTTCTCATGACAAGAATTGATTAAGTAAGAAGCTGTTGGAAATAAACTAAACATTACAAGACCATAAGAAAGTTATAAATTAATATGGGTAAACAGTTTGGGCCTGTCAATGAAATATGAGATCTGAGTATGAGATATTTTGGTATGTGTCAGGAATGTTAGAATGAGAAATGTGTAACATAGAAGGACATTGATAAAAACAATGAGATTGCAAATTTAGTGAGCAACAAGAGTAGATAGGAAGTAATATGGTATATTTACCCTTTCAAATTTTTTTATTGGTGAATGTAAACTTTTAGTTTAGTTAACTACAATTCTCCCTCTACATTTGCCAGTTTCATTTTCATGAATTTGATTATTCGCGGGGTGCCCGCTTGCCTCCCTTCTCCCCCTCCTATTCCTTGGCCTGGGGTGCGGCAGGAGGGTGCAGCGAGGGCGATGCCCTCTTCCCCACGCTCTGCCACCACTGCCCATGCAGGCATGCCCTGGCCTAGTGGCAGAAGGTGCGGGGTGGGCAATCACCAGTTCCTGTGCTCCTTCTGCCGCTGCTGCCCATGCAAGCACTATCTGGGTTGGCGGCAGAAGGTGTGGGATAGTATCGCCCATTCCCCACGCTCCTTCTGCCACCACCGCCACATGCAGGTGCTCCCTGGGCTGGTGCAGTTGGGGGGGAGGGCGCGGGAGAAAGCCAGTGGGGAAAGAGTTTCCCCGCTTGGCTTTCTCCTTGCCCTCATTCTGCACCACCACCCACGTGATCATGTGGCAAGGAAAAAGCCAAGCAGGGAAAGACTTTCCCCCTGTGGCTCTCTCCTGTACCCCCCATCAGCATGATTATGAGGGTGGGGGGAAGCAAGGAGAAACTCTTTCCCTGCTTGGCTCTCTCCTGCGCTCCCACTCACCCAAGCAATCGTAATTGCAAGGGTGGAGGTGTGGAGAAAGCCAAGCAGAGAAGCTCTTTCCCCACTTGGCTCTTTCTTTTGCCCCCTCCCCACACAATTTTGATCATGCAGTTGGGGTGAGGAGAAAGAAAAGCGGGGGAATTCTTTCCTCATTTGGCCCTTTCCTACACTCCCACCCACCTACGCAATTGCGAGGGTGGAGGTGATCAGAAAGCCAAGCAAGGAAGTTCTTTTCCCGTTTGGCTCTCTCCTGAGCCCCCCCCCGACTGTCTGAGTATGGGCGAGAAGAAAGCCAAGTGGGAAAACTTCTTCCCCGTTTGGCTCTCTCCTGCCCACCCACCTGCACTTTCAAGGAGAAAGCCAAGCAAGGAAAGAGCTTCTCCACTTGGCTCTCTTCTGCTGCCTCCCCACCCGCACAATCACAATCACACAGGTTGAACAGGAAAAAGCCAAAGGGAGAAACTTTTTCCCCACTTGCCTCTCTCTTGCACCCCCCCATCTGTGTGATCACGAGGGTTGGGGTGAGGAGAAAGCCAAGCAGGGAAACTCTTTTCCTGCCCTTCTCTCCGCCCCACCCCTGTACCACCACGATTGCGCAGTTGGAGGCCCAGGTTATTCACATTTTTTTCACTTTCACAGGGGTTCTTTTTCCCTATCCCCTGCAAAAGTGAAGGGCCTACTGTATAATTATTACATGTTCAAATTGATGTAATAGATAGATAGATAGATAGATAGATAGATAGATAGATAGATAGATAAATAGATAATTTATGGATGCGAAGATACTTTCTTGTTTTCTTGATGTATCAGTACCAGTGTTGAAGTGGATGTTTTTAATAAAAAAAGTACTAAAAAAAGAAATGGCCTGAAGGCACACAACAACAATTATAACTGCGCTGTCTTATAGGTCAAGTTCTTTAAAAGTTAATTAGCAAAATACCAATTATCTTGCAGAAGCACTATGCTAAGGAAAAATGTAATAAGAAGCAATACTTTTGTGGCAATTTCAGCACAACTGTTCTGCCCTATGACTACGAGTAACGCCCACCTTTTGATGCCCTGTTATCTGATAGTTCACACTTTTGATGCTTCCAAATTAAGAAGTTCCATTAATTTGATGGGGGTTCAATTCTTTCATCAGTGCTTCTTGACAATGGATCCTCATTTGGAGCCACTCGCATGCACATGCTGTTTGCAAAGTCAGCTGGGAGGGAGGCAATAAACCAGCTGAGAGACTTTGCAAGTAACATGCACAGTTGGTAACAAGTGAGCCTCTGTAAGTCCTTTATGCTCCGTACCGTACAGTACAACACAGTACAATACAGTACATAGGTTCTGCTTTTTGACCAAGTCCTTTTTCTGACAATGCTCTGGTTCCTAACCTGTCAGATAAGGGGGAAGCCTGCTCAGGGGCAGTCTCCACAGGCAAGACAAGTCTCCTCCTTAAAGAAGAATAGAAGGGTCTCCAAGTATCTCTGGGTCAAGAAGAAAAACGGACCTCCCAAGTTCCCACAACTCCTGCTGTTCTGACCACACAGCCTTCTCCTCTCCTGTTAGATATTTTATGCTATTGTCTGTGTGTCTCAGCTTAGCTAAGTATTGAGTAGTACATCACCAGAAGAAAGGTGAAATGGTGAAGTATGAGCCACAGCAACTATGCACAGAATAGTTAGAATCTGAATTAAAGAGATTGCTTGCATTGATGGAAACACAGATCCTCACGGTATATAAGTTATTTAGCTATGAGTGCGGTTTTTAGGAGATTGGAACAAGGTTTCAATACAGCTTGTGGCTAGTAACAAATATACAGAGAGAAGCAGGGGAGGGTGACATATTGGCTTGGGTGTTGGACTAGGACCCTCGATACTAAGGTTTGAAGTGCTGCTCAACCACAGAGTGACCTTGGGCAAGTCACACTATCTCAGTCTCAGGGATGGCAAAGGCAAAACCCCATCTGAACAAATCTTGTTAAGCAAACACTGTGACAAGTTCACCTTAGGATCACCATAAGTTAGAAACAACTTGAAAGTGCACAACAACAACAGAAAGAGAGAGGTTGCTAAAGTCATTCCTAAAGTCATTGTGCAAATAATTTTTAAAATTAAAATATGCACTAAGAAGAACACACTCCTGCAACCATGTACCTTGTACCATACCTTCCACATTTATTTTCTTGAAAAGCAGATCTTTATGTCTTCACAGTAACATAGAACAGCACTGAAATCTGAGAGTATAAAGTATCACACAGACTATGCATTAAGGACCTAATGGCAAAGATTGATTCAAACTGCCATTGTTCCTCTGCCATGGAGGGGAAAAAGTGTATTGTTTGGTCACACATGCTAAATGGTATACTAAAGATGCATTAGTCACTGAAGTCATACTGAGAGAAACTGAAGAATTACATTGGCTGAAATTCAGAGCAGCCCTTCCATGAACAGAACAGATGACTTCGTTTACAGACAAACTTCACTCCATTTGAGGATCTCTTTCATGGAAGAGGTAAGAGAATAAATTTTCAACTAATTTTGCTTCCTCCTCACTTCCTTTGCTGCCACCTCCTATAATATTCCTCTGGAGCAGAGTTTTGGGGAGTACAAGGGAAAATAGGAAACATATGTACAAATGGCAGACCACATTAATGAACCTCCATTCATGAGATTTCTAGATCCAACCCACTGATATCATAAACAAGTAATTACATACCAAACCACAACATTTCCATTTTTTATCGATTTGTGATTCTTATGTATAATTCTTCTTTAGAAGAACTAAGAAATTTAACTTTTTTAAACTCTACACATAAACAATTTCCATCATGAATAGCATTATATTATTATGGTAGATACATTATCATTTCAATTAACCTAAAAAAGATAGTAAGAGAACCAAATCTACTCATACCAGTGTTGTCTCCCACCCAGACTACTGTATTCTATTAAGAGTACCAGCTTTGTGCTGATCTACAAACAAGTTGCACAGTCAGACCTTGAGGAAAGCTATTTTACTGTGAAACTACCACTTTTAGAGGAAGCCTGGATATATCTTCATAGTACAGCTAGACACTTCTATTCAGGCATTATCAACAATGGGTTGGTTAGAAACAATCAGATTATTTTCTGGATCCAGGCTTAATAGAACAAATTCTGATATTCTAAGTACCATATTTGCAGGCATATTAGATGCACTGATGTATAAAACACACTCCATTTTCAGACTTTATTTTTTAGGAAAAAAAATTTTAGTACCCGTCTGAGGCAAAATACAAAGGAAGGTGGGGAGTGAAAGGAGATGTGGCACGAGGATTCCCCCTTTCTCTATTTTCCATTTGAGGATTCCCTTTGGGCAAATCCCATTCTCTCAGCCTCAGAGGCAAACCATGACACCCTCGCCCCTAAACAAATCTTGCCGGGAAAACTCCTCCATAAACTTCACTTGAGTTGCAGGCGCTTGAGAAAGGCAACTGGGAAGGGGAGTGAAGACAGGAGCCGCTGAGCCCTGTGCAGGAAAGGGGTAGGGAGGCAGCAAAAAGCATCTGAAGGTTGCTTCTCTTCTTTCTAGGCCCCCCTCTTCCTGACTCATTTCTTCCTCCACTCGCCTAGCAAGGTGGTGGAGGCTAGGGTAGGAAACATGAACAAGCAGCTCCTCCGGAAGAAACCAAACCTCCCATTCAGGCTGGGAGGAAGAAAGTGCACCTCCATCACACTTCTTTCCCTCCACCCCAGGAACAGAAACCAACAGGGTTTTGTAGGCTGTGCTGAGCAGGAGCCAACCAACTGTGTGGGAATGGGTGGGACTGGGAAAATGCCCTGTGCCACAGTGTAGGCAATCCCTTGCTCCCCCATCCCACTGGTGGTTGGCTCCAGGAAAAAGACCCAGCTGGGAGGGGTGAACGGGAGGAAGGAGGGAGGGGCTGCAGCAAGGTGGGCTCTTCCTCTCTTAAAGAGGCTGTTGGGTAGCCCTCCATATTTTAATTATGGGATATGTAGTAGGAGTTAAGTAGCAGCTTGCTTGTAACAAGGTATGAGAACCAGAGACCATTAGGTAAACAAAGCTAGGAATATAGAGATAAGCGCAGCCAGGCTACACCAGAAACTTCAAGGTCTCTTGTGGGCAGGATGATGTACTCTTTGCCTTTTATGTTTTGAATCTTGTTAATTGCACCCAGTTCATTCACTGAAGTCCTATATGATGTATCATGCTCCTAATAAATAGTGTTTAGGCGCTGTTATATTTGTGTGTGTGAATTCAGTTCCTGACAGGGGCTCCCGATGTTTTCCCACTTTCTTTTTTCTTAAACCCAGAGAGCTTTATTCACCACAAATCAATACTCTACAGAAGGACTAACACAAGAGGTAAGACTATACAAAGTACAAGCCCCACTCTAAGTCAATTGTTTGCAGTAGTTTTCAAAGTACCGTATTTACTGGTGTATAAGACGCACCCCCATTTTCAGAAGGCATTTTTTAGGAAAAAAGTTGTCTTATGCACCAGCAAATAAGGTAGATTGAGGTAGCAGATGTGGGGAAGATTTGAGACTGAAAGAGAAAGAGATACAAAACAAACACAAAAACTTTCCCATGATTTTCTTGATTCAACTGTGAATTCTTCAAGTGTCTTTGTGGGTATTTTATCTGCATGCATTCATGATCAGGAAGCTCACCTTTACATTGCAAGCCTGTTCCATAAGCCTTCTAGCATTCTCTTCAGCTCTGTACCTCTTGGGCAACTGTACCCTAAAAAACTTCAAAGCCCCTTCAAAATCAGCTTGTAGAAGATCTTCCTTGGATGTCTACAATGAAACACAATACGGAACTAATGTAAATATGTAGACAATCATAATAGTCTTATTATGGTCTTGGTTTGTCATTTGTTGAATATTTATTTATTTATTGAAATTATTTCTAGACCACCTGTCATCATAAAATATAATCAAGTAGTTTACAATATAAAACCAGTAAAATAGAAATAAGATATAAGATAAAAAATATTGAGCGTTCTGTTAAGTCAGTGCTGAAGATCAGTGTTTGGACATCTTTGTCAGACTACCTGCAACCACAGACACCTATCACATCTCTGATCTAATCCAAAAATATGTAACATTCATGGAAACACAAGTCCTTGTAGGGAGAGGAAGGGGAAACCTTTTCTCTGAAGACAAGAACACAGTACAAAAAACTGCAGCCTCAGCAACAACAAAGTTTAAATAAGCAATATTCTTCAATGCCTAGAAGCTAATCTGTCAGTCTCAGGACAGATGTTTGCAGATGAAACAGCAGTATTAAAAACCTAATACTAGTCTTTGCTTCTCAAGTCCCTAGAAGATTTAAAGATTTAAAGAATGTTTTGTAAAGCTTCAAATAATGAAACAAATTAACAATGCAACAGTGAGTACTCTACCAAAAAAAAAAAAAAGTAGACTGTGACTAGAGTCAACATAAATTTAATGACATTAAAATTAAGTGCTAAAAAGCTAAAATAGAGCATTTTGATGTAACCATTTATAACTGGTGGATTAAGATGGTTACCCCTGGTAGCTACCCCAAGACAGGAGAGAAGGAACATATCCCAAGGTCCAGAACTCTCCTCTTCCTCTTCTTCCAAAAAGACTGCAAATGGGATGATAGAAAAAAAAGTTTCTGGTCTGTTTTCCTATGATAAATACTGACTTCTCTGTAACTCTTCTTAAATTCATGGAATTCAGCTTTAGAAAGAAAGGAAACTGTATCTGTACAAATCAGTCATAATTATCCTGAAATAAGTGTATTTTAGTTCAGAAAATAGATTCAACTCCTACAAAACACATAACCAACAAGTGCCTCCTTGACTGAGATCTGGCACTGACTACAATGGGATCACAGACAATGCCAAAGTAGTGTTTGACATTAAGGACATTTCTGCACTTCACTGTTATAGTGCTATCATTCCAGTTTCAAAATCCTCTGGAATTCTGGGGTTTGCAGGTTGCTGAGGCCAAAGAGCTCTCTGGCTGAGAATTCTAAATGCCCCTCCCTAAACTGCAAATCCTGGGATTCCTTAGAATGTTGAAAGTGGAATAATAGCACTATAATAGTGTAGTGCGGAAACGGCCTAAATGAATGAAATCTGAGAAACGCAGACTCTCTCTCCACTTGATGCAAATACCCATACCTCCTGCTTCTCAACCAATTCTGATGTGGAGATTGCAAGGACATAGAAAACATCAAAAGAGCTTTCATTCCCACACTAGTTGGACCAAGTGTATGGAATTTTCTTGCAGAAAAATTGAACTGTAGAATCCAAACAGCTAGCGGGGAATCCAACAGAGATACCTTTGTTACTGTCTGGACTTCTTTTATTTCAACTGAATTGAAATATGAATTGCTATATAGTCCATTAAGAAGCCAACAATACTTTTAATACAATTATATAATTAACTGTGTAATCATTTTTTGACAGAGCTAAACTTAAAAATGATGTTTGGCTCCCTGGTAAAGAATGGTGTTGTGTTGTGTTTTCTTGGTTTTCTTTTACTTCCTTTCAAGTTGTATTCATTATTATTTATGTCATAAATTTTTAAAAAGATAAAAATAACCTAGTTTGTCCAGTTTGGATAAATCAGCAAAGTACAGAGGGAAGAATCTCTTTAACCTTCGTAAAGAAGCACATGAGCATGAGGCTCTCAAAGGATTTTTCAGGTACTACCAAATAGGCTTGGCATTACATCTGATCAATCTCAACGACAAAGAGAAGCATCAAGGCTAGATTTATATTTTAGATGAGAATGTTTAAAACCGGCTAAAATCCAACTATTAGTCCAACCTATTAAAAAACACTGAATCTATAGCAACTTGGTAAGTCAACACTTTTGGAAGTCACACTGGAACAAAGAGTTTGCTCAAGCTGTGACAACTGCATTTGGACCAAGAACCAAGGATACTAGAAACCTGACCTATATTATTTGATATTGCATAGAAAGAAAGCTCCAGAATTAACTTAATACTGTGTAACAGTTAAATCTCTCTCTTCTGCAAAAACCTGAAACACTGTAAATACTACACATAGTGTACAAAATCTCATCTGTGGTCGGAGATAGGAACTATCTAAAATAAACAATAATAAATTTGAACGTTCTAACAAAACAGGTGATTTCATTAAATTTATTTAACTTAAATAACTGACTTGCATTGCAATTTCAGTATTAATTTAAATGCACAGATAAATCATTAATCAATTAAATGAGGGCCAGAACTATAGACCCAGCATAAGTTTTCACTTCCCAGCTCGTTCTTTACCCACAGCCCAATTCTCTTGGATTTTTACAAAGCTATTTCTTGGTTTTTTGTTCATCAGAGTTGGTTAATTACCAACTTTAGCTCACAAATTCCAAACCACTTATTTTAGTCTGTGGCTAAAATATTATAATTTAGTTAATTCCAAGATGATTTTTAATGAACAAGCGGAAAGGGGTGGTCTTACTAGCATCCAGTGAATCTTCCTGTATTCTACACCAGACACCACAGAGGGCTCCCCACTGTTCCAGGAAAGTGAGCACTGTGAAACTCTTACTCTTTTTGTTGTGGCCACATGGAAGCTAAAGAAGGGTGGTAAGGAGATGAACATACAAAGGAAGTGGAAAGGGAAAGCTAGAGAATAGCTTTGACTGGGTGGATGAGCATTTATTAATCACTGTTTATTTGTCTCTGTCCGAAGCATAGCAGGATTTTTAGCATGCTTAGGACATATCACAATGAACCAGCCAATCAGGTTGGCAAGGAAGACACAGGCTCCTAGAGCTGAAGATTTCATTCCAGTCCTTTTCAATATAGAGTCCTGTTCATGTAGTTAGCTTTGGACTTTCTTCAGGTGCAAAATGAAGCTGGCGGACCCCTCAGGTCAAGATGTGGGCAGAGAGATCTTGTTAATGGACACTGGAGGTATAGGAAACCAGGTCCATCCTCAGCTCTGACGCTGCAGCACCTGCCTCATTCCAAATGGCAGGGGAATAATACAATGATTTTCACCAAATGGAATCCCACATTTCTCATTCCATGTTCCAGTGAGAAGGCTGGGGCAGAAGGGAGTTCACTGGCAAGCAGAGAGGGAGACTGATGCCTGGATCTGGACCTATGCTGGCTCAAGCCTCTTCGCCATCAACAAATAATGTTATGCTGTTTTTTCATTCCACCAAAAAGGTTGTATGTGTGTAATTTAACAAGTGATGGCATTCATCTAGCCATGGAACCTACACATAGAGTTTTAAAAAGTAATGCAGCTGTCTCTTTCTCTCCCAGTTTCAAAACAGGGGCAAGCAGGTATATGGGTGGGTGGGTAGGTGGATGAGTGGAGGGAGTAAAATCATCAGTAACATTTTTCATATTAATTTCGGTACAACTGTTGGTACAGGCATTTAACTTAAACTTAAATGGCAATATAACATACACTTAATGGGGGGTTGCCTTTCTAAAGTAAATACAATTGAATTCAGTTTTTTTAGCTTATTAATAATTGACTAAATGCACAAATTATTTTCTATTAACTTTCCTGTCTTTTGAAAATGGTATGTGTAAGATGTAGGAAAACAAGGTATCATGTAGCCTGAATGTTACACCTGTCTACTTAACGTATATAAAACAGTCAAGGTATGATACATTAATTTGTTAATTTCTTAGTGGGAAGTAGAAGGAGACAGCATTTGGGGGAGGGAATCATTCTCCTACACCCCATATAAACAACCATTGCCAGGTAACTGGGTTTTGTATTAGGCCTCACCCAAATCCAATTTAAAGGCACTGGTAAGACCAATGTAGAGTCATAACAATGCAAAACTGAGGCCCTTTCCACTCGGGGGAAAAAAAACGGCTTAGGGCGACTCATCCGGAGGTCGTCCACACCGTGGAGCGCGCTAGAGCGGTTTGAATAGTGTAGGTTCCACACCTCAAACCGCGCTAGCGTGGCCGCAAGGGGTGGCGCGGCGCGTTTTTTAAAAACCACATTTTATGAGGTTTTTACGAGACGCAAGTGCGCTAACCCATTGCAGCGCCCTGTGTGAAACTGCAGGGACGCGCTAGCGCGTCCCTGCAGAGCTGCCCAGGGGCGGGCTTCCGGCTGGTGCGCTGCCCTGATTGGCGGAGCGCCGCCGGAAGTCGCCGGCCGCCATTTTGGGCGCCGCCGAACACCGCCGAAACTCACCAGCGTGTGGAGCGGCGAACGCGCGCTCCCCGCAGGGACGGAGCAACCCGTTTTCAGGTAAGATCCGTCCCTGCGTGCGCTGCCCCGTTCCCCCATCCCCCGTGTGGAAAGGGCCTGAGAGATGATAGATTTTATGAACTTTTAGTTCAGAATCATGTTGGTGTGCTGTGCTAGCAGTTGCACATTTTCCAAGGTCATGCACTAGTGGCAAGGGAAGACAAACAAAAATCTGCTGGTTCTGAGTGTCGTACAGCTCAAGTACCGTACTTCCTTCACAGCTGCTACAACCTTGGGTTTTTTCTTTCCTGCTGCCACTGTCTACCAGCATAGTTATGCTGACATAGGCCCTTTCCACATGTGGTAAAAAAAAACGGCTTAGGGCGACCTCATCCGGTTTGAAAAGAGCGGTTTGAAAAGTGGAGGTTCCACACCTAAAACCGCCTTAGCGCGGCCGCATTTTATGTGGTTTTTAAAAAACGCGAGCGCGCTAACCCGTTGCAGCGCCCCGTTTGAAACTGCAGGAACGCAGAGCTGCCCGGGGGCGGGCTTCCGGCTGGCGCGCTGCCCTGATTGGCGGAGCGCCGCCGGAAGTCGCCGGCCGCCATTTTGGGTGCCGCCGAACGCCGCCGAAATTCGCCAGCGTGTGGAGCGGCAAACGCACGCTCCCCGCAGGGACGGAGCAACCCGTTTTCAGGTAAGATCCGTCCCTGCGTGCGCTGCCCCGTTTCCCCGTCTCCCGTGTGGAAAGGGCCATAGTTACACCGGCATGGTGTACCAATAGGATTCTGCCCACAGTTTTATTTCTTCAAAAAATATTATTTCTTGTTGCTGTTTTCAAGTCATTTCTGATTTACGGTGACCTTATCACAGGATTTTCTTAGAGAAATATTTCTTCAGAGAAGGTTTGCCATTTCCACGCTCTGCAGCTAAGAGAGTGTGACTTGCTCAAGGTCACCCAGTGGGTTTCCATGACTGAGCAAAGATTCAGGCTTCACCTCCCAGAGTCCTAGTCCAACACTCAAACCACTATATAAGTGGATCTCTCATATATATATATATATACATATACACACACACACATACACATACATACATATATATATATATACACATATACATACACACACACACACACTAAGAGAAAATAACTCAACTAATAAAAAACATCACAAGCTATAAGATAACTTAGAAATCTGTTTTCTGAAAGTGTCAGCAAACATGCAAATAGGATCATTTGGTAGGCTTACATATAGGGAACTCTTTAAAAAATATTATTAGTTTCTTTCACAATGATATAACACTGCACTGCCCTTGCAGGAGACTCTGGAGGGCTGCAGCACCTACTGCACCACCAAACCCCACATTTTAATTTTTTAAAATTTTGAATTTTATTTTTTTAATGTTTTTTTAAAAAAATGTTTGCTAAAAATTGTTGTCTATGCCTCCTGGCACAAATGGAAGACAACTTTGCATTGTTTTTGCCATTTTAGTCCTAGGAGAGGACCTTTTCTAACCAGGACATAAAGCACAAGTTGACTTCTGATTTTCTTCCTGGTTAGAAAAAAGGTCTCTCTGTGGGTCCTTCTATAATCTATGCTGGCAGTGTAAAAAAGGCAAGGAAATTTTGGTTATTAATATGTGATTGCACACAAAAGATATTAAAAATAAGAACAGTATTTAGAGCCAAATTATTTCTCCTAAATATTATAGATATGAGTGATAAATTTGAAAAATGATATAGAAATGTAATAAGATATATAGTAACCGCCACAAGAATTCTTTATGCAAAATATTGGAAAAATAATAAGATACCCAAAATAGAAGAGTGGCTGCAAACATTTTTGGATCTGATAGAACTGGATAAAATTACAACTTTGTTAAAGGAACATTCAGTAGCATTTTATTTAAAAATATTGAAACCTTTAAAGATCACCTAAGGAACAGAAACGGGCACGCAGTGATTATAAGTTTTGATTTGTAAAAATAAAATCATAGCTAATTTTTTTTTAAGGCAGACAGAAGTAAAGAGAAGAATTTAGTTAGAGAGGAGGTGATAGAATTTAAAATAGAACTTAGAGCTTGAGAAAATTTGGAAGAAGTTTTTTTTTTGGTCTGGTTCTTTTTGTCTTACCTATATTTTTTTTCTATGTTCCTAGGTGGCGCTTTGTGTGTTTAAGCAATTTATTTTCTTCTTTCTATATATCTTTTTTTTTATTTTCAGTTCTTTTTTCTTTTTCTTTTTGTCTTTAAGTCTGTATTATAGTTTGTATTTTATTGTTTGTATTATAGGACATATGTGTTCAATGTTCATATTTTCTGTAATATTAATAAAGAGAAGAGGCCTCTCTGAGACTGTACATGGTCCAGGAAAGCCTAAAACATGCTGAGATTGCAATACCATACCCACTAGCAGAGCATTTTTTAGCAATTTTTTTTCCAGTGGGGGCTGAAAAATGACCTTGGGGCTACATGTATTCCACAGGACACTTGTTCTCTGAATCTGACTTACAGCTTACAGGGACAGTGGATATGGTAGCTTACTAAACAGACGCAGGTGGTAAGAACAAGTTGACAATGTGCTCAAGTTGAAAGAAGTAGTTGTCTCTCTTTCACTGTATAAGACTTGTTATTTAGGTAATTCAAAATTATTTGATAATACCCAATCATTCAGAATGGTAAAACAAACACACAAAGGGCAAGATGAAACAAACAATTGCAATGCAACATAAAAGAAGGGCATAATCCCTAGCTTCATATATTTTCTGGTTAATTCTAAACTGAATGTAATGACTTAGCAAAGACTGTGTGATAGTGGAAGCATACTGAAACATCAGCTTGGTAGACTGAAACAGTGAAAGTGGAAAAAGCAATGGACAGTTACTACTAGGAGAAAAGTAAAATAAAAAATAAGTAAGTAAGTAAGTAAGTAAGTAAGGGGCTAAATACTGCATCCATTATATAAATTAATGCTGTCACTGTACTAGAATATATAGCTCTGGTCACCACATCTCAAATAAGTTAGGACAGAACCAGGAAGATGCAAAAAAGGGAAACAAAAGGTTAAAGAATAGAAGAGCCTTTCCTGAGCAGAAAAGTGTGGTGGAGTGGAGTGAGGAGTACAAGTGTGAAAAAAAGAAAGCTTTAGTGCAAATGTAGGACATGCCCAAAATTTACAAAATTATGAATGATGCCTACAGAGTAATTACTTATTCTTCCATCTTTATATTAACTCCATAGCACAGTATTTATCAAATCCTAACTTTAAGTCTCCTTGATTAGCAAACCACACAATTTCTGTCCTTGTTCATGCAGATGACACAGTCATCCTGTCTTTTTCAGAAGTATGTGTAAGAAGTGTTCTTGAAGTATGTGTAAGAACTGCTCTCAAGGCATTTTCAGCACACTCTACTGAGAGAGCTTTTAATAAACTACCAACAGACTAAAATTCTTGGTTTCTCTATAGGCTATCCAACAAAGGTGCCAGATCAATGCTACAACACAGAACAAACACTTAGGTGTAACATTCCACTTATCTGAGTCATGAAGGGTCCAGACTGCATAGGTTACTGAAGATGCTTTAAGATTTGCTAATACTACTGTTAGAGCCTTTTTTGCAAAAGGTGGTTCATGGATGTGCTAAAAGTTTTCTGGGTAAGATGGTAACCCAAGTATTATATACAGCTTTGTATTTACCAAGACTTTTACCTCCTAAAAATCTACATTCTTGAGAAATATTTTGTGTCCCACATTGCATTCCCAGTGCCTCACTTAAAGCGGAAGCTAGGATGCATGTCTGGAGCCTTATAATTAGCTATTGCCTCAAACTAACTTTCAACCCCTTTGATCCTACCAAGTAATATTTCCTGCAACTGGGTGAGATCTGTTGAGGAGAAACTATAGTGATATAGCTTTCCCTCATCTGCTCTACCACACTTGTGACTTTCCAGAGCCAAAGAGATCATTTTTCTAATTGTAGAAGCTGTGTACAACTGTGATAAAGTTATGCCATGAACAGATTACTGGAAGATAGGACCCTCTAGTCAAACTCGAAGTACTAGAAGATGAGATAATCCAAGCAAATTGTTTAGATAATAACAGATAAGAAAACATTTTTTCCTACATAAAGCAATTCACAGAATTTACTAGTACTAGATAGGATGATGGGTTCAGTGTCTTATTAATAAGGTTAAGACAAATTAGTGTAAGATGGACTTCCAATAGCTATAAGCTATGGCAGCTGAATGGAATCATCATTTGCAGAAGCAGCGTACCTTTGATATATTTGAATATGAGCTATTGGGAACAAAAACCAGCAAAGGAAACAATCCCCTCATGATCTCTAGTGAGCTTCCAAAAACATCTGACTGACTACTCTTGGAAACAGGACACTGAACCAGACAAAGATTATGTCATGATCCTGAAGTACAGAAAAGACCTGGATACATCCTCAAAGACTAAGGAAAAAAGTGGTGGCAACAGAAAAGGTGAGAGCCAGCATGGTGTAGTAGTTTGAGCATTGGGCTATGACCCTAGAGACAAGGGTTTGATTCCCTGCATAGCCATGGAAACCCACTGGGTGACTTTGGGATACTCTCAACCCCAGAAAACCCCGTGATAGGTTCTAGGATCACTATAAGTCAGAAATGACTTAAAGGCACACAGCAACAACAGAAAAGGCATTGAGCCTGAGAAATGCTGTGAAATGAAAGAATAATTCAAACTCAACATTCCAGAGAATTCCAAGCTCAAGATGCCAGATGATCCTCCAAGCCTGAGACCCTTGAGCCTAAACAACATTGGTGACCCATGAGTCAGCGCCGGACAAGCATACATACTTCCTAGCAAACCATGTAGAGAGGCAAGAATGCCAGCAGCCTGCTAACCATGAGTTCTAACCATGAGTTCAAAAAGAGAGGGTGAGAAGATCCAGGCCAAATAACTGTGGCCCTTTCCACACATGGGAAAGGAACCGCGAAAAAACGCTACTCACTGGACTTCTTCAGCATCCAGGCGAGTCCGTCAGGACGAGGAGCAGTGCGAGCTCGTCACTCCGCACTGCTCCAGCGTCCAAAATGGCGGCTTCCGGTTGGTGGAGGCTCTCCACCAACTGGAGAAGCTTGCCAGCCTAAAACCCGCCCCTGGCAGATCTGCAGGCACGCACTAGTGCATGCCTGCAAATCTGCACCGGAGTGTGGGGACGGAGCAACATGGAGTTGCACGCTCTGTGCTTTTTAAAAACCTCTAAAAAGAGGTTCTGGTCACTCTGAACCAGACTGAGGTGCGGAACTACAAAAAGTAGTCTGCTCCAGTCCACTCTACGGTGCAGAAGATCTCGGTTGGAGGTCGCTCTGCACCATTTTAACAGCCCAGTGAAGAAAGGGCCTGTATCTATAAGGCTTCCTTTAAAGCAGGTTGAGAAACCTCATGACCTAAGGATGAATCTCGCCTTCCTAGGATCCCAAACCACCCTCCTGGGCTACCTAGGTGGTTATGCCCTTTTCCTATGACACCATCATTTGGTAGTTTCCCAGCATTTGTCCCATTCTAAAATATGGAAATGTCTCTCCTAATGCTTAGTTACTGACAGTATGTGTTTCAAGCTAAAATATGCTGGCAATTGTGGCCCCATCTTTTGTCTTTGGTCACACCCACCACTGAAATGCGGCATTTCCATGTACATCTCTAGAACAGAATTCAGCCCTTGGGCTGAAAGACTTTCACCTTTTAATGGTTGGCTCCCCTTCTTTATAGTAGCAGTTTTTAACCTTGGGTCCATGGGTCCTCGGGGGCAGTAATGTCCTAACAGAGGGTCCATGAAAGTTTGACAAAATGTTACGAACTTTTATAGTTAAAATAGAAAGAGATAAAGAAATGAAGAAAGACAAATTTATACAGTATCATTCCAATAAAAATATTATCATAGGAGTGTGCATATTTACTTATTTCTTTCTTCTCTCCAAATATGAAGACCGTTGATGAGCAACTTTAAATAAACATTTGATACTTTTTAGGGTTTGAAATCCTGAGTTAAATCTTGGTGGAGGCATGGCAACAAAAGATATTTAAAGCAAGTCCATGGTAAAGAAAACAAATGATAACTGCTGGTCTGACAGATCTTCAGGACTGGAGAACCAAACCTTCAGCAAAGTCTCAGAACTTGTTTTAGGAAGTTACTCACTAGGAACTCTCCTGAGTGCTGCAACTCCTAGGCTGCCTTGCACAGGCCTGATCACAGCACATCAGTCTGAAATAACCAGTTTGTGTCTCTGGTGTAGCGGTTTGAGCACTGAACCATGACCCTCGACATCAGGATTTGATTCCCACTCTGTCATGGAAACCCACTGGGTGACCTTGGGAGCATCACACACACAGCCCCAGAAGACCCTATGATAGGTTTGCCTTAGGGTTGTCATAAGTCAGAAACAATTTGAAGGCAAAGAACCACAAAAATCTTGTTACAAAGATTATGGAAGTTCTTCTATCAGATTTGCAAGGTTGTCATATTTCACTAAGTACAAACGATATTACCAACTTCTGCATTTCAAATGTCAACTGAACAGGGAATCTGTTGAGGAGAAACTGATGAAGTAAACAAGAAAATGTCAGGATCCACCCATAGGTGATAATATCTGGCTTACTAATATCTGGCTTTCTACCCACATACATTTTTATAGGAGATTAAAAGCTCCAGATAATGAATTCCCCCCCCTTCAACCAGGTATATATTTGACTGACAATACTAATGCCTGAACATATTTTTAGATATTTTCAGGAGAGAAAAAAATAAGAAAGGTTCTCTTATCCAGTATTATTCAGCATCAACAGCACAAAAATAATGATCTACCTCTAAAAATGATTGTATGTGATAAAAAAAATCTTGATACCATCCTGAATGTTGAATATATGACAGGATTATAAACAGAAAAAGGAAAATTGAAATGCCTTGGAGGCTAAGATACACATCTCAAGAAATATGAAGCTCATGCCATTTGTTCTGGACTGACTTCTCTCCAACTTTCAGTTAAAATGATTTGGTAACATTGGACAACCTTTTAAGTAAACTGAAGAACTAGAATACCTGAGGTGCTAAGAATTAGAATATAGAGATGTACTAAAGGAGTTTTAAGGATGAGTTTTATTCAGTCAAACCTGTTCAATCAGACCTGCACATAGAAGAGTTCCATATACATCACATCAGGGACTATACAGAAATACAACTAATAGTTAAAATAACATCTTTTAACAACTTTATGCAAGAAAGTTCATGTTATTTCCTGCCTTCCAGCCCTATTCTCACAGGCAATCACAAAATATTTGGTCTGCATTATTACTGCATAACAACACCAAAGAAACTGTAATTTGTGCCTTAGTAGAAAGACAGGGTAGAATAAAAATAGTATCTTAGTATTTTTAATTTTATCAAAATTTACAAAATTTAGTTTTTAATATTTGGGATGCACTTGCAATTTACATTTTTTTCATCTGCCATGTTTTTGACATGATAAATAAAAATAAAAATTTAAGGAGCCAAGAGCCTCCTTTAGAAATTGGATCCAGCTGTGACATCCTTGGCTACCAGAGGAGTGGCACTATGGGACTCAGAACAGAATCTAAGCCAATTTTCCCTGCCCAATGTCTAGAAGAAAGACAGTCGGGAGTAATAACTTTCTAAATGTACTGTGTAAAATAAGAAAATCCTCAGGCAACCATCACATACAATGGACTCTTGGAGAGCAAGTAGAAAAAGGATGGCTTGTTTGCTATTCATTCATTTCTAGAAAAAAAGAATCTCACCGCAAGAAGCCGAGGTACAAATAGGCGATGCCCCATCCCTAGAAGTTCCAGCACTCGACAGGCATACTCATTCACAAGCTTGCTTCTTTCATCATGTATATCCTGGGACTTCTTGATGGGTGGTACAAGCTTTGGAGCTGGGGTTGGGCAAGGCACCCCTTCTTCCATCAGCAAAAAACAGCAAATATCCAGAATGAGAAGCTCTGCCCCTTAAGCCAATTTTGCAGTGTGGTGTTAGGGGGGCCAGCTGCAGGTCTCTTAAATGCCAATACACTTATAAGCTATATATACCCAGGAGTATCTGAAATGGCCTCAAAAAAAGAGAAAACATCTTTCCTAAGAAGCACAGAAGGTGGTATTCCAAAGTAGGCTGTAAACATATGCCAAAGACATGGATCTAAAAACGCCTGAAAACAGGAGAAAATGGCAGAGATGATGCAGAGAAAGGATGCGATGGCCCAGATTGCTTGTCATTACATGTAAGAGCAGGCAAAAAACGGTCGTAAGAGCAAAAAGCCCAGGCCAGTTGTAAAGCAGCAGAGAGAAAAAAGATGAGCTCATTGCAATCCCTGATTCGTGACAAGCATGGCTAGGCTGCTGCTGCCGCCTCTCGCTGTGAATCAGTAATGAAGCAGTAGAAAAAGGAGGAGAGGCGGGGTAGGCGAATGAGCATGCAGAGGGTGTCTCAGAGGGAAATGCTGTAATAAGAAGCCAATAGTGAGCTCTTCGATAGATGAGCTCCTTCTCCAAATCCACCTTCCATCTACATTAGACTGACAGCTACCCAAGCCTAGAGACACTGTATAGCCTCAGAGTCTTTTGCTCAGACGAAGTCAGACTGACAGCCAACCAAAATACTGGCCTCAGTTCATATCTTCTTTCAAATCAAGATTCAATCCTGTTCAGCCATACGGAAATTGGGTGGGCGAAAGGGGAAAAACATCGGTCGCACCCAGATTCTGCATGGATGAAGACAGATGGAAGAATAGAACAGCTGAGTGCTAATGAACCACAGTGAGTTTAAATAGCATAGCCTGCATTTGTACTGTCTGAACAGCACTAGTTACAGTTCTTAAGGTGAGAAGCTTCTACCCTGTTGAAAGTGGGTGGAAATATCAATGACTGAAAAGAACAGCTCCAGATAAGCATACTGGGCCAAACATGCAACACTAACTTTGACATGTGATAAAACAAATTACAGAAGTCACCCAACCTAAGAGATACTTGCACGTCTTAGTTGCATGTATAGTTGCATGTGAGACATGTTTCCATAATATTCCCTTCCCCCTCCAAAGCTGATCAAAATTCAAAGCATGAAAAATTCAGTACTCTTGGGTTGGTGGCCCCCCATTAGTCCCAGTACACTCCACCTTAAAATGGGGGTTGTTGCATTTTTGTTGTTGTTTTGCCTCCAGAAGGCCCACAGTGCTTCCTGAAGCTTCCAGGTGGATATCTCCTTTCAGGGGAAAAAGAGGCCCATCAAGGCCTCAAATTTGTGATGCTGCCTATCAAAATGGCTGAAAATGTGGTGGAATGGTTCAAAGAAACCTGAAGGTATTGAGGGAAGTTATGGGCCATTTTTTTTTGCAAATAAATAAATAAATAAATAAATAAATATAAAAATCCTGGACCCCAAAAATCTGGGGGCCACAGAAAACGTTAATGGCACTGGGCCAAACTTGGGCCATGGGCCACCATTTTCCCACCCCTTCTCTAAAAAAGAGAAGTACATATACTTGGAGATCGTTAGATACAAGATGATCAGATCTCTTTTTATTGTTTTCCTTGTGTCTAATAATTTGTCTACTGTAGCCATCTCGTTTATAACAAACAATTTTCGTAGGTATGCCCAGGTTCTACATATTACCTAGCCACATTGGTTATATCAGTTATGTGTTTATTTTATTTATAACCCACCTTCCTCATGGGATGGGAGCCAAGGCGGCTCACATCAAGTTAAGACCAAGGTATGCTAAAAACGTATTTGATACAAAACTTTTAAAAGCATTACATAAAGAGTTCCCTTAAAAACACTAAATTTCAACAATTAAAAGCATATGAAACATAGTAAAAAGATAAAAGCACAGTATACCCTATTTTAAAAAAATCCTTCTGCCACATTAACTTAAACATTCAGTATCTCTCTTCCTGGACAGAGATTCTACTTGATCTGCTTGTTAACCATGATGCAAAAAAATGTATGGCCACAACATACACAGGTACCGCAGCTTCCCAAGAGTCATTGTCAGTGAGGAAAATGCAGAACTGATGAATTTAACATTCTGAATTTGGGATGTTAAACTGATCTTTTAACTTAAAGTATGTAGAATAGTTTCAACATATTTTTCAGAATAAACATTTTTGGATGTAGACTGGAGACTAAGAGGAATGAAACAGATTCTCTTATCAAAATTATTCAAAAAAGGGTAGGGAGATAAGTCTGGATCAATGGCAAAAAACTTGGCAAAAAAGACTGAAATATACTGTTTGCCAAAATTTGCGTGAGAATGTCTATGGCCCTTTCCACATGGGGAGAAAAACACGGGGTAACATGGGGTAGGACCGACCTCACTTGGAGGTCGTCTACACTGTGGAGTGCACTAGGGTGGTTAGAAATGTGGAGTTTCCCCACCTCAAACCGCCCTCGTGCTGGGAACTGCAGGGGTGCGCAAGCGCGTCCCTGCAGAGCTGCCCAGGGGCGGGCTTCCAGCTGCCGCGCTTCTCCGATTGGTGGAGAGCCGCCAGAAGCCGCCAGCCACCATTTTGGGTGCCGCCGGGCACCACCAGACACTCCCACCATGTAGAGCGGCGAACGCGTGCTGCTCCCCATGGCGACGGATCAAGGTAAGCTCCGTTCCTGCGTGCGCCGCCCCGTTTCCCCGCGTTTCACGCCCCCCCCGCGTGGAAAGGGCCTATAAAATGCATTTGAGATGGTATCTCCCACCCGAAAGGTTGGCAAAGATGTATAAATGTGATGATAGATGTTGGAAATGTCGAATAGAGAAAGGCACTTTTTATCACCAGTGGTGGCTCTGCAGTTATGCATTGAGAAACTGGAAATATATCCATTTTACCATGGAGAAAATTTGGGAGATTAAATATGGAATGCTTCCAAAAATGTATTTTATTGAATGTCGTGGGTGATGAAATGGAGAAAAAATTTGGACAGATTGTCTTTTATATGGTAGTTTTGCCAGAATAGTTTTTGCAAGATATTGGAAATCTCATGAAACTCCCATGGAAGGTGAATGGGAAAAAGCTTTGTGGGATATGATGATTATGGATAAACTAACTCTGCTCCTTAGTAACAAGAATTTAACGGAATTTAAGAAAACTTGGGAGCCGCTCATACCCTTTTTTAAAGAAAAGTGGAAAGATAAAATATTTGCAGAAGGATTTTAGAATGAAGAGATAATTGGGATAATGATTTGAATATGTATATACATATGGTTTAGCCTATTCTCAAGGATAAGATTTGTATCTTTTGAATTTAAAAGAATTAAGAGGATGTTTATTAGCAGTTCAAATGGAAATAATTTAGATCCTGTACAAAAACAGATGATATATCAACAAGACGGATCAAGTGGGTATTTTGTTTGTCGATGTTCTATGTTGTATTGTGTTATTTTATGTGATATATTTTGTAATATGTATGTTTTTTGTCATGTTTGAGATTTTTTGGTCATATATTTTAATGCTTGGAAACTTAATAAAACAAATTATTCAAAAAGAAAGACCGAAAAAGACAGAATTACAGGTCATATATAGGTACAAAGGCCATTTTTTCAGGAAAAATTTTATGAATTTCCTTATTACTGAAAATGGTTTTGTCTGAAAGGATACAAGTCAAGAGTAAACAATTTAATGCAAAATAATAATAATAATAATAATGATGATGATGATGATGATGATGATGAAGATGATGCCTGTAGATGTTTCATGAATGGGAAATGTACTTGTAGGTATTGATCTGAAAACAGATACATAGAAAATGAATGCTAAAAAACCAAACAGCAAGTTACAGGTGAAAATTCTGACGCGATTTCCTGGCTTTTAAAAACCTGCAAGGGGCTCCACAATTGTATCCAGGTAATAATAATGTAATAAGAATTGTTGAATGTTTTTCTGTCTGTTAAGTTTTTCCAATGAAACTTGCTGGAAAAAAACAAAACAGTAAATTAAATTAACTTTAAAAAAATTAAAGAAAGGCACAGTACAGGAATTTGACTTTTTCTCCTAGCACATCCAACAGGAAAAGGAGCAGGGAAGAAGTTATCTGAGTAATTGTGTACAAGTATCACATACTGTGCTTTCTTTCCCAGGAAATTTACCCTTTCATTCCAAGAAGCAATAAAGGACTTGGGAGAGATCAGATTGTATTTTCAATCTAAGTAAATTCAATTGTACAGAAATCCATGAGAATGATCAAGCTGAGGGTCTTTCTGCACTACACTGTTATAGTGTCCTGTTGCATTCACTCCATGCCATGAGAATGAATGTAGAATATGCTGAATATGCTGTTGATATATATTAATGTAACATAAGGTTTGTATGGACATAATGTGTTACAAACAACCAAATGATCAATGTTGAACATTGTTTACTGCATTGTTTATTATCTGGAGCTATAAATGGGTATTTAGCCAGAGTGGCTAGGAAAGACTTTGTTTACTTCGGAGTGTCAGCAATCAACAAGTTATTTACTATGCATGGGATTCAGATTACAAGAGTTAGGAATGCAATTGGGTAGCATATCACAAGAAAAAACTAGTCAAGAGGGATCAAAGAAACTAAAGGGGGGCAAGATAAGGCAGAATTCAACTGGGCAATATAAATATGGAAGTAGTGGGGGGGTTGGATATATCCATAACTGTGGTGTATATCCAGTTATTTTATGTATGTGAAATATTAATAAAATTATTTTTTAAAAAAAGAAACTAAAGGGGGGCAAAGTATGGCTCTAATATGCCTGTACAATGTTAAGCGAGATACTCAGAAGAAAGGTAATAAAGCTGACACAAGGGATGCAAAAATTCTTTGGGGTCAAAGCATGTCGAGTTACTGCCTTCGGAAAAAGTTGGAAGTTTAGGCAAGATGTAAATCTGGACAATCTACCAATGGGCATTGTGCACAAATGATAGCGTGCAATACAACCCAATGTGTGCTGTGAATTATTTACTCCAGTGACTGTTGTAAACTTAGCATCCTGTGAGTCATTAAATGCAATGGAAAATACCTGTGTGTTTTACTGAGAGCAAAAGTGCAGCAAAACATGATATATGATGCTATTACAGTCATCCCTCCACATTCACTAGGGTACGGGGCATAGGACCCCCCTGAAAGTGGGAAAACTGTGAATAACTCTAGGTCCTCCCAAACCCTATTTAACATAAAAAAAAAGTATGATCGCCATATCAATCTACCATGGATTCCTTTGAGGTATCAGGGTTCTTCCACAAGGCAGAAGTGGGGGGCTGGTAGGACTTACTGCCACCCCACACCATTTTTAATAGGGACTTACAAGCCTCATTCGCAGTTTCTCAGTCTCACAAGACTTGCAATCTCTATTAAAAATGGCATAGGGAGGCAGTAAAGGTGACAGCAAATAATCTGTGAATAATCAAATACACAAAAGTGAAACCTGCAAATGTGGAGGACTGACTGTATTCCACTTTCAACATCCTGTAGAATTCTGGGGTTTGTAGTTTACTGAGCCCAAAGAGCTCTCTGGCTGAGAATTCTAAATGGTCCTCCCTAAACTGCAAACTCCAGGATTCCATAAGATGCTGAAAATGTGTTGCCCACTTGGCAAACCCTGTCCCGGAGTCTACAACTTTGATATAAAATTAATCTAACCCACCAGAGAGGTCACCTGAATGTGCACATAGGCAATAACGGTGGTACGATTGAACGAACCAGGTCAGGCCAGTAAAATCCCCAGTCACGTAGCCACAGGAGACCTCATGTTGTGATAACCCATGGTGGACAAAAGGTCCTTAACCTTTAAGGAGTCCACTTGAAGGAAGTAAAAGTGTTCCCAGAAAGTTGGCCACTGGAAGCAATAAAACCTTATCAAATCCATCTCCAGAAACTCACACTGCAGCCTCAAAGCGGATGAAGATCCTGTTATTGGGATGACAACTTGTTATCTTCTCATATCAGAGAAATGCCAGGTGTGGAGTTGTTTTTCTTTTCTGTCCCTCTTTGTTTTCCCCAGGAAAGGATTTGCCTTCAAAGTAAATTTTTCCTACAAATAGTCCCTGTTTTTGGGCTAGTTAGGCAAGGAGAGAAAGGCGAGGCAAGGAGAAGGAGTATGATGCCTCCCGGTCATACCAACTGACTGGTCCCCCCTCCCGACAGCTGCGCAATCTCCTCAGCGTCTCTTCGCTGAGCTGCTGTTTGATCGCTGCTTCCCAGACCAAGGACTTCAGGAAGAGGTGCAGTATCACCCAAGCTGCAAATCCCTCAACAATCCCTCTACCTTATTTCCATTATTAATTTCTATTAGCCCCTGGATGTATGTGTGCATGTTTGCGTTAGTGCAAACTATTACTATTCAATAAAGTCATTCATTGGACTTTTTTATGTGATTTCTGACTGAGCCTGACCCTGTAAACATTGAGTAAAAGATCCTTAATTACCCTGCCCTCTTTGCATTGCTAAAGCAGTGTTCATAGCTAATTTCCTCCTACAAGTGATAATTTTGACAGGCGTTGGGAATCCCCCTAAGGGACCCCCAGCAAGCAGGGTAACAAATGGAATAATACCACTATAACAATGTAGTGCAGAAAAGCCCTGAGAGCGTTTGGGTAAAAATAAAGACATGAATAAATGCAACATTGTGGTAGGAGTTTACTATGGGTCACCAAACCAAGAAGATGTGGTGGATGATGTTTTCAGAAATAAATCTCAGGAATCTCAAAAATGCAAGAAGTAGTAGTTACAGCGGACTTCAATTTCCCTAATATTTCCAACAAATTCTTGATGTGCCTTATAGATAATTTCTTATTTCAAAAGGCAGAGGAATGAACAAGGGGATTGGCAATTCTGGACTTGATCCTAACCAACAGGGAGGAGTTAATTGCTGGAATCTAAGTAGTTAGTACTTTAGGGTCAAGTGATCATGAAGCTTCACAAAAAGTTTCACAACTGTGAGATAAGACAAAGAATATATTCACACATGACGAACCCTGGATTTCACGTAGGTTGATTTCAACATTCAGAGAATTACTGGGTGGAATCTTATGGCTAGACATGCCAAAGGAAAAAGACACCCAGTAAGGGTGGGAGTTCTTGAAAAGGAGTTGTAGAAAGCACAATCACAAACAATCCCACATAAGAAGAAAAATGAGAAACATCAGAAAAATGTATGTGGCTGTGCACAAACTCAAGGAGAAAGTGAAAAAAAATGTTCCCAAAATCATGTCCACTTCCACATTTCATTACATTACCTCTATAATCGGATCATATAACTTTACTTCAACCAGACATTATGTTTGATTTCACTTAAAATTAACTCTTGCTCATTTCTTCTTCTATCTTAGCCATGATCTTCCATTCTCCTTAAATTCTCTTCTTTACATTCAATTAATAGTTCTATCTCCTTCTCATTTTCTGATTTTTTTAAAAAAATATCTTGAGACAGAATAGTTTCCTTTTCCATCTCACTCTCAACCCCAATTTTATAGGCTAATCCCTTCATTAAAACCTCATGGATTTGTTTTTCCATCAAAAACCACCAAATCCTCAGACATCATGTCCAGGTTAATCACCTCCCATCTCCTCCCTGCTCAGCTGATCCTTCCATTAAATCAAATGCATACAATTTTAAGTATCTATCATCACCAGATTAGCCCCAACTCCCACCCCTCTACAGAACTTCCCCCAAGGGTTCTATCTTAAATCCAGCCAACTTCCTCTTTAGATCTTGTTTCAAATTCTCCTGCAGCCTCTTCTCCAAATTTGGCAACTCCTGATCTTTCAAAGAGCAGATCTCGAGCAAGAGTTGTTGTAAAAATCCTGGGAAAACTCCATCAGTCTTGCTTCAGTCCAGCATTCAGAAAGCTAATATTCAAACTGTTCTCTCACTGCCCAATTGCAGCCTTATCAGTTTCAAAGAGATAATGCCTCCACTTTCTCAGGAAATAATTGCTCTTTACTAAAATTCAGTTCATTCATACAAATGAAGAAAATCCAATCCATCCACAAAAATCTCTTTTAAATCCTTTGTTAGATCTCTTTAAGCACATTAACCTCTAAACTTTTGACACAAATCCATCTCTTGCAGGGTAAATATACCCAACCCGGTTCTCAGTTGCAAAAAGAAGGCAACTTGATCAGGCTTCTTTTGACCATCTTAATCAGAATTCTTCAACTGTCTGCTCCCAAGGTTCTGTTTGTAAATTTTAAGAAAACAGCTGCCAACTTAGTGTCCTTCAGATCTCTCAGGTCAGAACAGCTGCTATTCATGGCAAGGGAAAATCTGTAACTCTTTTAGTCCTTTCTCACTCATTCCACATTTACTCATAAGTAAACACAAGTAATGAGAGTTCCAGACCCTCATAGGCAATCTCCTTGCTCCCATGTTAATCTATGGTGAGTTTCATCAGCCAGAGATCCCTCTGATTGGCTCTTTAACTGTGAAAGCATTTCTTCACTGCAGACGGACAGTCAGCTTACTATCTGTAAACAATCAGGGATTTATGCAAGACTGTATTTTATCACCCTAATTGTTTCACTTGTACATTGAACATATCATACATGAAGCAGAATTAAACCTGGAGGAAGGATGCATGAAAATTAGAGGAAAGAACACCAACAATTTAAGATATGCACATGACACTTTAATACTAGCAGAAAACAACAAAGACTTGGAATGATTACTGAAGAAAGTGAAGGCAAGAAGTGCAAAGTCAGGTATACAGGTGAACATTAAGAAACAAAAATAATGACCACAGATGATTTACACAATTTTAAAGCAGATGATGAAGACATTGAAATAGTTAAACATTTTCCATACCTTGGCTAAGGCACTAATCCAGTGGTTCTCAACCTGTGGGTCCCCAGATGTTTGTGGACTTCAGCTCCCAGAAGCCCCAGCCACTATGGTCAATGCTCAGGGCTTCTGGGAGCTGAAGTCCAAAAACATCTGGGGTCCCACAGGTTGAGAAACACTGCACTAATCAGAAAAGAGACTGCAGTCAAGAAACCAGAAGAAGACTAAGACTTGGAAGGGCAGTTATGAAGGAACTAGACAAGGTTCTGAAGGGTTAAGACATGTCACTGAATGTGAAAGTGAAGACTGTCTATGTCATTGCATTTGCAATTTCTATACATGGTTGTGAAAGACAGACAGTGAAGACAGCTGGTAGGAAGAAAAGCAACTCATTTCAAATGTTGTGCTTGAGGAGAGAACTGCCAAAAAGACAAATAAGTAGGTCCCAGAGCAAATGAAGCCTGAAGCCAAAATGACTAAACCAAGACTGTTGTCCTTTGGACATGCCATGAAAAGACATGGCTCTCTAGAAAAAACAATAATGCTTGGTAAGGTAGAAGGGCGTAGGAAAAGAGAAAGATTGCATTACAAATGGACAGACTCAATCAAGGAAGCCACAGCCCTAAATCTGCAAGACTTGAGCAGGGCTGCTGGTGACAGAGTGACTTGGAGAGCTCTCATTTACAGGGTCACCATAAGCTGAAGTTGACTTGACGGCAGTTAACAAAACAAAAGGTAGTAAAGCATTTGTGAGCAAATAACTTTATAGAGTTACTTGTCGGGGATTGTGAAGACAACAGCACAACTGGAGTAACACACAAATAAATAAACCTTACCTTTAGGAGAGCCAGAGCCACATTAAAAATTACAGTCAGACCCTAAAAAGAGAAAAAGAAATGACATCAAATCTTGACTTTCTGCTTTTTCTTTAAATAAACATTACTACTAATACTATCATAAGCAGTAAAGAACTATTGCTAAACCTAGACTTAGTTCACACAAGCAGCATCTGAAACTGCAAAATTGTTCTGCTGTGTCGTTATTTCAAACTCAAGGCAGGTCTTGCGGCTCAATACTCCTCTACAAGTGAAGCCATACCTGTGTATACAGAACTAACACATCAAAACGAAGGCTAGGCTGAACTATTCTTGACATCTGTTTTTTAAAAAAACCTCTTGGACAAGTTTTTCAAAACAAAATATGACAAAGAAATAAACTGTGTAATCCTTGTCTGCATTCTAAAGCAGTTACCTATGAAGGCATGGTTTCAGTAACAATACAGCCATTATATGAGGATTCTTTGCAAGTATAAGCCCACTTGGGCTAATCAAAAGAAAACTGCTAGTGGCTTTCTAAGGTGACTGGTTGAAGTGAATAAATAAATGTGGAATTTTGGCCTAAAGAGTGCTTACGCCCCTTAAAGGACACACTATCATTCGTTAGCAAGCGAGTTAGGAAGTTAGGAAGTAAGGAACAAAAGATTTTACAATGCTTCAGACAGGTGAACACCAATTCCAAAACATCTCTTATTCCCTTATGCCCAAAGGGAGTTAAGGGCAGGTTTATTATTTCATCTGTTGCTTGTATCAACCAGATTTTCTATAACGTTTAGAACCTGAAAACTAGATTTTGGAACTATAGATTAAGCCAAGATCTTTAATGTTAAGAAGGACATACAAAAACATATGCATACATGTCAAAAATTAAATCTCTCACACAGACTGAAAAGAATAGCAATTTATAGTGACAAGTGTTCCACTGAAGTGATTTATGTGACCAGACATACTGCTAAAAACCTTAGGACAAGAGGGGTACAGTAACTGCATTCAGAAGTAACGCTGAACCACAACTAAGCTATTCCTGAGTGGCTGCAAGCACTTATAATTCACAGTTGTCTTCCTCTCATCAACACAACCAGAAGATACATATTGCTGGTAGTAGTAAAACACAATTAGTATAGTTTGTACAAATCACAAGTTGCTCTGAAGGTCCTGTCAAAAAGGGATGTCAATTTCATCCATTACGATTTATTTTAACAGTGTAGGGAAGTAAGATCTCACAGGGTGATTAGAGGAGTAAAGATAAGAATTTAAGTTACAGTCCTTTGCAAATGTTTTTATATCAGAAGATCCCCAGTTAAGTGTAGAAAATTTATAAAAGGTAGTAAGAGAATATGAAAAATTTGCAGGATTTAAAATAAATTGTGATAAATCTAAGATTTTAACTAAAAGTATGTCAACCCAGGAGCAAAAAGAACTTGTAGTAAAAGCAGGCTTTGAAATTATGAAGAACATAAAGTATTTACATATAAATCTAACTATTTATAATCAACAACTGTATGAGAATAATTATGTCAAAATCTGGGGTAGCATGAAAAAAGATTTAGACAGATGGAACAATCTGTCACTATTGCTGCTAGGAAGAATTTCAATAGGAAAAATGACTGCATTGTCAAAATTAATGTATTTATTCAAAATTATCTCAATTATTCTCTCCAACATACCATTCAAAAATTGAAAGATTTGTTGAAATGTATATGGTCTGGAAAGAAACCAAGAACTAAAGAGGAATTGATAATAATTGTGAAAGATATGATACCAGATATGAAATTATACTTTGAATCTACATGTCTATCATTGTTTAAGGAATGCGCCTCACTAAAAAAACCCAAAAGATAGTTAGAACTAGAAGCCATGAGCTAAGATTTGGTTGGCATGCGTGCCTCTGGTATGGGCAAGTGAATGTAAATTCAGAATTTAGAAATCACATTATTAGGTGAGTGCTATTGTGTATGTGGGGAAAATATAAAGATAGATTTAGCATTAGAATTCCCAGTTGGATATTGCTGCAAGAAGCATTCCATAGGAGGGAACTAGGAAGCTTACAAAGAAGGATTAGATACTCAGACTTACTGGAACTTGAGCAAGGAAATCGGAAATTAAAGGAATATCATAAACTGGGAGAACAAGGTATCAAATTACAATGGTTAACTTATTTTCAATTAAGAGAAAAATTTAGGGGAGACAAAATTAAATTTAACTTTGAAAAAAGAATCAGAATTGGAGAAGGTGATTTGTAAAGATAGCAATGGTATATAAATTTTTATTAAAATATGAAATTGAGGAAGAATTGATTAAAAACTATATGGTGAAATGGGCAAGAAATGCAGGCCATCCTATTTAATTGGAAAGTGGGAGAAAGTTTGGAAGACAGGATTAAAATTTACATGTTGTTACAACTATAAATGAAACTTTTTTTAAAAAAAGATATTTAGTTGGTACTTGACTGAAGTTGGCAAAAATGTATAAAAATATGATTAATAAATAAATGTTGAAAGTGTAATACACAGAGAGGTACCTTTTTCCACTTATGGTAGACCTTTAAAAAAGCTAGAAAATACTGGCTAGTAATTAGTGTCAAAACACACAAAAAATTGAAAGCTGAATTTTTTTTAGGCCCAAATGATTCCTTTTAAACATGATTGACTATGAAGACAAAACTGAAAAAGAAAATAGAATTTTGCTTAGTTATACGGTTCCAGTGGCTAGAATAATATTCATGAAATATTGGTGGCAGAGAAGATTTCCAAGGATGCAAGAATGGATAAAGAATATGATGGAATCAGCTAGAATAGACAAATTAATGTGCTGGTGAAACGGAACTCTGTACAATCCCACCTTAAAATTTGGCAACCTTATTTAATACATGTGGAAGAAAGATTCAGTAATGACATAAAGATAGCTTTTGCTGTTTATTATATTATTTTCTGGATTCCAGAGATGAGTGCATAAAAGAGATTGTGCATAAAAGAGGAGAATAATTAACAGGGGAGATATATTGGTCTTTGATTGGAATGAAGCATAGTAAGTCATGGGCTGGGTGTAAAGAGAATAAAGGATATGTGGTATGTGTAGGGTATTTGGCGTTAATGTGGTTGCTCTTTAAATTTGTTAGCTTTTCTTAGTTCTGTTAAGTTCTTTCTCTATTTTCTTTTCTATTTTTTCCGTTTCTTTTACTATTTTCCTTCTTACTGGTGTATATGTTACTACCCCAAAACATAGGTGCCACAAGGGCCACCCCGTGATACCAGGTACCTCTTCTAAAAGCGGGGAATGAATTAGCTCAAAGAGGAAGCTAACAAGAGGGGGGCAACTTAGTGAGATCTTGCTACCAATGTTTACGGGCTCATGCAGGAAAAGAACCAGCCAGAGATTCAAAAGTAAGCTAAAAATGTGTTTTATTGATGGGAATTCACTCATGCACGCACACAAGATACACACAATCACACAAGAGCTAACTGAAGGGGAAAGGGAGGAAAAAAATTATGTATAGAGAGGCTGAGAGGTTTGGGGGGATTTATAATTACCAGTCCAGAAGAGTATAATTTATATTTTATGCCAATTAATATATTTTGCCAATTAGACCATATCAAAATGTGGGGATGTACGGTCTGGCAATATATGTGTTTGTTAATAAAGCAAAATCAACTATTTGAAAAAAAAATTACATTATCAGAAAACTTCTCTTCATCCACTAGAGGTCAGAACTGTAACTGCAATTAAACTAATACCAGCCCCAAATGGTAACTGCAGCCACTCTTAATACCTTGCAAAGTCATTGGAGATATATATAGAGAGAGAGAGAGAGAGAGAGAGAGAAAGAGAGAGAGAGCTATTAAATGAAGAAAAGTAAACATTTAGTTCAGTGTTAGACAAACTGAGCCATGCTTTGGTGATCAACAGTGTCCTCTTCAGCACCCACTCCAGCTCAGTTCTCAATTGTTTGTTCTTATTTGCTGTCAAATTGGCTTCAACTTCCAGTATCCCATGAATCAGACTTCCAATAGTCCTGGTCATCAACAGTCCTGCTCAGGTCTTACAGACTCAGGACCATGCCTTTTTTCACTGAATAAACCCATCCATCTGTAACATAGTCCCCCCCCCACTGTCTTCCACTTTTTCCAGCATTGCAGTTTTTTCTACTCAAAAGAAAAAACTCATGTAATCTCACAGAATCATAGAATCTTAGAGTTGGATGGGATCACAGGGGCCATCACATCCAACCTCCTGCCATGCAGAAATATACAACTACAGCACTCCTGATGTCCATTCAAACTCTGTTTCAAGACCATCACAGTAGGAGAATCCCTCATTCTCACCCTCCAAGGAAGTTCACTACCCTCTAAGTCTATCTATTCCTCTGTTGCATAGCTCTTATGGTAAAAAAGTTATTTCTAATGTTTAGGTGAAATCCTTTTTCTTATCATTTAAATCCATGGTTAGTGTTCTAGTCTGTGGAGCAGCAGAAAACCAGTTTGTTCTGTCTTCTACATGGCATACTTTCAGGTATTTTAAAAATTGCTATAATGTCATCATTCGGTCTTCTCTTCTCCAAGGTAAACATACCTAGATCCCAAAGTCTTTCCTCACAGGGCTTGGTTTCCAGACTTTTGATCATCTTGGCCACTCTTCTCTGGACATGTTACCACTTGTTTGTATAATTATTGAACTGTGGTGCCCAGAACTAGACACAATATTCCAGATGAGGTCTGACCAAAGCAGAAGAGAGTGGGACTACTACTTCCCTTGATTTGGACACTATACTTCTGTTGATGCAGTCTAGAACTGCATTGGCTTATTTGTCTGGAACATCACACTGTTGATACATACTCAGTTTGTGGTCTACTGAGACCCCTAGATCCTCTTCAAGTCAGGTGTCACCCATATTTGTTTATTTCATTTTTCCTGCCATGATGTAGTTTGCTCAATGGACTCATTCAGCAGTTGTTCAAGTCCTCTTTCTTGCTGTTTTTGAAGATGGGGACAATATTTGCCCTTCTTCAATTTGCTGGGACCTCTCCTGTCCTCCAAGAATTCTCAAGGTTTATTGACACTGGCTCTGAGATTACATCTGCAAGTTCCTTTTGTACAGTACTCTAGGATGTAGCCCAACCGGCTCTGGAGACATGAATTTATCTATAGTAGCTAAGTATTCCTTTGCTACTCTTTACCTATTCTGGGCTGTCCTCTCCTTACTGCATAACTTATTCTACTTTCACCAGTTACAGCACTGTTGTTTTTTTGAAAGCAGACAACAAAGGTATTAAACAGTTCACTTTCTCTTTGTTCCCTGTTAGTATTTCTCTAAGTTTACTGAAATCAGTTTTCTTGAAGTCAAGAGTGTATGTCTGACAACATTTGGCCTCCACTTTCCTCTGTATATCAAATCCCAAGAGAACATGATCACTCCCACTCAGTGGCCCTCCTATATCCACTCCACTGATCTGTTCATCTTTCTTGATTAGGATCAAATCCAAGATAGCAGATACCCAGGTGCTTACTCCACCTTTTGTACAATAGAACTGTACAAAAGGTGAGGAATTTGTTGGACTTTACTCTGTTGATAGAATGTGACTTCCAACAAATATCAGGATGGTTGAAATCTCCCATTATTATTACATCTCTGCTTTTTGAATATTTGCCAATTTGTTTTAGGATGGTATCATCCAAATCTTTAGTCTGGGAGGAGAGGCTACAGCAGACACCTACAATGAGGTCACAGTTATTTCTCTTCCTTTAATTTTTACCCAAATGCTCGAGGCCATGGATATTCTCAAAAGTCCAAACATCTTTGACATAAAAGGCTACTCTTCTTCCTTTCTTGTTTTGTCTATTTCTTTGGAATGAGTTATATCCTTCCATTACTATGTTCCAGGCATGACACTCATCTCACCAAGTTTCAGTGATGCCTATTAAATCATAATTGCCTCTCTGTGTTAAAAGTTCAAGCTCATCTTGTTTATTTCTCATTCTCTGGGCATTAGTGTAGAGACATCTAAGATCACAGATCCGTTCTATGCTTTAACCAGCAAGCGATCCAAAAGTGAGGTAGTTTTAATGCAAGAGCTGTCAGGTAGTTAATCCAGTCAGGAAAGGAAAGGCAAACTGAAGGAAACTGCTTCCCATCCTGCTATGGCTGGCAAGGGGATCCTTTTTTCCCCATTTACTCATGAGCAAGCAGGATCAGAAGGAAGCCCTCAGCCATCAAAGAACAGGAACAGCAAACTGAAGGAAACTACTCTTGACTGAGCAAGGAGGTGGCTACATAGGGAAGGGAGAGGAGGAGGATAATTTCACATTAACATTGATGCAACTTCAACCCCTAACCCTCCCTTCAACCCAGATGCAGAGACTACTCCCCCTCTTAACTCTTCCTACTCATTTGCTTTCTATAAACAGCTTCTGGAAAAAGATGGCAGAGAGATGAGGATAAGGAGCATGTGCAGCTCTGATTGGGTCATCAGCATAACATTCCCTCACTGCTGATTGGGTACAGGCTAGAGGCAGGGGTGGGCAGCAAGTCGATCACTAAAAAAAGATGAGTCTCAAGTTGTGTCGAGTCTGTCCATCATTTATTGACAAGTCAAGACCAAGTCAAGTCATTGAAGTGACTGAAGACCCCCTTGAGTTTGAGTCAATCAACTCAAATCTACCTTACTGGCAATAAAGACATTAGAGAGCTGCTGGGAGACTTATAGGCAGCTGTCTCAAGACATTTGATGGTTAATGAGTCAGTGCCTCCTATTTTGCAGCTGCTGTGGTCTATCTTTTCAATGAACTCCAAAGGATGGCAATGCATCCTCAGTTTGTCACCTCTTGCTGGGGAGTAGGTCACCTAACTGCCTCAGCCCTCAGTTCCTTGGACTCAGAGAGGTCACCATCATCAAGAGCCATGAATTCCTGAAAATCCAATTCCTCCGTATCTGAATCTTCTAACTCCAGAGGGTGAGTTATAACAGGATCATCCTCTCCAGCTAATTCCTTGTTTTTTTCTGCCCCCTATGAGGCTCTTCTACTATTGCCCCAGTTCCCCTTGCATCTTTAGGGCCATTATTCCCAGTATTTGCATTCCCTTGCTTTCTGGAATACCATCTCCCTCCACCACATAACTCAGTTTAAAGCCCTCGTGATCAGATTTGCGAGACTCCTGCCACACATGTTATGCTATGATATGTTTGAAGTATGATACATAGGCCCTGTTCGATTCAAGAGGATTTTCAAAGAGTTTCAAGCCTGAGAATGAAATGCTCACCAATGTAGTTGTCCTTGAATCATGGTTCCAATCTCAGCTGAGGAATCACCCAACAAGGAAAGAATCAGCCAGCAAGGCTACTGCTAGAGAAATCATTTCTAGTACAACTTTTTAGTCTGTTGAGGCTATTAGGATATGCTGCAGCTATCTCTTCTGTTCAATGGTAGGTAGCTTGGATGAAAGTAGAGCTGGTGATTAGACACTCTCAGAGATGCTTCTGAAGTCGGATATTACACAAAAAAAAATCTCTACTGTATTGTCACATGTAAATGGTTAAAGGCCTACTCTCACTTGCTGAGTAAATAACTACTGAAGAAGACAGCACAGTCAAAAGGAGATCTGGAGAAGGTACTTTAGGGGCTTAATTATCTGGTTTTTGGTAGAATAGACAGTTTTGTTGTCAAGTAATGGATCCATCTTGCTTCTTACTGGGCTGAACTACTGTGCCTTGATCCACCTCTCAAATAATTCTAGAAGATGCCACTTGTGCAAAAACGCCTGTATCCCAGGCAGCAAGGAAGATGAAGTCACTTGCTCCTCCTCCTTCCTGCCATGAGAAACAAGATTTTAGTTTAAACAGGAGGAAGGCAGGGGGAGGAAACAAAAAAGAAATGTGGTGGCACCTTTAAGGTTAATTGTTTTTTATATTTGCACGAGCTTTCATGGATATAAACCCACTTCTTTGGATGCTATACCAGCTGGTATTAGGTCTCAGTTATAAATGTATGTATACAGTTGTGGAAGTGGCATGGAATGTAATTAGATACAGAAAGATGCAAAAAAAAAATGCAAAAAACCCCCTGTGCCCTTGTGATAATGGGGCTTCCCATTATCTAAGCTTAGCTAAAAGGGGGATACTTCCCTCTTCAGGTAAACCAAGGGTTAATGAGGTGTTGGGATTAGATTACATTTTAGTGTGGGTCAGCATCATAGGTCAGAGGCTGAGAACTGACCAACCACAAGGGAAGAGGTGGGCATCTTGGAGATGCTTCGAGATGCTTCGTGGGAGAAGTTATAAAACTTCTGAGGAAGGCCATGTGGCTGAGAGAGAACAAAGGGATACCTCCGAGAGATGAGATCTGTGCCAGTCGGGGGCTGCAGGCATGCCCCGCCTCCTGGCCCTCTCTTCTCTCTTAGAAGATCTAAGCCTATGAACATCTGTGAGTACTAGAATAAAGTAGTTAGCCGCATTAGGCTTTTAATTATTTTGGTGTTGGCTGATCTTAAGAATGTATCTGTGCTTTTATATCTGTTTTTGTAACTACTTGTAACTTAAGCATACCTGGGAGGGGGAGCCTCTCATGTGTATTATTGTCTTGTTTATTTTCATGCCTTGAATAAATGCTTTTCTGTAAAACCTCTGTTTCCTCTCAATTCCCACGCCATCCTTTGGCACATGCTAGATAGGACTTCTCTCACTCAGAAGCGGGGAGGTGAGAGGGAAGGAAAGGTCCTAACCACAGGGATTGGCAATCCACTGAGCAAGGTCCCGCTGTAGTGCTCAGATATTCAGAATTCAGTGGCTGGTGGCCAGCATAATTAATAACGCTGGAGAAATTACCAGCCTTTTTCAAGGATGAGAGTCAACCTTGGGAGGCTGGCATGAACTCCAGTATGACAGCCCTACATTTTCAAAGGGCTATATGGCGTGATACAGGTCTTTCAGATCATTACAGTGGTCAGTTAATGTTGATGCATGAAAACAATAAATCTGCTGAACAAAAGTCAGTTTTGCAGGCTTCAAAAAGAACTAAGGAGAAAATTTTGGATACACACATATGGCCTCACTTTTCCAGCTTTTCATCCTGCTTATCTTGGGTAGGAGGAACCCTCTGAATGAGAATCCTCACTTATGTGGCTAGTGCCCAGGAGGTCTACAACAGACAACTGATCATCTGATTATTATTAAGGCCTTTTGTTGTCCCAGCTGAATAATCAGTGAATAAATATACTGTTGGAGCTAGGCTTTAAGAGGAGAAAAAGAGAAAGCAATTGCCACAAGATTCTCTGCTAAAAATTCTGGTCCAAAAAGACCTTCAGGATAAAGCCCTATGTCTTATCCTATACTGCTTACACTTGGAGGGCTAAAGCTTGATGGAGAAATAACTTCTGCTTATTGCACCCTTTGTGTAATTTCTTGTATCAAGACTCAAAGCAGAAGCATGAGTTCTAGAATCATCCACAGTTCCATTTTCTGGCTGTGGGGGAGGGTATGGAATGAGGAAATCATCACCTCTTCAACAATGTGTCTTCTCCGCAAAGAGTTCTGCACTCAGCATGGCTCCTTACCTCATCTCTACAACAAGTCAACCTCTCCTTGTCACAGCTTCAAGGGCAGACAGTTTGGGCATTCAGGTAGATTCATCTACAGGGGGAAACTGGGCTCATCCCCCCTGCCTTGGGGAATACTCTTAAATGGGTGGAGGCATTCAGAAGCATGACCAACTCAGATAGAGAGAAAGGAAACATGTAGTGGCTTATGCCCATACATACTATATTACTGCCATTCTGTTGGCTCTCCTCTCCAGCAGACAGGCTTGCATAAGGCAAATCTGTTGATATCTGAATCTCTTTCTTTATTCTGCACTGAAGCTCTTACAGCTGTAACGAAGAAAGAACTCCAACAAAGTGTCTGTGTAATATGTTGGATGTTTCCTTTCACATACTGCCATTCCCTTCACAGCTTTATTTCTTCAGTCCAAGCGTCCTCTCAACAAAGGACAGTCAAAGGTATGAACTTCCACTTGGGAAAGCAGGAGCAACTCTCCAAAATATAATTCATGCTTTCCTGCCTTTCTGTCACTTTCTATACGATCTCTGCCTGAATCTACCTCATAACTTGTATTTAAACATGCTCCTGATGTAAAGACAAATTATGCTTATTTGTCTGTGACCTTACATGCAATCCATTGCCATTCCTCCTTCCTAACACACACAGAAAGCAATTCAAAGCTCTCCAAAATGATATGTAACAAACTAGAATTTCCTTTTCCACACGACTGTAGGAAACTGTGGTTTGTACAAATCATAGTTAGTTCACAAAACAGGATATCATACTACAGTTTATCTTGGTCTGATATACTACTCCATTACCTAATAATGGTCTGTACAAACTCTAGTTTCCTTTAGTCAGATGAAAATATAGCTTGTTCAAACCAGGAAGAGCACCTGAAAATGTCTTCACTTGTGAAAGAAACAAGCAAGCTTGAGACTCATACAGGTAATAACAACCTGAGTGTTATTAGTTTTGAATCAGATCTATGACTATTTCCAATTTGAAAATTAAAAGTTAAATTGATTTAAAGTTCATAATGTAGTAAAGCAGTACAGTATGGATATTTTAGAATTATGTTCAGTTTTAACTTCTTTCTTTTTTTAACATTCAGAAAAACCACAAACATCCAAACACATCTAACAATGGGAGAACGCCACTAAGTCCTACATATTATTCCATTACCTAAATAGAAACTTTGGAAGGGTTTATACGCACATTACTTTTCAAAAAGGCCAGTAAGATCCATGATAGAAAAACACATTGCTTTAAGATAAAAGACTGATGTGCAAGGACATTGCTGTAATTTTTTTTTTAAAAGTCTTCCTCATAACAGAATTATAAAGATATACCCAAAGAAAGTGACAAAATATTTAAACAAGAGCAAGGCTGTTCCAATGAAGATGATTTTATTTTACCTCACAAAGGAGCAAATCAATTATGTGGAAAACCATGCAGAGAGGGAACTTGGCAGTGAAGAGGGTGAGGAACCACTGAGATGCATACATATGAGCTTCCAGGTTTTGTTCCAAGAAATGGCTATACAGATCAGGCAACTGCTCCTAAAGTGGATCGTGGAAGAGAAAGACTGACTGATTAGAATGATAAGCAAGCAAAATTAAATAAAACATTCTTCTGTTTTCCAAAATAAAAGCAAGCTGCATCCAAGGTGGCAGTTTAGAACTCCTTGCCATCAGCATTCTTACATAGATGATGGTCAACTTATAGTGCCACCTTGGATAGAACTCATTTTTATTTCATGCGACTAGAGAAAGCAGAAGCTGAAAAGTTTTGCTAGTTCATTTATTAAGTTCTGTTTAGCAATCTCTCTAGTTAAATGTTGTTTTTAGTAGTTAACTGCATTCTTTTGTGATTGAGAACAAGCTTGTGAGAACTGGTATTTGGTTGCTTTTAAACGCGTGCACACACACACACACTAGGGGGAGTACAGCAGAGGCTTTAGCTTTTATTTGCCCCAGTGACTCTTCACAAGACCACTGGGGTTGGAGCAGGAGAACATGCTTCATGATTGTTGAGGGAGGGGAGAATAAAGCTCCACTACCACACCACCTTGTAATAAGAAACAGCTCGCTGTTGAGCATGATGGGTTTTATAGTCCTTGAAACCCAGGCTGATTCAGTCTGATAGACTTGACAGTCGTTGAAGCTATGATTTAATACAATGAATCCTTGACTGCTCTGGGAACTCTGCCATGTAGTTCCTTGGAATGACCTTACTAAAAACTAGTATCGATAAGTAGTTACATGATGAAACAAATACTTTGCAGTGATTATTCAGCAAGACACCATTAAGGAACAGTGAGACAATGAGGCAGTTACTTCACTTTCTTCTTCTTCCTTATGCAGCATTTTAAGCCAATCAAGATAAGGTTCCTAAGAGTAAAAAATGATTTTTTGTGTGTACCCAACAGCTGTTGCTTAAAAAAAGTCCCTCCTTGCTCCCAAGATTGCTGTCCATCTTTATTCTCATGACAGGAGGAAATTCTCATGGTAACCTTATAGTCCCACTCTTGGGGCCCCATTACACTACCTTGTTACAGAACTATTTTTCCACTATAACTGCCATGGCAACATCATATAGAATCCTGGGATTTACAGTTTAGGGAGGAGCATTTAGAATTCTCTGCCAGGTAACTGTTGGGCTTCACTAAACTACAAACTCCAGAATTCCACTGAATGTTGGCATGACAGTTAAAATGTGATAGAGCCCTTGATCAGTGTTTCCAAGTCACTGTGGAAAGGACGAAACTTTGTATTCCTACCTTTCCCCACTCCATTAGCAGCATGAAATCAGTAACCTTATTTGGTGGAACTCCTTGGATGTGTGGTAACAACCAGCAGCAATAACAACAACAACAACAACAACAAATCAGCAAATATTGTTTTTAGATGTTTTCTCCTGCAAATGACAGGTCATTTTTTTCCCTTAAGCATGAGGCAAATTTCTGTCAGTCTTTCTCAACATGGCATCTTCAAGCGTGTTAAACAACGACCTGGGGGGAAATGCATGTAGCCTGCAAACTGTGCATCATTGATTTAAATGAATAAAAATAAACTTGCCAATTGCTTATCAAAATGTTCTGATCTGTTTAAAGAGAAAAGTAAACATTCTCTTTTTGTATCCCTCCTCAGGAATATTAATATCACTTTGTAACACCTATACTAATTAACTCTTTCTGGATTTGACATTTGTAGAAATTGAGAGTAATGCTCACTCAGCTTAATTACAAAGAGCATCAAAAAGGGACACACAGAACAAGCTCAAAATGGTAGTCTCTCTCCAACACATTCTATTTAAATGGAAGCACCTCAAACAATTGCTTTCACTATCCCTATCATGCCCCACTGATATAGATGAAATATGAAAGAAATCTTCAGGTTTTATTATATAAAGAGAAAGAAAGAAAGAAATAATAATAAGGTAGTATTTCAGTATGGCAACAACTTTGGATATAAAAGATATCAGTTTAGAGTCTTTTAATGAAAAAATGCACTGGTACCTTTGGTAAATTCTCTAACTTATGTGTAATTGGGATGTTGTACACACTCCTTATGTGATATAACAAACATGTACTAATCATGACACATAATCTACCACAAATACCCCTTCATGAACTTGCTTTTTCCCCCAGAAAAGATGAATTTGTAATCCTAAACCTACCTGAATAAGTTTTTCCAGCTGGTAAAATTTAGTGCGGAGATCTTCTAAATTGTTTTTATAGAGGTCTCGCAGGCCATACTCATACATAATCTTCACCAAAACACAGAAGGCTTGTTCTTCAGGCATCTGTATGGAAATCATTTGAATCAACAAAATGAGCTCTTCAAATTATTAAGTCCTATAATGTATTCTGCACGGAAAATTACAGGCAATGAGTGTACCAGCAACAAAAACAACAACAACAACAACAACAAATCAGCAAATATTGTTTTTAGATGTTTTCTTCTGCAAATGACAGGTCATTTTTTTCCTTAAGCATGAGGCAAATTTTTGTCAGCCTTTCTCAATGTGGCATCTTCAAGCGTGTTAAACAATGGCCCTTTCCGCAGGACAGCAGCATCCCAGTATGGGGATGAAAGAGGAGCAGGACTGCGACAATGCTTCCGCAAGATGTTGTTGCTGTCCTGCCCTTCTTGTGTTGCCACCTAGTACGATCACGAAGTATAGCATTGAAAGAAGAACTCCATCAATTACCCTCAATCGCACGAGCCCTCCATTGCCACTGGCCATGCAGAAGGGCAGGAAGCACAACAATGCACTTCCTTCCCCACTTCATGGGAAGAAAGCCGGCTGCAGTGAGGAAGGAAGAGGTGTGTCCCTACTGCTCCCTTTTGCAGGCAGCTGGTTGGGTGCGGAGGGGAGTACTGGGAACACGTTTCCATCCTGGCAGAGGTGTGGTCAGGTTTGTGACGGAACAACGCACGAGAGTTGTAGTCCAGGTGGGAAATGTTGTTCTATGCCTTATGCTCTACCTAGTATGGACCTCTGCCAGTGCTTCTGCTGAGGTTCAGTAATACGTGACTAACAAATCATATTTTCCTAGCTGACAACAGCATTTCAAAGTGATTTCCCTTGCCTGTGAAGATGGACTTCTGATCCAAAATTAAAATTGTTACAACTATCAATATATGGCTATATTTTCTTCAAATTAGGAACTAAAAAGGTATTGAAGTGTAGGGCTGCATATGATTATTTTAATTCCTGAAACTGAACAGAACTTCTAAAAATCTACATATAACTTGTACTGAGGCTACTTATCACATGCAAAGCATGGATAGGGTAAACGCAAACAACCACAAATATGGTTTCTGGGGGATGGGAATTCCAATACTTGGAAGAAAACTCTAGACAAGTAACAAGCAAACAACTTTACCTCATAAAAGATCAACAAACAACCAGCCAACTGTGGACAAGTTGTTTGTGTTTCTTAGGCCCCCCCCCCCGCCATATTTGGGTTGTTTGTTCCCTCCTTTCCATGCACTCTTCTGAGTAGAATTTAGATATTATAACAGGATGTCCTTGCTGAGATCCCGCTATACAAATATGTGAGCAAGTATGTCAGAAATAAGGACACCCTGCCAGATTGTGAAGGCCACACCTTGCCCATTCCCAATTTTGAAGGAACATAAAAGTATTATTGCTGGGGAAAAAACTTTTGGGTCTAGGAGACAATTCTGTGATGTTCTGAGAGGATCCTGAGTGATTTCACATGCAGGAGAAGCTTTTTCCAAGTCACTTCCAGTTTGGGAACAAGCCCCCTCATAACTTAAAAGTGGTTGTGGGGAGCAAAATGTAGAAAAATTGCCTCTCGGAGCTGGTAGTGGATACCAGGGAGTGGGGGTGAGAGAGCTCTTCCGCCAACAAATGCTTTCTTTAAAAATCGCCAAATGTAATGCCCAGCCTTGTCCCAACTCAGTAAGAAGCCTTCATGGATATGTCCAGAAAACATCTACTATATAAAAGTCAAACATTGTCTGTGAGTTTGTCTGTTTGTCTGCATCAGGCAGGCGAACACCTCATATGATTGGCTGAGTGAGGTAAGAAGACCTCATATGGAATCCTAGAGTTGTCAGTTTAGGGAGGGGCTTTTAGAATTCTCAGCCTAGCGCTCTTGGGCCTCAAGCTGGTCGCTATGGCATCAAGAAGGTTGCCAGAAAACTTTTGGGAGGCATATGTGAAAAAAATTAAAGTGACATACACAACATGGTTACAAGATCTTCTCACCTCACACAGTAGATTGTATGGGTTCCATATGTGAGGAATCTTAAAGCTGAAATTCAAAACAAAAAATGCTTCCAGAAAAACTTAAAGCCATTGCACCAATTCACCAGAGAGCAAAAAAATCAAAAGCTAACACATCAATGTCACAAGACAACACAGATTGGATTGGGGACTATGCAGAAGAGTTACAGGTACTGGAATAGGCCGGTTGCTATGGAGACGATGTCTAGTAGCAAGGAGGAGGACAATGTATTCCTGCAGGAACCCAACCTCTGTATGCTAACAACTACGAATACAGACTGGATTGGGGAATATAGGGAATAAGTTACAGGTACTGGAATAGGCCAGTTGCTATGGAGATGAGGCCTAGCAGCAAGGAGGAGGACAGTGTATTCCCTCAGGAAACCAGCCTCTGTATGCTAACAACTCTGACTATGGATTGGACTGGGGAATATGGGGAAAAGTTACAGGTACTGTAATAGGCCGACTGCTATGGAGATGAGGCCTAGCAGCAAGGAGGAGGACAGTGTATTCCCTCAGGAACCCAAATTGTGTATGTAAATAACTCTGAGTACAGGTTGGATTTGGGAATATAGGGAAAAATTACAGGTACTGGACAAGACAGTTTGGTGAGTTCTTAAGAGAAAAATAAAATCCCAGAAAAGTTACAGATACTGGACAAGTCGTTTGGTGAAACAGAGACACAGAATATCAAATCTGTGTATTTCAACCATATCTAACTTCTAAAGTAAGTAATTCATAAAATATTTCTAACAAGTGTTACCTATGAGAAAATAAAATCCCAGGCAATGCTGGGTAAATATGCTAGTTTATTATAAAAAGTTAAGTTCAAAACACAGGCAACCTCCTTGCCAGAACTGGAGATGACAGAGTGTTTCACTTTTTTGAACACCTCTCCCAGCAATTTCCTGCACACATTCCACTCTCAAGCACTATCTCGTACCAGTCTCTTAAACAATCTTGGTTCCCATCCTCCAACCAACCCCTCTCCTATCACCCAAACACTGAAGGGAATGCAACTGCGAAGGAAGTGAAGCAAAGTGGCTGCAGTCAGGCTAAGCTAGACCTGGCAAAGATGGCTGTCCCCTCTGACACAAAAAATGAATGCAGAAGGGCTGTAATGGAACCTGGGGGGTTAATATGTGCATATTTTGTCCAGCCCCGCTTTAATGTAAAGGTCTAATCAGTATATAGCCTTTGATTCCCATAGTCTCAACAACCATATCCAAATGGTTGTTTGAGAATAAGCATGCATACATTTTGGTCCCTAATGCAAAGGAAAACAGGTCTTTTATATGGAATCTTGGGATCAGAAGGAACTGGCCTGAGACCATTTTGCATCTAGGTAAAATGGATCCTTCCTACACTTCCCGAAGTTCTTACTAAAAGGAAGCATACATAGAAAAGAGAAGAATCACAGAATTGGAAGGGATCAGAAGGGCAATTTAGTCCAACCCCTGATCCACAATAGGTAAACTATCCCCAAGAGGTAGCCATTCAACTTTTGTTTGAAAAGCTTTAGAGAAGAGAGAATGACAAAGATCACCTTTCAAAGAAGTAGATGAGAAAAATACCTAATCAGAGAGCTACTGAATTGTTCCTCATCTGCTAGTTTCCTTCTGGACAAAAGCTAGTTACATCTACTCTCATATCAGGCAAAGAAGACTAAACAAGAAGGAGAGATTTCAAGTTAGAACTCTTTGAAAGATTGTTTTAAATACCTTGTCTCACAAAGGAACAACAGGGGATTTATACTGTACTTACATGCAACAGCAGAACAGCAGCAAGAAAGGAATGGCCCTGGCAATAACCAATTTCTTCATCATACACAGAATATGCCTGCAATAAAAAGGCAATTGAGATTACAACAGTGAATTGTTAAATTTCATAGTTACAAATTGAAGAGATGGTACAGACAGCTCCATGGATCTTTGGTTCACCATCATTACGATGATGACCAGGATTATTATTTTTATATTTATATGATATCGTCCCTTCCTCCCAAAATTGGGACTCATGGCAGCTTACAATTTAAAAACGTAATACAACTAAAAATACACAAAAAAGTGAACATGAAAATGGGATTAAACTATTGACAATACTAAAATGATTTAGAAATATACTTTAAAAAGATAAAATACCATTAAAAGATAAAAAGCCAATTAAAAAGTTCTGTTTTAAACAGCACAGTACCCTCATTCTTTAAATGCTGGAATAAAAATGTCTTTGCTTGGCAGTGAAAAGACAGTGGGGGAGATATATTCACCCAAATGATAAAGATTATACTTTTTACTCAGAAACACACCGAATGTGGACCAGGATCGTCATGATTTTTGTCTCCAATCATATGTTAAAGGATACAAAACAAGTGGAAATTTTGCCCAAAATTATGTCAGATCATCACCCAGTTTTGTTAAAATTAAAAGATAGAAGGAAACAGTTTAATTGTCGATTGAATGACAACCTGTTGAATGATGAAGATATTGTTAAGAAAGCCAAAGAAACATTGAATTTCTTTTTTAAAGAAAATGTAAATGGAGAAACAAAGCTGCATACAATCTGGAATACATCAAAAGCAGTGATACAGGGTTTCTTCATCCAGCAGCAACATTATCTTAATAATAAAAGGAGGGAAAAACAGGAAGAATTAACATTAGAGTTGCAGAAGAAAGACAAGGAAAGAATTGAAAGAAAACCCACATAAAAAGGTACCGCAATATGAGATAAAAATACTTCGAAAGGAAATTTCCCAACTGGCATTAGAAGAAACTGAGAAAAAATTAAAATATTTGAAGCAGACACATTTTGAACAAGCTAACAAAATAGGAAGACGGCTGGCCCACAGATTACGGAAAAAGAAAGGGAGAAATGTAATAACAGAAGTAAAAGAAGTAAAGAAGATAGTCACCAACCTAGATAAAATAAAAAAGAAATTTGAATTTTTTTTTGCAAATCTCTTCCAGGAAAAGAATACCTCCACAGATTCATATAAAAATATAACAGAATATCTTAAAAATAAAAAAATAATGAGAATTCCAGAAGACAGACAAAAACAATTGAACAGACTTATTACAATAACAGAAGTTTTGGAAGCTATCAAGGAATTAACACAAGGGAAAGCCCCCAGTCCGGAGGGCTTCACTGCCTTGTATTATAAGACATTCCAACAGGAACTAGTAAAACCATTATTTGCTACTATCAAAGAAATAATAAATCAAGGAAAACCCCAAACATAGGGAGAATCGACTATCACCTTAATTCCAAAAGAAGGCTGGGACAAAAAAGAAGTGGGTAACTACAGACCCATATCATTATTGAATATTGATTACAAAAATATTTGCTTCAATATTGCCCAAAAGACTAAAAATAATACTTCAAGGAATAAATTAGGAAGACCAAGAAGACTTTATACTAAGAAGATTTATGAAATCCAATATTAGAATGGTCCTGAATGTAATAGAACATTACAGTAAAAATCCCAGAGAAAAAGCAGCATTGATATTTTTAGACGCAGAAAAAGCATTCAACAATGTTTCATGGAAGTTTTTAATAAAAGTTTTGGAAAAAGCAAATTTTGGAGATTTCATCAACTGGATTAAGGCTATTAACCAAGACCAATCAACTAACTTAATAATCAATGGAGAAAGATCCAACACATTTAAGATTTCCAAAGGGGTTAGACAAGGTTGTCCATTATCACCTCTGTTATTTATCACAGTTCTTGAAATTTTGACTAAAAAGATAAAGGAAGATCAACATCTAAGAGGACTGAAAATTAGGGGAAGTGAACTGAAAATAAGAGCATTTGCAGATGATGTTATCATTTTTCTAGAAGATCCCAAAGAATCATTGTTGAAATTGTTGAAAATACTCCAAGAATTCGGACGAGTAGTGGGTTATAAAGTAAATGAAGAAAAAACAACAATGTTAACAATGAATATGCATAGAAAAGAAGAAGAAAAACTGAAAGAAATTTCCGAATTTCAAATTGAGAAGAAAATTAAATATGTAGGGATAATAATCTCAAAGAAAAAACAAGAACTATTTGAGAATACTGAATATTGAAGTCCCTCCAGCCCTACAAGGCGAGGAGACTCAAATAGCAACTCTGGCTAGCTGAGAATACTGGCTAGCTCATAAAGGGAGGGCTGTTGTGCAGCAAAGTTGGCAATACATCAACAGAATCCCTACTCTGTCTTGCCTACCCACTTTTAGATGTACATACTCAGAACCTGCAGACTGTGGAATAGGACACCTAATCAGGAAGATGGCATCACGGTAGACCACTGCAACTCCACCTCCCCACCCCCAGGTCTCAACTGCTGCTGCACAGAAAAACCTAGTAGACAGTGTTGGGAAAGATTAACACATACACATGCAGCCTCAGCCAACCAGGTCTCCATGACACAAGCCAGGTCAGTGTGCTCATCACTATTAAATCCTAAATATCACTTTTTTCCCCACTCATCAACCTGGCATTCCACAGTAGCATTTTCAATACAGTGGGACTGCCATGAAGATTTTCCAAACTATTTGAGCTAGAAGACAGTCTGGAGACAACTAGCGACCTACTGTGCTCCCATCTCCCCTGATACTTACTCCAGCATATAATATACTGTTCTGGAAACAGGAAAGTTTCAAAAGCCATTTACCACTTGGCACAAAGTCTACCACTCTAAGAAAAACCAAAAGTCCCACTGTGTGAACTCTAACAATATGGTCTAACAGAAGCAACTTAAATGCATGTTAAATTGTCACAGAGGCATTACTTGATATCCAACAAGAATTGCCTGTGATAGTCATATACATCAGGTGAATTAATGTTCCTCTTCCTTCCAGAAGATAAAATGCAGGTTTATCTCTAATGGGATGGGATCTGGAAGTAGCAGCTGAGGGCAAGCTATAATTTTGGAAATACTGTGAATCATTTATAGACAGATACAGTTATAAATATTAAAATTTGCTGACAAACTTTTTTATTATTATTATGGCATCTGAGGCAACCAGGGTAAAGAGACATGACCTCGATGTTGGAGGTGGGAGTATGAGAGATAGGGGTGAGGTGACTTTACTCATTCCCAGGACCTGAACATTCATGGATGTCTGATGGTTCTTCAACATCTTGCCCACTATAGCATCTCCTTCTCTACATGGGACCTCTGCCATAGCCAGCTTTCCCTCCTCACCCTTCCTCTGGCAGTGGTTCAAGAGATCCTTGAAGAAGTTGAACGAAAGCTCCTAGCTGTCCTTTGCTGCCTGCTTAAACATTGCCATTTCCCAGGACAAACCGGTGGAAAAATAAGGGAAGGAACAGAGTTAGCAAAGTGGCCATGTGTCCAAACAGGCTGGAACAAAAATTGAAGGGAGGACTATCCCCTTAGCAAAGGCAGTTAAAAGAATCCTGTTTGGCTGGCCCTGCTTTCTGGAGCAGTGAGGAAAAGTAAATCATTGTTCCAGACTGCTGAAGAATATCAAGTTCTAAATCCGTGTTACACTGGGTAGATAAGATTATGACAATATTTTCTTTAAAATAAGTATAAGAACACAAGACTATTTGAGTTCTGAAGATTGTTTTACTTTTGTGATTCACTAGCATACAGGTCTTGTCCCTTCCAGAGTGTAATGCCCTGTCCTTAGGAGAACGAAAAAAACGAAAAAGAAAAAAGAAATGAGAGTATTTTACAGCATACGTAGGCACCTGTCTATCAACACCTTCTTTTTATCACGATTCTACTACATTAGAGTGAAAGCTTCAGATGGTCAAGATAATGACCTTTACATTTCTGAAACATTCTAGAGAAACTGCCTGTCATTTTAACTGAAATATCACAGAGGCTCAGTTCAGACAACTTAAACAGAGATTTTTTGTAGGTTATGTATGGAACCTAAACCACACTTTATGCTTTCTAACTTAAAAAAAAAAGGCAGCTATCGCTTAAAGCTGTTTGAAGCTGTTTGTTTGCTTTCATTTTGTACCCACACAGCTTCAAAATTCTCTCATCTCCATGGTGAAGCGGCCTCTGGAGGCAGAATGACGCCCATAACTATGGTTTATCAATTATCACATGATTTCAGAAATGAACCACAGAAATAAACTGTATTAAATACTTGACATCATCACAGGGGTGTTAGGTATACCAGGATGTGGTTTAATCTCTGCCAGGACTCCACCTCAGTATGATGACAGGAATAAAGCAGTACTACAGAGGCGTTTCCTCATCACAGATTAAGTAAAGACCCTGGATGCATCCAGAGCAATAGGAACAGCTTCACAATTAAAGAGTAGTGTTTCTGGTTAGCTGTGTAAAACCCAGCATCTCCTTTTCTAGCAATTAAGCACTGGCTGATACTGTATCCAGCCTGCTGCACTGTAAATGCATCTTTCCTTTACTGAAAAAGTGGGAAACAGTGTGAGGAATACTGTTTGTATATATATTATACAACAAAAATATTTCTCAAAAAAGGAGATCACAGATTTAAAAGTGTGACAATGAAATAGTGCTCACTAGTAAAATGTGCTTTTCAGTTAAAAAGAAATGTTACTTTGGAAGAGCTTCAAAAACAGAACTCCCATATTTACACTGGAATTGCCCCTCTTTGTTTTCCCACATTTTGGGGGGCATCTACAGGAGAGAGAGAGAAAACACAGCTCAGTCACAAGTATAGCTTATACTCAGTACTACTTGCTCACTCCCTTTTTTTTTTCCAAAAGAAGATATTTGAAAAGAAAAGTGCTGACATAAGAATTTAGGAACCCTGACAGATCAGACCAAAATTCTACCTTTTCCAGGATCTTGCTAGTCAACAACTTAGAGATGTGTCTTAGATATCCACAAGCAGGGCATCAAGGCCTTTCCTGAAATTTCCTGCTATTCTTTCCCAGTGATTAGTATTCATTCTCCATTAATTCCATACTTTAACTATACACTAACTAATGTTACTGAGAACCAGCATAGTGTAGTGATTTGAGACCAGGGTTTGATTCCTTTCTCAGCCATGGAAACCTACTGGGTGACCTTCGGTGCATCTCAGACCCCAGAAAACCCTGTGAAAGGTTTGATTTAAGAGTTGCCATAAGTCTGAAATGACTTGAAAGGACACAACAACAACAACAGCAATAACTGATGTTACTATTTTAATTTAATGAAGGATAACTTCACTTCTGCAATATAACTGTAATTTTCAGTTATGCTTATGTCGTTATGGGTCGTGGCCTCACAAAGTAGTATACTAGATGGTTCAAGGGCTGACTCATGCTATGCTTTTGATGTGGATGCTGAGATGACAATGAAGTAGAGAGGATGTTTCTATGTTTGTATACCATGAACTGAGATGAGATGAGTCTTTCTAGCATTCAATTTTTTAAGGACTAGCTAAAAGAGGTAGCTATTGCAGTTATGTTTGAGAAATGGAGAAACAGATTCCTTTAAAATGTAATATACTGGTAACTAACTACTTTGAGCATTGCAGCACACTAAATGTAACATTATTTTTTAAGATAATTTTCTAAGCCTGCTTTCTTTACCTGCTATTCCCTCATCCTTTCCTTAGTTGCTATTCCCTTTTGCTCTCTTGCTGATATTTGCTTCCCCAACTTTGTCGTCCCTGTTTGCTTGTTCATTCTCTCACTCTCCTCTCTAGCTGCTTTGGTCTTTTCCCAGCTTCATCATTCTTTGTGGTTACTTTGTTCTTGCTCTTCTTGGCCCATTGCCCTCCCAATGTGCATTCTTCTGTTCTCTCTAGCCCCTTTGCCTGATATTTCTCCCCTACTCTTGGTGCACCCCTGGTTTCCCCAGGCCAGCTTCCCTAGTTGGTCAGTGGGTGTCTCTGGGGGGTTATAGGCACGCTGCACTGCAAAGCCTTAGTTTACAACCACTTGCCATCTTCTCTTCTTTACAATGTCTTCAAACTGACACAAAACCCTGGAATTTTGTGGGGAAACCATGTCAGAACTAAGTGATCCACTTTCACTGGAGAATAAGAAAGTGTCACATGCTTTGGCAGGTACCAAGGGAGCTGTGCAAAGGTGCAGTGCACCTTTGAGCGACTGTGGTGCTGATGCCAGAGCTACAACATCCAAAAAAGAATAAAAGAAAATTGTAAATATGATTGTAAGTCAGCTGAAGGCATGTTTGCTTGGAAGTATGTTCAGTATGCTTAGTGGGGCTTACAAGTAAGTTTGCACAGAATTTCAGCTTTACAGTGATGATCTGAAAGACCCAATTTAAAATCCTTGGTCTCCTCTCAATAACCTAATCTAACCCTATGACAGCTGATGCTCACTGGGGCTGAAGGCAGGGCAATGAGGCAGGAAAAGAAGTGAGGAGCAGTCATCCTTTCATCGCTTTTATAAAATTCTTCAGTGTTTGTTTCCATAGTCCTTTTATGTGTATTTACTCATGTAATGTGTTCCTCTGCTGGTCATATAGTATCCCCACTCTTGGTTTAAATTTCCTTTTGACTTCTTGGATCTTGTGGAAGAGGTGCCTTGGTCTTTTTGCTGCCATTTTCTATTTCTATATGACTTACCTGGATATACCTATTAAAAAAAGGGGAAATCATGTGCTGTTAATAATCCATTTCTCCAGGACCTGTTTTCTTCTTTACTATCAAAAGGGGCAACACATTTTCTTGCCCATAACTCAGAGGGAAGCTTTTCTATTGCCATCTCTCATCTGCATTCTGTTCACCAGTGATGTGATACACAGAACTCCAAAACCTCTAAAAGCCAGGAATAGTATACAATATATATCATGCAAATTCAGTAAGCATATGCAAATTATCTGCATAAACTCTTACCAGAAAAAAACCATAGAGTTACTAAGATTCATTATATAAAAATCTAGCCATACCTTACAGATTTTGTATAAGGATTCCTGCCCATCTCCTCCAGTATCTTTAAAATATTCATGTCCAGGGAATGTACGATGAATGTCTCGTAAAATGACATTCTCCTGGGAAGACTCCTGTAAAAAGAGAGGGGAAATAGCAGCCTAAACTTAAAATGAAGAAACCAGTCAATGAAGTATTTGAATCCGTGCTTGGCGGAATGTACCATTATCAGCTGCCCCAGCAGAGCCACTTCTAATAATCTAACAGCCAAGACAGGATCCAAATTAACAGTGTTACCTTAAGGTTTGTAACCAATTATTAGCCACCAAAACCACTAAACTGGACATCAGCACTAATTGTGTTTTGCATAAACAACGTGACTCTTAATTCTTTTATAGCATAAATGAAGGAAATTATTAAGCTAAATCAATCAAAATGTACAGTAGCACCCATAAGCAACATTTTTAACAGAAAAAGAAGAACCAAGAGACAAAATATTATCCTTAGCTAAACTCCGAATTGGACTATTCATGTCTCTCTCAGCTATAACAGTAACTATGTATTTAATGATGCCAGATGTCAGTAAATTTCATAATTAGACTGATTTTTTCTCTAACATGTTGGACAAATTTTAGGACCAGCCACCTCATTACAACCTTACTATCTGAAGATTGATGACTCTGCATTTAATCTATCTATCATGTGGTAAATGTGACTGCTATATTCACCTGAAATTCATGAAACAAAAACAACTAGCTCCTGACAAAATCTACAAAAAACCATACATATCCTTTTAAAACTGGAATATTAATCTGATTAGTTTATCGTTCAGAAACAATGAGAGTTTCAAAATGAAGAGAGTTAATGGATAAACAAATATATTAAAGATTATTTGGGCTGGGCCAAATATACTATTTTACATTAAGCAATTCATAAGCAATTTATTCCTGCAATTCAGGAATGAATGCAAACACACCCAAGTTAATAACTGTTTAAACAGTTAAAAACATTCAATATACAGTTTTAAGCAACACTAGTTAACACTGAACTTGGGTAACAAATCAGAATCTATATGCAGGTAAACATATATTTAGTGGGATTTGGCTTATGCAGGAACAAACACAGCAACATCCATAATCAGAGGCTCTCTTTTAAGCCACTTTATTATTATGTATCTTCAAGTCAGCTCTGACTTATGACAAGCCTATAAATGAGGCCCCTTCAAGAGTCTGGGTCATTAAGAGATCTACTCAGTTTTTGCAAATTCAGGCTTTCTTTATTGAACCAGTCTATCTGTAATGTAGTCTTCTCCTTTCCTTACTGCCTTCCACTTCACTGAGGATTATCCTCTTTTCCAATGAATCTTGCTTTTTTGTATGTCCAAAGTACAGTAGGAGAACCCTGAGTTCTTGAATGTTTGATCAAAGCTCCACATAAGTATATCCAGTTTTAGGCTCATGTTGTATAGCTGGAAACAGCTGGTAGTGTTTGTAACAGGAACACAGTAGAATTCTACTTTCCCCTGCCCAAAATATCTAAATATTAAATATCTAAAGGAGGAAAATCCCTGTAAAAACTTGTGCTATGAATCTTAGCATCAATGTTGTTGTATTTTCTTTTAAAAAAAGGCAATCTCCATAAAGTCTGGCTGACACAATTTCAATATATAATACCTGTATTGATACATTAATATAGCATTATGGCATTAAATTCATGGGCCTGAACTTCTTAGCTGCCTAATAAAAGATACTTAGCTACCAACTCCAGGCATAAATTACAGACCTCTATGTGAAACCCATTCTATAGTTTCTGGAAAGCAAAACTGAAAATGGTGGCAACTCAATCCAGGCCTGTCAGTCAAGCATATTATGCAGTAACTACTTTGAACAGCAGAAGCTGGGTTAAATTGCATACTAGTTCCAAGTAGAATAAACTCATTTTCCAAAGTCATCCAGTTGTATGAGAAGACGGTCCTGGCTCACTCTGGGAGGGTGATCGAAAAGACCCATCCTCTCTTTGTGTTATTCCAGGAACTGGGATGGAAGAACTGATCACCAAGTCTCAGTAGGAAAAGAATGCATTTCACAAGGGGAGTGCTGTATGTTCTGTTCCCACCCTTGCAATTTTTCCTGTGTGCAAAATGTCTGTCTCTGTCTTGGTTATGTTGGGGAGGAAGAAGAAGGAAGAAAGGCAGCTTCAGAGAGTTCTACAAAGACCCTGTTTTACACTTCTAGAAAGAGATGGCCTGCGGGGACAGAGTGGTTCCTTTTCCTAACTGACCCTGTTTGCTATTATAGAAAAAGGTACCATCCTGCTATTATAGAAAGAGGTACCATCCTGCTATTTTGGGATACCTTTTCAGGGGACACAGAGAAATGTGGAACTCATGTGTAATACATTACGTTGTGACAAGGATGTATTTAGGATGAATTAATCCTAATTCACAGAACCATGGATTCACAAATCATAGAGTTAGAAGAGACCACAGGGGCCGTCCAGTCCAACCCCTGCTATGCAGGAACATACATCAGAGCACTCCCAACAGATGACCACCCAGTGTCTGTTCAAAACCCTCCAATTCATGTAGATGAGTGGAATTAAACACAGCTATAAAACCATTGTATATTCTCTGACTTATAATTACATAGAGAATAATACTGCCTATTGTGTTTTCTAACACCTAAACATATGGTAAAAACATATATTAGGAGGTGCCAGCTTTCACAGGTTTAATTATTTTATTAATATTTTGTATCCATACCTTGGCTTATAACCTAGTAACAATCCGAAAAATCTATAAAATTGAAAGGCCAAGACACTGAAAGGAGACTTTACAACGTGGATCAACCAAGTTTCTGGACATAATAAAAGCAAGGAAAGTGAATGGCAGAAGTACACCAAGATGGAAATGAGGGTTATGAAGCTAGCCAGAACACAGATGGAACAAGGAAGAAGAAACCAGCAGTTTGTACCAAGTGCCATACAAACAGGTGCTTGCTGTTACAAAGACCTCTTGACTCTCAGATGCTAAGTATGTTCTGAAAAGGTTAAAGTGGTTGACTTGGAAGAATTGAGGAAACAACTAGAAAAAGTATACAAGCAAGACATTGAAGGATATTTTGGACTCTCATATGCCAAAAGCTTTTGTGCTGTTTGGGGAGAAGAAGGAAGAAGCATATTTTTGCTCTCATTTTATTTCAAGAGTGCATTAAAATATAATTGTATGTTATAATATTAATATGAAATATATAAGAATAAGAACAGATGGATCAATTAAATCAATTAATGATTAAAGAAGAGAGATTTAACAATAAAAAAGGGGGGAGGAAGAAAAAAAGAGATTTGACAAAAACCCTCTTTAACAAGAAAGCAGAATGAACATTTTTATTAACAAAACTGAAGAAAGGAAACTGACAGTTAAGAAAAAATTTTTCCATTTCTCTGGCTACCCTAACAGCATGTGATAGTTTTTTTTCCATCAATAGCATGTTTCATATTTTATTCTATGAAATATCTGTTAAGATTACTTCAAGCTTCCCAACCCCTGGCAACCCCTGGCAAGCTATAGATTAAGGACTGCGATCATTTTTCGAGTTTTAAATTAGCATTTTCTTGGGAATAAATAGAGAAAGGTAAAAAATGTGGGGCAGAATTTTCATGTCTGACTTTTAATATTTGAGATTTGTCTTAATATTTGAGCACCAAAGTTATAAACCCCATGACGGTGAACCCACATGTGAATATACATGCCTTTTACTGACCAACCCATCTGACGGTAGGGTGAAGAACCCTTCAATATTAAAGCAAATTCAGTGGGGGTGAGGCACCATTAATGAATCACTTTTAGAATATTTTTTTTTAGTATAAACCGACCTAGATTTGTAAGCAGGAGTAGATGAAATGAGGAACCACTCAGATTATAGGATTTGGAGTTTCAGTTTCCAGCCCATTTAGAGGATTTCCCATTACTGTACAGTCAGCCCTCCACAGTTGCAGGTTTTACTTTTGCGAATTTGATTACTTGATGGATTATTTGCTGTCACCTCTGCTGCCTCCCTATGCCATTTTTAAGAGGGACTGCAAGCCTCATGAGACTAAGAAACTGCAAACAAAGCTTGTAAGCCCCTTTTAAAAATGGTGGGGGGCAGCAGTAGAGGTGGTAGTAAACCCCACCAGCCCCCCACTTCTGCCTTGTGAAGGAACCCTGAGGTCTCAAAGTAATCCATGGTGGGTTGAATATGGTGATCATACTTTTTTGTGTGTTAAATATGGTTTGGGAGGGTCTAGAGTTATTCACTGTTTTTCTACATTCATGGCAGTCCTGTGCCCCTAACCCTAGTGAATGTGGATGAATGACTGTATTTAAATTGAACAAACCATTTATATTATTCTGCTGCTCTTCCTTTATGAGAGGAGTTTTAATCAATGAAAAAACTTTCAAATATGGTGTTGCCCCCTTGGTAAACCCTGTCCTGAGGTCTACAACTTTGATATAAAATTAATCTAACCCATCAGAGAGGTCACCTGGATGAGCACATAGGCAACAACGGTCATATGATCGAAAGAACCAGGTCAGGCCAGTAAACCCCCAGTCACGTAGCCACAGGAGACCTCAAGCTGTGGCAACCCATGGTGGACAAAAGATCCTCAGCCTTCAAGGAGCCAACTTGAAGGGATTAAGAGTTTTTCCCACAAAGTTGGACACTGGAAGCAATAAAATCTTATCAGGTAAGCCATCTACATAAACTCACACTGCAACCCAAAGCAGCGGAAGATCCTGATACTTGGGTAACACCTTGTTATCTTCCAATATCAAAGAAGGTGCCGGTGTGAAGTTGTTTTCTGTTGCTGTCCCCTTTGTTCTCCCCAGGGAGGATTTGCCCTCAAAGTTAATTTTTCCTATAAATAGTCCCCGTTTTTGACTAGTTCTTGGGATATCTCCCAGTCATACCAACTGACCGTCCCCCACCCCCCCCGATAGCCACGTGATTCCCTCAGCGTCTCTTTGCTGAGTTCCTTTTCTTTCGCTGCTTTCTGGACCAAGGACTTCAGGAAAAGGTGCAGTATCACAAGCTGGAAAGTGTCCTGAGAAGAGTGACAAAGCGTGAAGAAGAAGAAGAAACTGGAAACCAAGTCATTGAGGGAGCTCAGTGTGTTTAACCAAGAGAAAGGAAAGCTGAGAGGTAATAAAATAAAATAATATTTCAAGTATTTAAATACTTAAGCATTTTAGTATTTACATATTTCAAATATCTGAAGGGCTGTCACACAGAAGATGAAACTATCTTATTTTTTGCTCCTCCAGAGAACAGTACCCAAACCTATGGATTTAAAGAACAGTCAGCCCCCCACGTTTGTAGGTTTCACTTTTGCGAATTTGATTATTCACTAATTATTCGCTGTCACCTCTGCTGCCTCTCTATGTCACTTTTAATGGCAGTCTTGTGAAACGGAGAAACTGAGAATGAGGCTTGTAAGTCACCTATTAAAAATGGCATGAGGCAGCAGTGCAGGTGGTAGTAAGCCCTACCAGCCACCCTCTTCTGCCTTGTGAAGGAACTCTGAGGCCTCAAAGGAATCCACAATGGACTGAATATGGTGATCATGCTTTTTTGTGTGTTAAATATGGTTTGGGAGAGCCTAGAGTTATTTACTGTTTTTACATTCATGGGGGTCCTCTGCCCCTATCCCTAGCAAATGTGGAGGGATAACTGTATAAGCATTAGGAAGAGTATTTTGACAGTAAGAGCTATTGACAGAGGAAAGGACTATCCAGGAAGGCAGCAGCGATTGAGTGTTTCTCTCAGCAAATTCCAGCTGTGGATTTCCTGTATGCGCAGAGTGTTGGAGCAGGTGAGTCTTAAGATCTTACATGGTTCCTGTCAAGATCAGAGACCTGGGCAGCGAGCCAGCGCAGAGAAGGGAGTGTAAGAGCCAGCAAAGTCCAGCCAGGAGAAGACAAGCAAGCACTTTACGCAAGGGAGTTCATTTACCAGAGCGTCAAGTGAAAGCCACAGTCAGAGTTCCAAAAGCCAAGGGTCAAGAGATCAATTCAAGGTAGCAGGAACCAGGTGCTGGGAGCAAGGAACAGGCAAGAGGAGGGCTTGAAAGAAGTTTGCCACAAGCAAAGGAAAGCTTCCAGCCAGGCAGTTATATAGCCCAAGACACAGGTGTGGCTAGTCACCGCTTCTTGAACTTAATCAAGGAAGCCTCCCTTTGCTCAGCTCTCTTCAGTCTCTGCCTTGTTTGTGGGCTGATTGGCACAGGCTCCAAACCATCTTCAGAATCGGATCCCTGTTGCCCTAAAGGAGCAGGCAGAGGAACGTGCAAGCCTGCTTGGTCCATGGCAGCAGGGGCAGCTCTCGAGCTGCAGGACTCATCTCCAGCCAGAGCCACAGGGACCAACAGCTGCTGCTCATCATCTCCACCCAGAGCAACAGCAACCAACAGCTGCTGCTCATCAGCAGCAGCTCTGACAGGGGCTTCAGCTATCACAGTTCCTCCCTGGCTGGGAATACCAATGAAGAAGTTCGACAAAAAGCACCAAAGTGACAGCATAGCCGCTGTTGTGCTGTGGTAAGAATACTGGAATGGGACATGTACATCATGGATTCAAATCCTTATTCAGCAATATAGATCACTGGGAGTCCCTGAAATGACACTATGTCTCTGTCTATCCTGTTGTCAGGAAGATAAAATTGGGGGAAAGCCATCTATGCTGTCTTGAACTCCTCGGAAGAGGCAGAATATACAGGCACCAAATAAGGAAGAGAAAGATGGACACGATCAAATTTCCCTTTTGAGTAATTCTCAAATCTTGAGGGTGTACTACAATTAAAATTCAGTAAACTTATATTGCTATGAAAACAAAATATCTACGGAACAATACATTTGTTAAACTCAGTCTTGAATAGTGCCACACCACCACGTTATACTCAAAAGGCTGACTGAAACAGGATATAAAAAGCCTGCAAAATAAATTGGCTCATTTATTTACTGAGAGCTACTTTCCTCTCCTCAAAAAAGCTCCCAGTGAACAAAAATCTACTGTAGAAAAGTTATTTCAGTCAGGTCCCCACCCACAATGTCTCCTTAGTAACTGAAAACATTTCCAATAACCATTTCAGCAGCACTAACCTCAGGCATATCGGTATGAGCTATAAATAGCAGATTCAGATAGCATGAGTTCATACTTCATTGACATCAGGCCAACTGCTGCACATCCCACAGCAGTGATGGCGCAATAAGCTGATGATGAGGTGAAGAAGTAGCTCTCTTGCTACTACAATTAAGAGTTGGTTATTGGTACAACATTAATCAGTGGGCCTGCATGTTTCACATTGTCCAAATATCAAGCTTAGAAAAAGGTTTAATAAACTGTTCTAAAAGTAGGGTACAGTCCAACTGAAATTGTTCATAATACACTGGCTGTGGTGGTTGTTGCTAAGCAACAGGAAAGACACAGCTGGCAAAACTGTGGGAGTAGAATAGGCCAAAAGTGATGTTCAGTAATCAAGAAATAGATTATTTATTTAGATTATTTATTTTTTAAAAAAGTAGATTATTTAGTTTAAAAAATAAAGAAAAAAGAAAATACTCTTTTGAAAAAAACTTTGGGAATTCAGACAAAAGCAGATGGGGAACAATAACTTTAAAAGAAAGGACAGGTACAGAAAAAAACTGAGCACAGGAAAAGATTCACATTTTAACTGGAGAAGTGTGGAATTGGGAGGAAAGAGGTTCAGCGTTTGGATTAAAGAAGAAAGCAAGTTACTATTACTGCCAAATTCTAAATTCTGCCTATTTCGAATGCCACTCATTAACACCACCAATATTTGTTGTTGTGTGTGCCTTCAAGTCACTTCCAATTTATGGAAAACTCTAAGATTACTCTGTCATGAGGTTTTCTTGGCAAGATTTGTCCAGAGGTGTTTCTCCACTGCTTTTCTCTGAGGATGTGAGAGAGCAACTTGCCCAAGGTCACCCAATGGGTTTATATGGCCAAGTGGAGATTTGAACTCAGCTCTCTCAGAGTCCTAGCTCAGCTCTCAACCACACTGGCTCAAAAGAATTACCCTTTCTTATTTTATACAACTTGTGACTTTAAATCTTCTGGCTTGTAGTTAACTGCTGTCAAGTCGACTTCAATATATGGCAACCCTATGACCTCCAAGTCATTCTATCGTCAACCACACTGCTCAAGTCTTGTAGATTCAAGAATGTGATTGAGTCTATCCATCTCCTGTCTTTCATATGACCAAGCCTTACTGTCTAGAGAGTCATGTCTTCTCATGCTATGGCCAAAGTACAACAGCCGTAGGGAAAGCTCAGGCTTGATTTGCTCTAGGACACATTTATTTGTCTTTGTAGCAGTCCGGGATATCCACAGAACTCCTATCCAGGACCACATTTCAAACGAGTTGATTTTCTTCGTATCAGCTTTCTTCACTGTCCAGCTTTCACAACCATGCACAGAAATTGGAATACTGTGGCACAGACAATCCAACTTTAGTGTTTAATGATTTATCTTTATACTTCAGGATACTTCAGTTGCCCTTTCATGACCTACCTCTTTTCTGATTTCTTGACTGCAGTCTCTGTTCTGATTAATGACTGAAAATCTGGAACTATTTCAACATCTTCATCTGTCTACTTTAAGATTATGTAAATCATCTGTAGTCATTTTTGTTTTCGTTCTATTCAACGTACTATTCAACTGTCAAACTGCCTTTAAACTTTCTGTCTTGACTTTCTTCAGTAATTGTTCTAAGTCTTTGCTATTTTCTACTAGTAGTATGGTGTCATCTACATATCTTAAACTGTTGATGTTCTTAACCTTCAATTTTCACACCTCCTTCCTCCAAGTCTAATCCTGCTTTACTTGTACATTCAGAATACACAGTAAACAAATAGGGTGATAAAATGCAGCCTTGCCTGACCTTCTTGCCAATTGGAAACCATTCCGTTTCTCCATATTCTATCCTAACATTCGCCCCTTTTCCTATGTATAGGTCATGCGTCAGGACAATCAAATGTTGTGGCACACCATTTCTCTAAGAGCTATCTATAGTTTTTCATGATCTACTCTACACAGTCCAAGGCTTTGCTATAATCTATACAGCACAGTCTGATTTTCTTCTGTATTCTTTTATTTCCAATATATGTTTGCAATATGATTCTTAGTACCGCTTTCATTTCCTTAAGAGAGCTTAGACATCTGGTGTATCTCGCTCCATATATGTTAGAAGTTTGAGCATCACTTTGCTTGCCTGGGAAACTGATGAAAGGTACTGTAGTTACAGCAATCCCTGGTGTCCCCTTTGTTAGAAATTAGATTATATATGCTTTGCCCAGATGGCAGGATATCTTGCCTTAAAAATAATGGGGATCCACAATTTGAAACACATGGGGAATATACGTATGTATCATCAACAGGCAACAGTACAACTGACTATATTTTAATCTCTAGATCTAGCTACAAATTTATAACAAAATTTTCTGTACTAGAAAGAACTGAAAGTGACCATCTTCCCCTTTCTTTCACTCTCAGATTTTCCACCAATATTCATTTAAGACCTCAATGCCAGCTGGATAGTTCAGTAGTAAAAGTCAGAAACAAAAGACTGAGGTGGACAGATAATATGAGTAGTAAGATTTCAAAAACACTAAATCCATCTGTATCAAATCAGTTGAAAAACTGTATTATTGAATCACAAGAGGTGCAATCTGCTTTGGAAAATAACTCATTGCTCTTCACAGTGCTGGCTACGACCCTTGGGAGTATGGGGAATAGATCCAGAATCTCCAGACATAAGAGGATAGGCTTGGACAAAGAATGCTTTGAGATCAAAAATGCTTTAAGGAATTTGTATCATCAATATAGGAAGGATAACTGTCCAGTCTTGCCTAAAATTTATTATAATACAAAAAAATTTATAAAAATCTGGTGATAAAGAAAAACAGAGAAATTAGACAAAAGTATCAGCGTTAACTGATGCCTCCTTGCACAAAAACACCAGGCAGTTCTGGGCTATTGTTACAGGCATGCTAGGTAATTTGGAGGGATTACCACATTGCAATATACCACCACATATATGGGAAGACTATTTCTCCACTCTACATAGAGATAGTGGGGAGCATGAGACAGTGACATTAGAAGTATCGAAATCTATTCTGTCAAGCCTAACAAATGTACCAAAGTGGCCACCTGTGACCCAACATGAGGTAAAATCACTAATCACTGCACTTAGATCCGGCAAAGCTCCAGGCCCTGACCTAATCATGCCTGAATTGTTAAAAACTAACATCACATGGTGGACACCTTTATTAGCAACCCTCTTTAGTCATATCAATCAAACAGCTCAGTAACCAAATAGCTGGTCTCAAGCCATCATAATACCCATATATAAAAAGGGGGATAGGATGGATCCGACAAATTACAGACTTATCAGCTTACCGTCAGTAGTAGGCAAAATATTCAGCTACTATCTTAATAATCAACTAACAGAATGGATAGAGGCTGAAGGTGCTCTTGGGAACGAGCAGGCAGGCTTTAGAAAGGGAAAGACAGTTATTGATCACTGTATAATTCTGAACCATTTGGCAGAGAAATACTCCAATGCCCAGAATATCAACTTGCATGCCGCCTTTATAGTTTTAAAATTGGCTTTCGATTCAATCTCTAGATATAGACTCTGGGCCAAACTCCTCACCTCTTCAACTGATAAAAGACTGCTTTGGTTAATTATGAACTTATATAGAAATACTACAATACAAGTAAGATCTGGTTTACAAGGCAATCTTACTAAATCTATCCCTACTGAAAGAGGTGTTCGCCAGGGATGCACCCTTGCACCCACCGTATTTAACTTATATCTGAATGATCTTGCTGCACATCTTTCATCAGAAGCCTTCCACCCCCAAAACTGGCCTCAGTCAATATTCCTTTATATTCTTTATATGAGGATGATGCGGTCTTCTTTTCTTATACCAAAGTTGGGTTGAGATGATTGTTAAAATCCTTTATGAACTACTGTGAGGAAAACCAGTTAAACATTAACTATAGTAAATCCAAAATTATGATTTTTTCTAAAAATCAAACTATAACAAACTGGGTACTAGAGGGCATGAAAATTGAGCAAGTTAAATGTTTTAAGTACCTAGGCATTACTTTTCAAGCCTCTGGACCTTGGAAACTACATCGACCTGCGGCTACTCAGTCTGCAATTAATAGCAGCAAAGCTATAATCTGTTTCTTCTATATTAAAGGAGATCAATTTATACTGGCAGCATGCAGGGTATTTCAAGCTAAGGTTCTACCTCAATTGCTATTTGGCATACCACTGTGGACTCTTGAGTTTCTCTCCACTAGTAGAATGTGTTTTATCAACTTTCCTCAGGAAATTGTTTGGCATACCAAATTGTGTTCCATCGGCAGCACTACGTATGAAAGTGGGCTGCCTGGAGATGGGCACTGGGGTATTGGTTGAGACTCCTTTTTGCAGGTCCAAAGTCTGGTTATATCAGCCTCATACACAGAGATACACATAAAACAAAATTGTTCCAAACAGTTAATGAAAAATTTCAGAGACTAGGCCTTCCAGAAAGCTTCCTTCTTACACTTCGTTTGTCCACAGCAAAGTCAATTTTTGCACAATGAATTAGGAATATTGATATTCAATACTCTTTATCTGCCTGTCATTCAACCCAAATGTGGGTGCAAACTATCTAGAAAACTTGACCATCCCATACCACTGGGCATTTAGCGAAGCCAGATTTAATGTAATATGTAATTCCATCTGCTATATTAGAGGGTCGGTTCCAACAAACTGAATATAATGAACATGTGTGTTCTTGTGGAGGAGGATTAGTAGAATCCCTATCACATGTCTTTTTCTCATGTAACTTCTATAAGGATGATAGGGCAAGGCTAATAATACCACTACTGAGTAAGTTGCCGGGAAGATCTCTGGACTGGTACCTGAGGTACCTGCTAAGAGATACCGAAAGAAAGGTAACAGAAGTTGCAAAGTTCATTTATTCTGCTATCAAAACTTGTAAGGCTATATTATAATCGATAAGGTAATTGAGAGTAGGTGAAGACTAACATGGATAATAGGTTTTTTTTCCAGAGGAGTAAAGTAAATGGAAGAGTGCACTGATCTTGCTCTGTTATTAAAATTATACTAATAATTTTAATAAAATTAAATATAATTATAATTTTAATACAACTTTTAATATATTTTAATAGCTACATATTATTTGCATATACACCATATAGAGTATATTCATTGTATTGTATAGTATGTATTGTATACATATAATACCATATTGCATATTGCATATTTATATTTATATGTTGTTTTAGGTATTGCTGTGTTTAACTTTTACTGCCTCATGGTCTGTTGACTGCAATAAAAGCATTGGATTGGATTGGATTGGATTGGATTGGATTGGATATTGAGAATTTCCAGTCTGTGGGCCATTTCTTTTGGTTTTCATATTTGTTGACAGATTTTGGTTAGAACTAGAGTAGATTCTGTCTCTGAAGCCTGTAGCAGTTTTATTCGTATGCCATCTATTCCTGGTGATTTATTTCTCCCAAGTGCTTTCACTTCACTTTCAAAAATACACAGTTCACTTTCACATGGTTCCTCCTTGAATGAATCTGTAAACGTTTCATCTCTTTCATACACTTGCACACCATGTATTTATTTATATATTGTGTATTGTTTCCATCATCTTTTTATTTCTACTTGGTCATATAATGTCACTGGAGAGTTCAATTCAGGCTTCTGACTCTACTTCTGTCATCTTTTACTTTTGCTTCTTATCTATCCTTAACTGCTTGAAGAGGTTCATCTATCATCCATTCTCTTTCTTCTCTTTCTTTTTGGCTACAGATAGTGTCTTTTTGCATTTCTCCCTGATAATGTCCCTGGCTTCAGTCCAGAGTTCTTCTGGCTTTCAGTCAGTTAGGTTTAATAGTAAAAATCTATTTTTCACATTATTTTTAAATTCTACCAGGATGTTCTGTAGGTTGTATTTCAGCATGATGTTTCATTTAGTGTTCTTCTGTAGCTTTACTCTAACTTTGCCTATTAGTAGTTCATGGTCTGTGCCACGATCTGCTCTTGGTCTTGTTTTTGCAGAGAGCATGGAACATCTCCATCTTCTGTTTCCAATTATGTAGTCCATTTGATTTCTGTATAAAGTGACATATACAGTCCCTCCATGGGTTGCTTGAAGAATATGTTTGTGGTGAACAAACTGTTGGCCTTGCAAAATTCAACCAGTTAATCTCCTGCTTCATTTCTTGATCCTAAACAAAATTTTCCTACAGTCTTTGATTCTGCTCTGTTTCTTGCTTTTGCATTCCAATCACCTATGATTCACCAGAAGTCTTGTTTTGATGCAGTGATCAATTTCCTCCTGGACTCCAACACAGAATCTTTCAGTTTCTTCTTCTTCTGCCTCTGTAGTTGGAGGATAAACTTGGATTACGGTTATAGTGATGAGTTTTCCTTAAAATCTTATTGATATTATTTGGTCAAAATTTGCATTATATCCTTTGACTGCCTTTGCTACATCTCTCCTCCCTATTAATGCCACCCCATTTCTTCTTAGATTTTAATTTCCTGAGTAAAAAACTGAATGTCCCATTCCTGGTCCACTTTAGCTCAATCAACCCAAGTACTGCAATGTTTATATGTTCCATTTCTTATGTCTAATTTCCTTTGATTCATGCTTCTCACATTTCTTGTTTCTATGTGTTGTGCAGCTTCAGACTCTCCTTTTGCCTCTGAGCATGTCAACAGCTGAATGTCCTTTTGGCTTGCATCCAGTTGCATCATTAGCCACAATGCTACTTGCAATCATCCTCTGCTCTTCGCCAGTGTTTCACTTAATGCCATCTGAACTCAGACTCTCGTCTTTTGGTCTTTTGTTTCATTTTGGACTGTCTCATCAAAGCGTTTCTTGGTAAATGATCTTCAAAAGGAGGTTTACCACACTTCCTTCTGCACATTACTAAGAAGAATTAGCTATGCTGCCAATGCTGTTGCCTCTGAGAGATCTTCCACCAGCGTAATATCTCCTCCCACTACTGTTGCTGCCCAGTAGCTATCTGAAACATTTAGTCTGGCTCCTAGCAAAAGCCTGTCTGTTATCAGCATGGCCTCCTGCTTCACAGGACCACAAATCCCACAACCATGGAAAGGCAGTGTCATTGATGGGAATCTTATGGCAGGCTACTTTAAGCTTCTCTTAATCTTTTATTTTTTTTATATTGATTGATTGATTGGTGGAGGGAGATGACTCAAGCTCTTTCACAGCAAAAGAATTTGAATTTCTTAAATAAACTTGTTTTTATCCCCATATGAACAACACTCTTTGTTGAAGCTTATTTTCATTTTACCTATATAAAAATACTTTACAATTTTAAGTTGCTACAATTGATTACTTTTAGAACCCAGGATATTATTATCATTCATTATTATCATGCATGCAAGCCACGGAAGATTTTTTTAAAAAATGAAGAACAAAACCATGTTAACTAGCATAATCTAATAACCTTTTTAAAAAAAGGCTACTCACTAAAACCAGGCACTAAGGTACATTCTATACACTTTGTTATTGTGTTTTTCAAGTAATTTCCATCTTATGGCAACCCTGAGATAAACCTATTGCAGGATTTTCTGGCGCTAAGAAAGCGTGATGCACCCATGATCACCCAGTGAGTTTCCATGGCCGAGTGGGGAAGTGGTACTGTATTCCAATGCTCAAACTACTACACCATGCCAGCTCTCACTCCCTATATTACCCGTTTTAAAAACATGCTGTTTTCATGATGATCCATTTTTAATCTTCCAATCACTTCCAAACGTTTAAAATGCATTCCCTTTACCAGAAATGTCTAACTCATGGTAGTGTGAGAACAGCAATGTTGAGTGCCATCCTGTTAATGAATTACAATAGCATAAGTGACATTAACACTACTGCAAGTCACCTTTTTTGATCACAGTAAAATTCACTACTGACCACACCAAAAAAAAAAAAACCTCTCAAGCTGCAGCCTTCTGAATTGGCCATTCCCTGCTCAGTGGAGAGTGAAGAAGCAGGCATGTGTCTAACTGTTTTCTTATTGTCTGCTGCAGAGTAAAGACATCAGCTCTACCAATTTTCTGACGAACCTTTGGAGATCCCTACACGTTCCTATTGCTGTGCATCCACTTACAGCAAAATAGCTGGACATTTATATGCTCCACCACCACCACCCACTCTCCAACAAAAGGGAAATGGCTGAGTTTGTTGGGCTGCAGATGATAAAAGAGGGACTAAATGGGACACTATCTATAGTAGCATCCACTGGATCATATCCATTGTTACAACAAAGCTCAGCCATGATGATTTTGTTCTGATATGAATGAAAGATTTTCAATATCTGTTATGTAGTGTTTTTGGAGGAAAACGTGTATAATGGGGGGGGGAATTTAAACACAAATTGAACATAACATCACAGATTACTTATTTAATACATCTATATTCTGACTCATACTAACTTTAACACACATCTCTTTCTCTCTCTCCCTCTCTCTCTCTCTTATTCTCATATCTTAACTCTGACCCTGACTTTTAACTTCCTTCTATCCATACTCTGGTTTCTCTTCAGGTTGTATAAATCAGATCATATAAGAACTCCCTTCTATCTATGATCCTGACTAACTCTCCTCACAACTATTCCTAACTCTGGCAGACTCTTAATCCTAACCTGGACTCTGACTGCCATACACACCTGCCTTTCAAAAATCGCCTCAGAGATCCAGACCAGGCACTCCCAACATTCCATACTCTTACCTTCTTCTAACAGATCCTTACTTTATTGCATCTATTATATATTACACACATCACTATATTTTATCTAATAAATGAAAGAACATTTCTCCCAAAAAAGTGTTCAATATTCTAACATGATTGAGATAGATAACCTTCTACAATACTCAAAAGCTTGGGAACGAAGGATGCGTACAAATGCCTTCCTGACTACAAAACTGTCATCTAGATAGGCAAGGCAGGAGGGTGCTGTTAAAACTGATCATTTTATAGCACTGGCAGGAGATATGGTGCAATCCAGAATCATCCTTACTCAAGACACATTGATGAGAAGATAAAAGCACAGATCAGGAGATAAAAACATCACTTAAGAAGCCCTCCAGCCAGTCTAGGATTTTCTAATGCTTAATCTGAAAAGTTTATTTCAACCAAGAAACTTGTTCTATTCATTCCTCGGAGTGAAGCTACTGAAACCCCCCCCCCATTCTTCTCCATACACAGTACACCAAATGTTCTTTCATATTTCCAATCTGAAGTCTATAATTGCACTAAAATCCAGCCACCTAGGGCTAAAATTGTTATGCACCTTTAAGTTCAGCCTAGGGCTGGCTCATTTGGCTCCTGGCCTGCTTCTTCTGATCACTTCTAGAAATCAACATTTCTTCTCATTCACTACACCTAACCCATGTTCCCAGAGTCAAAATTCCTGTCTTCTTTTTGACTGAACCATTCCTCTGCTTTATATGTGAAGACATACTTATTGCCTTGTATATGAAGGCATTTGAGCACCTAGACTGGGAATGTAGCTGCTTGTCACAGATGAGGGACCTCAAGTTGGTGCAGATGGACCCATTAATCAGACTGCAAGCCTATGTTGCGGCTGTAGACTTTGAACTCATGGAGGTTTGATGTAGAACCTGGGAACTTAAAAGCATTGTGTGAAGTCTTGCAGGGACTCAAGCCATGTGAACCAATTACACACATTTGACTGGTTCTCCTCCTTTGCCTTTCCCCCCACATTTGTCTCATAGTAGTCAAGATCCAGGAAGAGACCTTAATATAGTGCTTTACGTTCTAAATCCTATGTCTGACTAATGTCCACAGCTTTCTATGGTGTTCTTTCTAGACCACCATATTTTCTTCCCATCATCCTAGCATTAGATTTGATCTGCATGGGCTTGCAGATTAAATTTGTAGTCTGAGATAACTATCCCACAGCTTGTGACCTTAGAGAAGAGACCTGCTGTTATTTTTCAAGTACCCATGGGCAAACAGAAAGAGGGTCCTTCACATTCCCATTACTTTGAAATAAAGTTTCAAATACCCACTTTTACAATTTCTTCATCTTTCTGAAATAACTATAAAACTATCCATTTGTGATCAAGTCTGTTTTGGCAGAAATAATTCAATAGAGAATTGTGCAATCTGATAGTTTCCCATGCAAGTATTGCCTCCTAGACCTATCCAAAAACAAAAACTCTCAAAAAAAAAAATCAGCTGAAAAGAACAGGTTGCTTACCTGTAACTGTGGTTCTTCAAGTGGTCATCTGTGCCCTCATACATTAGGAGCTTTCGAGCCTGCGCGGTAGCGTTCGGAAGATTCTAGAGCTCATTAGCTTGGCGGGAACCCCTCCCCCATGCTGGTATCGTGCATGCTCAGCCCGTTGAGCAACAGTCTCTCCTCAGTTCTTGGTAGGATAGTGGGTCAGGTCTCAGGTCCTACAGAACAGAAGCCAGCACAGCACGTCCAAATCGAGCATCTGTCTGGGACCGGCAGTCCAGCCTGTAGTGGCGCACGAAGGTCGATGGTTGGGACCAGGTCACCACACGACAGAGTTCCTGCAGATCAACCTCTCGCAGGAGGGCAGCAGATGTCACCATGGCTCGGGTGGAATGAGCCCGAAGAAGGTCTGGCGGAGGCTTCTTGGCAAGCTCATACGCCAGGTGGATCGTCTGGGCCACCCACTTGGAAAAGCGCTGGGTGGACACCTTGTGGCCTCTTCGACGCCTATCACAGCACACAAAAAGGTGTGGTGTTTGTCTATAAGAGGCAGTCCTGTCCTTATAGAACATCCAGGGAGTGAAGGGAGCGCTCCAGAGGTGTAGTTGGGTCCAGGTAGAAGGTGGGCAGGATGATGTCCTGGCTCAGATGGAAGTTGGACACCACCTTCGGCAGGAAAGAGATGTCAGGCCGAAGGACCACCTTGTCTCTGTGGAAGACGAGGTATGGCTCGTCAGACCGAAGTGCTGTCAGCTCTCCCGCCCACCTGGCAGAGGTGACAGCCACTAGGAAAGCAGTCTTCATGGCGAGCAGCCTGTCATCTGCTGTTGCCATCGGCTCGAAGGGCGGCCTCGTTAGCTGCGACAGCACCAGCGATAGTGACCACGGTAGTAGCGGCAGCGATACTGGCGGGTAGAGGTGCTGTAGGCCCTTCAGAAACTGCTTGACGGTACCGTCCCTGAAGAGCGCAGCCAAAGGAGATCAGTTGGTATGCCACGGTTGGTATGCCACGATCGCAGCGAGGTACACCTTTAGTGACGTGAAGGCCAGGCCCTGCTGTCGGAGGTGCAGGAGGAAGTGGAGCATGGTACGCAGGTTGACAGGTGATACCGGCTCTCGATGTTCCTCAGCGAAGGCAACGAAACGCCGCCACTTGTAGTGGTAGTTGCGGCGAGTCGATTCCTTCCTGGCCGCGGTCAAGACATTCCCGATGACGGGGTCGTCTACAGCGATATCCTCCAGGTATGGAGGGCCAAGAGCAGAAGGTCTGGGTGCAGCATGAGACCATCGTAGTGGGAGAGGTCCGGTACCGCCGGGAACCGGAAGATCCATCCTCGGGCAGCCTCGAACAGGGGACCGAACCACTGCTGCCTCGGCCACTACAGTGCCACGAGGATCACGTCCGCCCGATCCACGAGAATCTTCACTATCATGCGGCCCAGGAGAGGGAACGGAGGGAAGGCATAAAGAAGTCCCTCGTTCCACGGAAACTGGAACGCGTCACCGATGAAATGGCGATCGCGGCCGGCCCTCAAGCAAAACCGGTGACACTTCGCGTTCTGGCTGGTTGCGAAGAGGTCGACAGTCGGCTCGCCTCATCGGTCCCGAACCATCTGGAAGGCCTCGGTAGACAGGGATCACTCGTGGTGGGAGGAGGTGTCCCTGCTGAGGGCGTCCGCTGTGGTGTTCTCCTGCCCCGCCAGGTGAACCACCACCGGATGCATCTGCAGCGAGATGCACCAGTCCCAGAGGTCGAGTTTGATGTTCAGTAGAGTGGAGGAGTGAGTGCCTCCTTGCCTGTTCATGTAAAAGACCGCTGTCGTGTTGTCGGTGAGGATCAACACCGTGCGGTCCGTGACCAGGTGACGAAATGCCCGCAGAGCCTTGTGGATAGCCAGCAGCTCGAGAGCGTTGATGTGGAGAGACGTCTCCTCTTCCATCCACCAACTGCAGACTCCGAGGTCGCCGGTGTGCGCTCCCCAGCCGAAGAGCGAGGCATCCATCGGTTCGTGGAACGGCATGCCTGACAGAAGGTTCCTGTACGACTGCCACCACAGGAGGAATCGGCGCGCCTGCTGGGGCAGCTGGTAGCGGCGAGACTGGTCGTCCTAGAGTGGATCGAAGGCCCTGACAAACCAGTGCTGGAGCGGTCGTGCGTGCAACCTGGAAAGGTAGGTTACAGCAGTGGTCGAGGCCATGTAGCCGAGGAGCTGCTGTATCGTCCTGGCTGATACTGTCGGAGCGTGGAAGGTGGCGGACGCTGCCCGGCAAAGCGTCCGCGCCCTTTCCTCCAGTAGGTAGGCCCTTGCCAATACTGCATCCAGGGTCGCCCCGATGAAGTTGAGAACTCGAGTGGGTTCAAGGTGCGACTTCTTCGGATTGACCCTGAGTCCGAGTCGAGTGAGAAGTGTCAAAAAGTCCGGTGGATGTCTCGGTAGAGTTTCTGTTGGCAGGATGCCACCAATAGCCAATTGTCCAAGTACGGGTAGATGGAGACGCCTTTCGTCCGCAGAAATGACATGATGGGAGCCATGCACTTGGTAAATACTCATGGTGCGGTGGAGAGGCGGAATGGCAGCACCCGGTACTGGTAGCAAGTGCTGTCCACCGCGAAGCGCAGGTACTGTCTGTGCTGCGGGCAGATGGAGATGTGGAAATAGGCGTCTTTGAGGTCGATGGACGCAAACCAGTGCCCTCTCCGGAGGAAGGGCAGGATCGAGGGCAGTGTGACCATCTTGAACCTCTTGGGGCAGATGTAGTCATTCACCCCTCTGAGGTCTAGGATGGGCCGCAGGGATCCGTCCACCTTTGGTACCGTGAAGTACCTCAAGAAGAAGCCGGTGGTCTTGGCTGAAGGCGGAAGTATCTCGATCGCTCCCTTTTAGAGGAGGGACTGGATCTCTTTCAGCAGTGCCAAGCTGGCTGGGGTGGAATAGTAGACACCCCACGGTGGAATATCCTGGAACTCTATGGCGTATCCCAGGCGGATGATGGTAAGCACCCAGGAGTCCGCCGTAATTTCCTGCCATTCGGCAAGGTGCCTGGCCAGGCTCGGTTGGTGGTGGAAGCCTGCTGGAACGCTGAAGGATGGCATTGGCAGTGTCCTGCAGAAACCTCAAAACCGGGATTTTGTCCCGGACGAAGACTTCTTAGACAATGAAGATGGGCGACGTCATGGAAGCCTTCGTGAAGCGGAGGACACCAATGGTCGGGATGTTGTCGACCGTGGAGACCGTGGCTGGTAGGCGGATGAAGAAGAGGACTTTCTCCACAATGAGTTCTGGGTGAAGATACGGCAAGACTGGGATGGCTGGTTAATTCCCATCTTCTTCACTGTCATATGGACCTTCATGAGATGGTCCATGGCCTCATCTGTGGAGGAATGGAAGAGCCCCTGGCCGTCAAACGGGAGGTCCTCGATCCGTTGACGGCTATCCTCCTGTAGCCCAGAAGACTGGAGCCGCGCATGTCGTCGGAGGGCCACCAAACCAACCATCACCCTCGAGGTCGCCTCCACGGCGTGTCTTGAGGTGGCGATCTGCTGGTTAGCCACTGCAACTGTCTCGCCGAAGATCTGAGTGGCAGCGGCGCGAGACTCCTCCATCAGGTCAGCAAGGAGCGGCGCGAGTCGGTCCAGCAAGTTATGATGGTACGCCATGAGGCAAGCCATCATATTCAGGGTCCTGGCCACCAGGACAACGCCGAGTAGAAACGGCGACCGAAGGAATCGAGCTTCCGGCCTTCACGGTCGGGCGGGGTGGTGTGTGCTCGATTACCTTCCTTCGTCTGGGCCGACTCCACAACAATCGAGTTTGGTACAGGGTGGCTGAAGAGGAACTCCACGTTCTCTCTGCGTCCTGTACAGATGCTCCAGCCGGTGTGGTATTGGCTGCGCTGACGCCAGCTTTGCCAACGGCTGCTTCATTGCCTCAACCAGAGTTGGCAAGAACGGCAGCGGTGCAGTGGATGGTGGGTGGGACTCGAGGTATTGGAAAACCGGGTCCTGGAATAACGGAGTCAGTTCGGTCACCTTGAGGCCAAGGACAGTGGCCATGCGAAGAAGGATGGCCAAGAACTGGCGCACGTCCTCCGGAGCAGACTCCGGACCTGGTTCCCCAAAAGCCAGCAGAGGCGACTCCTGTGACGATGGAGTTGACTCTGTGGAGTCTGAGTCAGACTCATAGGACTCTGCCGATGGAGTCGGGAACCTCTCCTCTGCCTTCTCCTCGGATGGCTTGCGGGCAGGGGGAGCCGGGGTCACCACCGGAGCTGCGGCCTGTGTCGGTTCCGATGAAGCCAATGTTGTGGCCGGTATCAGAGTCACCAACAGGGGCACCACCAAGGGCCAAGGGCGGTGGGCAGCCTGCGTTGTCGACGTTCCCGCTCTCGTTGACTAGGCCACGGTGGTCTGTGGCACTGGGCGAGTTGCCATTGCAGTCGTCTGCAGAGGCAGCGAGTCTGCCCTGTAGCAGGGTGAGGGCTCCCGGGACCAAAAATGGCTATCCAACCTTCCATGCGTACCCACTTCCACCCACTCGGTGAGCGGGACCGATGCGATGATCTCTCATAACGGAAATGATGGACCTCCTGTGGTGGCGATAGAGACCGGCGTCGTGGAGACCAGTACCGAACATCAGGATGGTACCAGTCCCTGTATGATGGGGAGTAGGAGTAATAAGACCCGCCGGCTCATGCCACTGATGCTTCTGGCTGTACCTGCCGAGGTAGGCGGCAGGAGAGTAAGGGGGCTCCCTGGAGTATGCCCTCTCCAGGCGCATCTCTCGATAACGTGGGGATGGAGGCCTGGGTCTCTGCTCCGGAGAATGAGACTCACCAGAACAAGAGGCTGGCCCATGGGTGGGCAAAGGTCAATGGATGACCTCAGCCTCCTTCTGGCGGTCGGCCGACTAACGGCGATCCGGTGGGGTAACCTCAGCCATGAGCTCAGGCGGCTCCGAGGGCGAGGCCCCCATGGCCTGCTCCACTTCTGACACCTCGAGGACCTCTTGCTCCTCCAGGAGCTTTTCAGGTTCCTCGGCAGGCTGGGTGGGCGGAGGTGTTGGAGGGCGAGTTTCCCTTGGGGGGGAGCATCTCTTCTCCTTCCTCTTCTCCTTCTTCTCCCTTTCCTTCCCGGCATCCTGAGTGGACGGACACTTCTTTTGAGCTTGTGTTAGCGGCCTCTGGAAGGAAGAGGAGGCCTCCGAGCCCGCAGGATCCTCCCGTACCGAAGCTGACAAGACCTTTGGTATCTCCAGTAACCTCGTTGTCGGTACCGAGCCCGGTACCGACGAAGTGGAAGGCTTGGCAGCCGCCGCTGCTGCCGAAGAACTGGTTGGGCGTCCCGACTTTTCAGCCATGGTGACGGTGGCTTCGGGAACCTGGGCACGAAGAGACTCCTCCCAACAGTGCGACTTAAGACGTGTGGAGCAGTTTCAGAGGGTCTGGTGGGTGAATTGACGGCAGACTGAGCAGGCCTGCACGTTGTGCCCCTCGCCCAAACAAAAAAGGCACTCGCTATGTCCGTTGGAGAGAGCAACCTTCCTTCCACAGGAGGTGCAGCGTTTGAAGAGGGCCGACATAAACTAATAGTGAGTCCGAGAAGGGACCGAGCGGGAATACCTCAAGCGACAAGCCAAGTCCGAGAAACCAAGAATCGTCGTCAAAGCCAGAAATGGGTCAAACCGATCGAGAAACACTAGGAACCAAATCGCAATCCAAGAGGGGTAGTTGAAAAGCCGAAATCCGAAGTCAGAAGCCAAAAATCACAAAGAAATAACCAACAAGCACAAGCCAATGAGAGAACCTTCTGTTCGCAACAGTGGACAAGAAAGAACTGAGGAGAGACCGTTGCTCGGTGGGCTGAGCATGTGCGATACCAGCATGGGGAAAGGGTTCCCGCCAAGCTGACGAGCTCTAGAATCTTCCGAACGCTACCGCGCAGGCGTGAAAGCTCCTAATGTATGAGGCACAGAGTCCACAAAGAAGAACCACAGTTACAGGTAAGCAACCTGTTCTTTTCAGCTGATTTTTTTTTAGAGTTTTTGTTTTTGGATAGGTCTAGGAAGCAATAATTGCATGGGAAACTATCGATTGCACAATTCTCTATTGAATTATTTCAAATACAAATAAAAAATACACTAGAGGCATGATATTGTATTGTAACACTGTTTCAAGATGTTCTCCTAAAACAACCCAAAAACCCACGCCTCAATCTTACCAGAATGTCACTTCCTCTTTTCAAAAACTGCTGCAGTGAGGTCTGTAGAGGGTCACTACGATCCAAAAATGGCTATCCAACCTTCCATGCGTACCCACTTCCACCCAAAAAGGTTGGCTGCAGCATGAGAACTACTTCTGAGTGTCATGGAAGCAGCCCAAGAAGGATAAGGAACAAGTGGCAATGCTGATCTTCACCACAGAAGCATCAGCAATATATAGGCTTTCTACTTGTCATTGCTTGCACTGAGTTCGCTGCGTATGATCTGAAGCACACAGGATAGAGACAAACTGGAGCAGGTTCACAGAAAGGCAACAAGGATAGTAAAAGAACAAAACATACAAGGAAAATTTCAGGGAGCTGAGCACATTCAGCCGGGTGAAAAGAAGATGTAGGGTGACATGACTGTACTCTTTAAATATTTAAAGGGCTGTGCAGGTTTGTTCTCTGCTACCTACAGGGTAGAACCAGGTTTAATGGCTTTAAATTACAGGAGGATAGATTTTGATTGAACATTAGAAGGAACTTCTTTAGGATAAAACTAGTTGTTGCCTAGAGAGGTGGTGGGGTCTCCTTCTCCAGACATCTTCAGAGAGAGGCTGGTCAGCTACCTGCCAGGAATGCTCTACCTAGCTGAAGTTCTTCCACTAAAGAGGGGGGTTGTACTCAGTGGTCTCTTTCAACTCCTGGATTCTATGATTCTATGAGGCAAGAACTATGTATTTTACTTCTGGTTGTTAATACAGTATTAACATTTTTAGTGTATGCCATTCTGATCTCCTTGAAGAGAAAGATATAAATGATTTCAGCAGGCTACAAATGGTTTTACATATAAAATAGGTGGAGTGTACAAACGACTGTAGATACTCCAACGAATGGCGGTTCTGGAGCTCTACATCCACAGGAAGAAATGGGCAAAGCCCACCAGTATGGAAAGGCTTTTTTACTTAGAAAAAGCATGTGCTGGTTGTCTGTAACCTGCCCCATAAAGGAAAAGGGAGGTTCTGGTAGATAGAGGCTAGTTATAAAGCTAGAACTGCTACTGGCTGTGGAAAAGTAAGACTCAACAAAGGCACTGTCTTGCTGTTCCCAGCTCCTTAGCCTTATGGAGGAAGACAGAATGTGCAACACACCAATTTCAGCAAAAATTTACAGAGATATAAGGCACATAATGGATTGCCATTATCTGTGAAGCAGTTAGAAAGTAACCCAGCAGAAACTTGTTTATCATTATTATTCATGCCTTAACTACCTTTCACCCCTGTATCTGAGGCCAGCTATTTTTAAAAGAATTCATCTCTACAGGGATGATATAATTAATTACCTTTTGTCAAAACAGATTCTGTTCATCCCTACTTTTACAGCTCTACATTTGAGAATTACCAATGTATCTCTATGGAGACTTCATTACAATAGCCATTTTACAAAGTGAAATCAACACACACACATACACACACACACACTTGAAGTTTTAAGAAATGAAGATTAGCAATTTAGACACAAAAGCATGCTTTTGAAAATCAGTAAATGGTTTGTTATATATAGCATGAACAAATAGCAGAGAAATAACAACACTGCCATTTCCATGTGAGTAAGCTTTTCAATCATGTGCCTCTTTCAGGCTAGAATATTCAAAAGATCTTTAGTATGAGGCGTAAATTTCAATTTCCCTCTCATTTGGCACAGTCAAGTGCCTTCCACCTATTTGATCTTGATAGGGTGCATCTTGTACTTCAGATCTGGGATGCAACAGCCAGAAGGACTGCCATTCAGTAAAAGTGAACAAGTAGCTCCACAGATGGCTTGGTTGGGAAAAGTTTGACTTCTTCACTGTGGTAAAGTCACACGTCACCCATCCTATAACTGTGTATTTCATTTTTTCTGCTCAAGTGAAGGACCTTAAATTTCTCCCTGTTGAAGTTCATTTGGTTACTTTGGCCGAGCTCTCTAATCTGTTCAGGGCATTTTGAATTCTGTTCTTGTCCTCTGAGGTGTTAGCTACCCCTCCTAATTTGGTGTCATCTGCAAAGTTGATAAAAATGCCTTCTATCCTCATCCAAGACATTGATAGAGATGCTGAATAGCACTGGGCCCAGGACAGAACCCTGTGGCACCCTGTCAGTCACTTCACTCCAGGATGAAGGGGAATTATTGGCGAGCACCCTTTGGGTTCAGTCAGTAGCACTGTCTAGCCCACATTTTACTGGCTTGTTTGCAAGGTTATTGGGGGAAATTTTGTCAAAGACCTTATTACAGTCAACATATGCTATATCCACAGCATTCCTTCATCTACCCAAGCTTGTAACCGTACTCGAAAAAAGGAGATGAGATTAACGCTGGCATGACTTATTTTTGAGAAATCCACACACACACATCTTTATTGAATAAATCTTCAGATCATTTCAAACAGATAAAAAATAAGAGTAAAAACAAAAACAGCAGCAAACAGGCACATCAAAAATTGCTAAAATTATAAAATACAAAATAATACTTACATTTAAAATCACAATTTTTCAGATTAGAAAAGACCAGCCCTCAAAGTCACCAATAAAACCCCTCTAATAATAAAAAAAAATCACATGAAACAACTAGGCTGACCCTTCTTGCTTCCTCAGTTTGGCTGCTTTGACTGCAGAAAGGGCAACCCTGAAAGTCACAAAGGGATGATGCCCTGCAGCAGAAAAGTCCATTTAGACTCATTGTCCCACTCCCACCAACTAATTAGGAATGGGTCAAAATAATTCTTTCAATATTCTTAGTTGTAGTAAATCTCTAAATTTCTGATCCAAAGATTAACATCAGCAGCACCTTTTCTTTATATACTTTTATGAGTGGGTGAAGCGAACCAGGGTACTTATAGGTGAATAACTTATTCAAAGTATGGACACTGGCAAAAGCTTTCAACGCATTCCCCTTTATCTGAGGTGACCAGGATTCTGAAGCTGAAAAAACAATACGTAAATAATTATATACTCCTACCTGTTCTATTTCTTTGGAATCTCTGAAAAACTTGTGACAAGTCTCTTTTTACCAAAAATTACAACTTTAGGTTTGCTGCTGTTAATTACTAATATTTTCAGAAATCTATGCTACTTATTTATTTATTATGCTTGTATGCTGTCTTTTCTCCCAAAAAGGGACCTAAGATGGCTTCCAAAAATAAATTACAAACACTTTAAACAATAAAAAACGTTAAAAATATAGAAAATTACAAAAACCTATAACAATGTGCAATTTTAGAAACACATTAATAAATAAAAAAATAAAAGCTCACCAGGTCACATAAAAGCCCGTTTAAAGAGAAATGTTTTTGTCTACCAGTGAAAGGACAGCAGGGAGGGGGTCAGCCTAGTGTTCCATGGAAGAGAGTTCCACAGGGTGGGAGCAGCCACTGAGAAGGCTCTCTCCTGTGGCCCGACCAGGTGAGTATGCCAGTAGGAGGACCAACAGAAAACCTTCTGCAGATCTCAGGGTTCTAGCAGGTTTGTATAGGGAGATATAGTCCAGACCTAAACCATATAGGGTTTTGTAGGTCATGACAAGCACTTTGAATTGTGCCCAGGAATGAACAGGTAGCCAATTAAGCTATTTTAACAAGGGAGCTATGTGCTCCCTATAACTGGCTCCAGTCAACATTCTGGCTGCTGTGTTTTGAACCCTCTGAAGTTTCCAAACAGTTTCCCAATGCAGCCCCACATAGAGCACCTCTCTCAGCAGTTCATGTAGATGTTAAACAGCATGAGGGACAAAACAGAACCCTGAGGGACCCCACAGGCCAACGGCCAGGGAGTTGAACAAGAATCCAGTGGCAGCACTTTCTGAGTTCATCCCTCCAGGAATGACCAGAACCATTGCATGACAGTGTCGCCAGGTCCCATTAAGAGTTGGCTCAGAAGGATACCATGGTCAATGGTATCGAAAGCCACTGAGAGATCCAGCAAAACCAACAGGGACGCACTTCCCCTGCCTGGTTCTTTATATAGGTCATCCACCAAGGTGACCAAAGCTGTCTCTGTCCCATAATCAGGCCTGAAGCCAGATTGAAATGGATCTAGATAATCTGTTTCATCCAGAAACCCTTGCTTGGAGCTGGAAGGTCACCACATGCTCCAGAACCTTGCTGAAAAATGGAATATTGGAGACTGGCCACTGACTTGCTGCATTCACCACTCTCCATTCAGCCTGTCCCCCTCTAGCTGCTTTCAGAAGCCGGGAGGGGGCAAGGGTTCACTAACATGTAGTGGCTCTCAATTCTCCAAAAAAAGAGGTGTTCCTGTTGGTTCTACTGTATCTCTCAGAGGCTTTCAATACCATCAACCATGATTATTCTACTGGGCCAGCTCTCTGGGATAGCGACTTGAGGGCACTGCCATGCAATGGTTTCAGTCATTCCTGGAGGGGAGTAACTCGAGAAGGTAGTACTGGGGACTCCTGTTCAACTCCCTGGGCATTGGCCTGTGGGGTCTCTCAGGGTTGTTTTGTCCTTCATGCTGTTTAACATCTACATGAAACTGCTGAGAGAGGTCACCAAGAGTTCTGGGGTTCAGTGTACCCAGTATGTTGACACTCAAATCTATCTAATCTTTCCACAGGATTCCAAGGAAGCTGTCTCGATGTTGAACCAACGTCTGTTGTCAGTAATGGATTGGACGATGGCAAACAAATTGAAGTTAAATCCAGACAAGATAGAGTTGCTCTTGGTCAGTCAAAAGGCAGATCTGAGAATAGGGACTTTGCCTGCGCTTGATGAGGTTACTCTCCCCTTGAAATCTCAGGCTCGCAACCTTGGTGTTCTCCTGGACTCAACTCTGAGCCTGGATGCCCAGGTCTCAGAAGTGGCCAGGAGTGCATTTGCACAGTTAAAACTTGTGCACCAGCTGCTCCCATTCCTTGAGATGTCAGATCTGGCTACAGTGAAACACACTTTGTTATATCTTGGTTGGACTAATGTAACACGCTGTAGATGTGGCTGCCTTTGGAAACTGTTCAGAAACATCCGTAGGCTCAAAACGCAGCAGCCAGAATGCTGACCAGGGCCAGTTACAGGGAGTACATAACTCCCTTGTTAAAATAGCTTCACTGGCTACCTGTTTGGTTTTGGGCACAATTCAAAGTGATGGTCATGACTTATAAACCCCTTATACAGCTTAGGTCCAGACTATTTGAAAACTGTATCTCCCTTTATGAACCCACTAGAGCCCTTAAATCTGCAGAGGAAGGCTTTCTCTTGGTCTCGCCACCATTCTAGTCTAGTCTGGTAAGGACACGGGAGAGAGTCTGTTTGGTAGCTACTCTCACCCTGTGGAATGCTTTCCCATGGGAGGCTAGGCTGGTCCTCTCCCTACTTTCCTTTTGTAGACAGGCAAAGACATTTCTTTCTAAGCAGGCATTTCATGTGTGAACTGGAGACATTTTTACTTATTTGTTTTTTAAAAATGTATTGTTTTATAATTTTATATGACTTTTAATATTTTAATTGTTTTCATGTTTTTAATGCTTTTTTAACCTTTTGGAAGCTGCTTTGGGTTCCATCTTGGGAGAAAAGTGGCATGGCAATTCAATAAATAAATAAATCAGTAAAACTTTTGACAACCCCCCTGATGATATTCTTACAGATAATTTGTCAAATATGGGCTAGACAGTGCCATTGTTAGATGGACTTGTAATTGGTTGAAGGATTAAACTCAAAGATTCTTAATCTGTTCCTCTTTATCTTAGAGAGAGAAATGACTAGTGGGGTGCCACAGGGCTTGGTCCTGGACCCACTGTTGCTTAACATACACATGTGAAAAGGATCTAAGGGTCTTGGTAGATCACAAACTTAACATAAGTCAATAATGAAATGGGCTACCAAAAAAGGCTAATGCAATTTGATGTACAGCTGCATCAACAGATATATAGTTTCCAGTTCAAAGGATGTAACAGAACTTCTTCAGTCAGAGCTCACATGGAGTACTGTGTCCAGAATGTTGACAAACTGGAACATGTTCAGAGGAAAGTGACCAAGATGCTAAGGGATCTGGAAGCCATATCCTTTGAGGAACAGCTTAGGGACCTGGGAATGTTTAGTTTGGAAAGAGAAAACTGAAAGATAATATGATAGATATTTTAAAATATTCAAAAGGATCCACGTTGACAATGGAGCAAGTTTCTTTTCAGTTGCTCTGAGACTAGAACACAAACCAACGGATTCAAATTGCAAGGAAGGAGATTCCACCAAAACATTATAAAGGACTTCTTGACAGCAAGAGTTGTTCCACAGTTGTTTCAGACCGCTTCTGAAGGTGGTGGATTCTCCTTCTTTGGAGGTCTTTAAAGTGAAGTTGGATTACTATCTCTTGGAAGTACTCTGACAGTGTGCCTGCATGGCAAGAATTGGGCTAGATGGCCCTTGTGGTCCCTTCTAAACCTATTATTTTTTATGGCATTTACTTATGGGGCATCCTACCTTTTAACTGGGTAGACAATGGACTTGAACTGCTAAGCACGTAGACCTTAATGTAAGATGTCGGAAAAGCCACTAAATTACCGGGATTAGTCAAATTCATGGAGGATAAGTCTACATAATACTGCTGCCTATGATAATTACATAGAAACTTCAGGTTCAGAGAACTCAGCTATGCCTGTGAGAAATAGTTGCTAGTGAGCAACAAAGGGAGATGTCGTTCAACCTCAAGCCTTCCCTTTGGGCTTCACAGAAATACCTGACTAGACAATGTTGGGAACTAGATGGATTTTCAGTCGGATCCCACATAATACACTTCACATGTTCAGTCCAATCCAACAAGTTCACCTGACATCAGTATTGCACCAGTTTCATTTCACTGTTTCACTTCATCTCTGTAAGCTTCTATTTATTATCGAATCACAGAACCATAAAGTTGGAAGGGACTGCAAGGGCCATCTAATCCAATCCCCTGCCATGCGGAAACATACCTAAAGCACTCCCACAAGATGGCCATCCAACGTCTGCTTAAAGACTTCCAAAGGAGGAAAATCTATCACCTTCTGAGGCACTCTATTTCACAGCTGAGCAGTATTCTCTCTTCTTGTTATTGTATTTTCTAAAACTTGAACACTGATCTGTCTGATAAGCAATTCCTGCACAACTGCCATGGAATCCCAGATTATGGCTGACGTTCCTAGGACATGCACTCAGATACAGAATTTCATTCAAGCCACTGGCCAAGACTTCTTAGCTTTTTGATGTGGACTGACAACATCAGCAGTGGCCAGTAGCTCACTTTCAAATTCAACTGTTCTTTTCTTAGAAGAACTACTGAACTACTGACAAGCTTTTAACAAGATCTGTAACAAGATACCCACTGGTTCACAAAATCTTTATTTTTCTCTCAAACTGTGAGGAAGCTCCAGATGTTACTGGATTCTAAACCATCAGCCAAACTGCTTGAGGCTAATAGGGACTAGAGCCAAACAACATTTGGAGGGTCATTGGTTCCCCATCCCTGAAACATAGAATATCAATAACCATAGGTTCAAAACTCACACCTTCATTTAATGTTAACAGGCAGTAACACAATGTTGCTGGAGTACATTGGAGCACCACTCTGATATGATTTGGGAGGCAAACTACCAGTGGCATCTTGAACAAGAAGCTCACAACATAAAAACTACAGGGAAATTATCTTTCTTTCCCCGAGCAGAAATACTATAACCTCCCCCAGCATGCAAACTGAATACATATTTTTCTCCTTAGCCTTTTGTGCACAATCACTAATGTTTAGAAAAACTAAGAAAGATTAAAAGAGTATCAAGGATTTATTATGACACCAAATATATTAGTATGTGAAAAGAGAACAGAACATTAATAGGATTGGTGTCAACATTTCACCTACATTAATTGCATTCCTTTGTAAATTTGATAATCACCTTTAATCAAAATGACATACTACCTAAATATATTCATCCTATTAAACAGAATACTTTTTAGAGCTGAAGTGAATAATCCTTCTGCATTGCAGATCAAAGTCATCTCAGATCGGTTAATAACTTCATCCTACATTGGAGATCTGCTCCAAAATAGTGCACATTTATACTTCCTGCTTTCATTTTCTTAATTTTTATTAAAAATACCACCATATTTGATAGTGTAATTGCCATACAAAATTCTGCAAAAATCTAACATTTTAATAGTACATGTAGAATCGTTTCATTCTATAAGGAAGAAAGATCTACATTAACAGCAGGGAACAACAACCAGGTCAGATCCAGACTTGTTCTCTCATTAAAGGAAAATCTCCCTCTATTACAGTCCTTCCTCCACATTCCGAAGTTTGATCTTCACAACGTTGATTATTCGCAAGGCATGTGGTTGCCTTCCCCCCACTCATTCCCTTGCATTCCTCACCTCAGGCTTGTTTTAAAATGGACATATTTTCCTTTTGGGTGAGCAAAGCCCCCCACACTGCTAGAAACATGTCCCCTCTCCACATGGCTGCATATTCTGCTCTGTAAAGGCTGATGATCGGTCAGGTGCTCTCTTTGCTCCTACCCCTCCTCTCTGAGGGGAATCTCCTTTCTCAAGATGGCAACCAGAATTCAGTGCTCCACTCTTCTCCTTCTCAGAAGAAAGTATGAGTAAGCCCTTTACCTTATTTTTTTTCTTCCCCATCCAGAAGCGCAAGGACCAGAGGCAAGAGAGGGGAGGGGCTCTGGAGGGGAATGGGAGAGGGATCGTGGGAGGGGCAGTTCCTGGTTTTTCTACTTTCACAAGGGTTCTGCACCCAACTCCTTCCAAATTTAGAGCACCCACTGTAATACGAGGTGGGCAACTAGTAGCCCTCCAGATGTTGCTGGACTGCATTTCCAATCATCCCTCATCTTTGCTTATGCAGGCTTAGACTGATGAGAGTTGGAGCTCAATATGTGCAGGTTCACAAATTGTCCACTCTGTGTAAACTAAGACACTGCAATCCAGGGAACAATCTTTCCCAGGCCACATTCCCCCTGCGGTCTCCTATATCAATTTCCACATGTTCTAAAGAGTACCTTCACTCTTTGAAACCAATTTTCAGTGGATAGAGGGAATGCTGAGGGAAGGAAGGTTTAGCAAAAATTGCCTTCTGCCCTCCCAGAGCAAGGACACTACATGACAAACTTCCACTGAAAGGAACTCTGGATGCAAGCCACAATAATGTTGAAGCATATGGGCAGCATTTTAAAGTAGTTACTATACTTGAGGAATAATGGATGTGAGGTAAAAATAAAGCTCAAGCTTAAACATTTACTAAAAATACCATTTTTCTCCATCAAAGTAGAAAGAATGAGCAAAAGGAGAAAGAAGTTCAATCTTCAAAGAAATTTGATTAGAATTCCTCTCAAGCCAATGCATGAGTTGTTGGGAATGTTACTACATGTACAATACCTCTGTTACCCCAAAAGGTGGTGGACCCTTGAGGTCCTCCAGAAGTACCCATACCTCCATGTAAAAATGGGGAATTAATTAGTTCTATTTAGGAGTGCAGCAAGAGGTGAGGTAACCTAGCAAAATCTTTCCACCAGTGTTTAGAGTCCTTGCAGGAAAACCAGCCAGAACTTCAAAAATAAACTAAAATGTGTTTATTGAAGGGAATTCAATCATGAACGATTCAAACATGATTCAGATGCTTCATACACTCACACAAGAGCTAGCCAAAGAAAAGGGAGGAAAAGGTTGATAACAAGACTTGAGGGAATGAGCGATAATTACCAATCCATAAGAGTAATGAAGAAGTGACGTGACCTAGACTTGCATCTAAGGGCAATACAAATCAGAATTCGAAGTGACATAGTGATATTCAGCATCTGAGGTACTACAACCAAATGGTCAAAATGAAGGATTTTAATACCCAAAATCTGCCTGGAGGGCATAAGTATAAATGGCTCTCTGGCCAAGTAAACAAAGGAATTTCCAACAGCCACAATGGCGTCCAGAATGAGTTGATGGTCTTACTTTTAGGGGACAGAGACTTAATACACATCATGATAGCTCTGTAATAGTGGACAGGCTTGGGTACAATGAGAAACATTTCTAGGTTGGTGGGAAAAAGGTTGAAACCATCAATTGATATTGTCTAATAGCAGAGCTGTTACAGCTTAGCTTTAATAACAACCTTTCATTTTAACACACATTTAAAACCTTTCTTGTGGTGTGCCTTCAAGTTGTTTCCAACTTATGGCAACCCTAAGGAAACCATATCATGGGGTTTTCTTGACAAGATTTGTTCAGAGGGGGCTCGTCATTGCCTTTCTCTGAGGCTGAGAGACTATGGCCATTTCCGCACTATACTGTTATAGTGCTATCATTCCACTTTCAACATCCTGTGGAATTCTGGGGTTTGTGGTTTACTGAGGCCAAAGAGTTCTCTGGCTGAGAATTCTAAAGGACCCTCCCTGAACTGCAAAGCCCAGGATTCCATAGGATGTTGAAAGTGGAGTAATAGCACTATAACAGTGTAGTGCAGAAACGGCCTATGACTTGCCCAAGGAGAGTTTGAGAGTGTTGTCAATAAATCTTAATGGCCTGGGATAGATCAAGAAAATAAAATGCACACTGAAAGTTATAAAGTAACTTGTCTGGCTGTTTCTAGTGGGTTTCCATGGCTGAGTGGAAAATCAAACCCTGGTCTCCTGGGTTGTAGTCCAATACTCAAACCACTACACGGCAGTAGTGTGCCAGTGAGATCTCAAAAGGGAAGAGAGTCACCATTTTGATAGCAAGACATGTCCTTTTCAAGTTTCAAATGTACTGGCTGACACCTGGAGAACAAATACATTTTGATTAAAGTGGGGGGTAACTGGTAAAAGTTGGTTCTGAATACTTTCCAAATACAGGCCAAAATCGCTTCTTTTGAGATTAAATAAACTTTTGGCATTTGCCGACAATACAGTAATTTTGGGAGGGCCATACCAACACCAAATGTTGGGGCCCAATACAGATCGTTATATAAAATGAATAATTGTAGGGATCCCACACAATTGTTTTCATTCACCTCTAGAGGGCTGATAGATATTTGGAGACAACAGAAATCCTAGGTGTCAAGAAAAGATCCACTTCTCAAATTCACACAATCTTTACTCAAGAATAAATCATTTATGGGTTTCTATCAATATCCTTAATGAAACAGAGGAGATATAAATATTACAAGCTATAGTTTCTAACTATTCATTTACCCACATATCTCACTTGGGAGATTACCTAACATTTGGAGTAGAATTAAAATCTGGTGCTTAGACCAAGCACTCCTCTCTAAATCTTCATTTGTGAAAGACTTAAGTGACCTCACATATGTCCCGAAAAATCATCTGGGACATAACAAAGGCTGTTGTTAGGAGGATACACAGTAAGGAAAAACTGAAAAGGACAAAGTGAAGAATTTAAGAGACAAAAGCTGGTTAGCAAAATTTCAAACTTAACTATGACCCATTTTAGATTTAAAGAACAGAATTCACTATAGAGAAAATTAAAAGAAAAAAGTGGTTGCCTTAGATCTTGACTAAATTCAATCTACAGTGATCATGACAAAAAAGAGACTATTTTGAGAGGAAAAACAAAAATTCTCATTTGCTTTCTAGTGTAATAAAGGAACAAACTGTTATTCCCTGCCTTGGAGGCTCTGACAGTGAGGAGGAAGGTTCTGAGTCTGAGGCAAAAGTGTGCCTGGAGGAGGATAACAACCAACAGCAGGGGGCTGAGCGGGGAGAACTGGTCCAGAAGCAAGTGTCAGAAGATGAAGCAATACAGACGTCTACCTTGACAGAACAACACCGAGAAAAGGAAGGACTCAGGTGTTCAGCTCATTTATGTAACAAATGAGCCTTAATGAGGGACCACCTGCATCAACATCATTAGTCCATATAAGACAAATAGCTGGTCTATCTCCCCAGGGTTGACAAGTGATCTTTCTGGTTGTGGCAGCCCTGTGCAAGTACCTTGTTTGCTAAACACTGAGTCTCTTTGGACCTCTGCCTGTCTGACAATGATTCTGATTATTTATTTATTTACTTATTTATTTACTTATTCAATATGTTTGTAGGCTGCCTTTCTCCCGGAATTGGGATCCAAGGTGATTTCCAACAATAGATACACATTAAAACACATTAAAAACATTACACAGATTAAACATATTAAAAACATTTAAAACAGTTAAAAACATTAAAACATTGAAATCATAAAACACGTGATACTCAATTTACAAGTTAATAACCAAAGCTATCCAGCTCCTGTAAAAGCCTGTTTGAACTGAAAAGTTTTGCCTGCTGGCAAAAGGAGAGCAAAGAAGGGACATGCCTAGCCTCCTATAGAAGAGCATTCCACAGGGTGGGAGCAGCCACTGAGAAGGCTCTCTCCCGTGTCCTCACCAGCCTGAGATGATGTGGGACAGAGAGAAAGCCTTTCCCAGCAGATCGTAAAGGTCTAGCTGGTTTGTACAGGAAGATACAATCTTTCAGCTAGCCTGGACCTAAGCCATTTAGGGCTTTATAGGTCATAACCAGCACTCTGAAATGTGCCCAAAAAGTGGATTGTTATGCTCTGGAATGTTGGACTCTTGGCTTGGACTTGAATTTGTTTTGGTCTCTTGGCTTGGATTTCGATTTGTGTGGACTACTCCCTCTCTGTCCCTGCTGTGAGTAAAACTCTATTCCTCCAGCCTGCTAATTTGCTGCCTGGACTGTCTGGGACAAACAGGTTGCTTATCTGTAACTGTGGTTCTTCAAGTGGTCATCTGTGCCCTCACACAATGGGAATCTTCGCGCATGCACAATAGCTTTTCGGAGAATTCCAGAGCTGAGCAGCTTGGCGGGAGCCCCTCCCCCATCCGGTACTGAGTATGCTCAGTTCCCCCAAGCTAATGGTCTCTCCTTAGTTTCAAAGTCCGCCAAAGCAAGACCTGAAAGAGGGGAGGCTGGGCGAGTGTGTGTGAGGGCACAGATAACCACTCGAAGAACCACAGTTACAGGCAAGCAACCTGTTCTTCTTCTTCGTGGTCTCTGTGCTTCACACAATGGGAGGCTGAGTAGCTTACCGCTGGATGGCGGCTCAGGTCCTAGAGGACAGAAGACAGTACTGCATGGCTGAAGCAAGCATCACACCAGGCCCTACAGTCAAGGCAGTAGTGGCGGACAAAGGTTGAGGGCCACGACCATGTAGCCACACAGCAAAGCTCCTGCAGGTTAACTCCCCCGAGAAGGGCTGCTGAGGAGGCCATCGCCCTGGTAGAATGGGCCCAAAGCAAAGCCAGGTGAGGTTGCCTGGCAAGTTCATAGGCAAGGTGAATTATCTGGGCAACCCATTTGGAAAACCATTGAGAGGAGACTTTATGATCTTTCCAACACCTACCGTAGCACACAAAAAGCGGGGGAGTCTGATGGAAGGTGGAGGTCTGTTGAAGGTAAAAGGCAAGTGCACGGCGCACGGCGAGCGAGTGAAGAGAGCGCTCGAGGTGTGATGCAGGGTCTGGATAGAAAACAGGTAGAATCAAGTCTTGATTTATATGAAAATTAGAGACTACTGTAGGAAGAAAAGAAAGACCACGATGGAGGACCACTTTGTCCCGGTGGAACACCAGGAATGGTTCATCACAACACAACGCAGTTAGTTCTCTTGCCCGCCAGGCTGAAGTGGCAGTAACCAAGAACGCCGTCTTCATAGTGAGGAGGAGGTCATCAGACACAGCCATCGGTTCAAAGGGATGGCGTATGAGTTGGGACAGGACAAGCAACAGTGACCATGGAGGAAGCGGTGGAGTGACAGGAAGATACAGGTGTTGAAGGCCCTTGTCAGGGCTCCAGGCGTGGCCGCGCTGGCGGGCGCCGCAGAGGCCGATGCCGGCGTTACCTCCGAGGAGGAGGACGCGGATCCGGGCCCGTCGGAGGCCGTGGGCGGCGGCAGCGGCCACGTGGCCGAGTTTGCGTACAACAACGCCGTCCATGCCTCCACCCAGCAGTCCCCATTCCTGGCCAGCTACGGCTTCCACCCGCGGTGGTTCCCGCCGGTCGGGGCACCGTCCGCGGTGCCCGCCGCGGACCGATGGCTCCAGGAGCGGCGGGCCATCCAGGAGCTACTGCGGGAGCAGCTGGAGCTTGCTAAGGAGGCGTACAAGCGGGGAGCAGACCGGCACCGGCAGCCGGGGCCGCCTCTGCGGGTTGGGGACCGTGTCTGGTTCTCCACGCGCTTCCTACCGCCTGGGCGGCCTAGCCGCAAGCTGGATGCCCGGTACATAGGTCCTTTTGCCATCCGGGCCCAGGTGAACCCCGTGGCCTTCCGGCTCCAGCTCCCGTGCAACCTACGGGTCCACCCGGTGTTTCACAGGTCGCTGCTCCAGCCAGCCACGGGGGTGCGTCTGGACACCGGCCCCGGCGTCCCGCCGGCTCCGGTGCTCGTCGGCGATGAGGCGGAGTCCGAGGTGGCTGGGATCCTCGACTCCCGCCGGCGGCACGGCCGTCTACAATACTTGGTAGACTGGCAAGGGTATGGTCCGGAGGAGCGCACCTGGGAGGACGCAACGGACGTCCATGCGCCGTGGTTGGTGCAGGCCTTCCATCGCCGCTACCCGGCCAAGCTGCATCCCCCACGAGGGGGGCAACCCTGGAGAGGGGAGTGATGTCAGGGCTCCGGGCGTGGCCGCGCCGGCGGGCGCCGTGGAGGCCGACGCCAGCGTTACCTCTGAGGAGGAGGACGCGGATCCGGGCCCGTCAGAGGCCACAGTCGGCAGTGGCGGCCACGTGGCCGCCGCGGAGGGCTCCGCCGCCAGGGGGGATCGCTGGGACGCCACGGCAGATGCCGATCCCGGCAAGGGTCTTCCCCGCGGGACGGAGGCCGCCGCCGCGGATCGTCCCGCCGCTGCGGAGGTCGCTGGCCCGGCTCCCAGGCCGCTGGGCGTGGCGGACGAGGATCCACGGGAGGAGGCGGACCCCGGGCCTGATCTCGGGGCACCGCCTACTTGCGAGGCGGCCTCGGAAGAGGCTGAGCCTGCCGCCATGCCGCCGACGTTCCTGCAGCGGCGGCGGTTCAAGGAGGCCAGCTGCCGCTCCCGGCGGCTGCAAGAGAAACACCTGGGGGCAGGGAGCTCCCAGCTGTAGCACAGCTGCGAGCCCAGCCACATGCTCGGCCCGGATTGGCCACTGGCCCGGTCTGCAGGCCTTTTTAGGCAGGCGCGGGGCTGGGGTAGGCACGGAGCAACAACCGTCGGCTTCCCGTGCGTCTGTCGCCCGTGCCTTGTTCCAGTCCAGCCCGTGCCTGCGTGCTGCTGCCCGGCTCCTCCAAGACCCTTCCCTGCGTTAAGGTGCTGTAACCATTTTGTGTTCAGGGTGAGGCAACCCGTTGTTATTTTCTGTTAGTGCCTGCTGTGAAGGCAAACCTCAGTTCCAGGCCGTTTGCTCGCGGCAGCACTCCTGAGTGACTGTTTTGGGACGTGGCTGGTGGCCGTCCCGGCCCAGCCCCTGCTTGACCTCAGCCCGCGCTGACAGCCCTTGAGGAATTGCTTCACTGTAGTGTTCCAGAAAAGGGCAGAAGAAGGAGAACCCTGTGGCTGACAGGCGACGATTGTGGAGAGATAAACTTTCAGAGAAGAGAAGACGAGGCCCTGATCCCGTAGCACCAGGAGGAAGTGAAGCATTGTGGACAGGGAGGTAGGAGAGGCAGGCTCATCACAGGAGACGGCAAAGGCCACAAACTTCTTCCATTTGTACTCGTAGGACTTACGAGTCGATTCTTTCCTTGCAGCCATGAGAACAGCCTGAATAGTGGGGGTAGTCTAGAATGTTATCCTCCAAAAGTGCAGGTGGAGAAGAGGGAGGTCTGGGTGCAAGACCTGACCCCCCCGAATGAGAGATGAGGTGTGGCGGATTCTGGAGCCTAATGGTGTGGCCCCACGCCATGGTGAGGAGGGGACCAAACCAATGCTGCCTCAGCCAGCAGGGAGCGACGAGGATGGCATCTGCCTTGTTTGTTGCAATCTTCCCCACCACTCCACCTAGGAGAGGAAACGGTGGAAAGACGTAAAGGAACTCTCTCTTCCACGCATCACCAAGAGAGCTGGGGCCCAGGCCGGCTCTTGAGCAATAATGGGAATACTTCCTGTTGTGATAGGTCGCGAAGAGATTGACAGTTGGAGTGCCCCATCGGGACACTACCCGCCGGAAGGCAGCATCGGACAGGAACCATTTGTGATGACACGTAGTGTCTCTCCTCAACATGTCCGCTGTCACATTGTCCCGCCCCGCAAGGTGGACCGCAATGGGGTGTATCTGTAGTGAAATGCACCAGTCCCAGATGCATAGAGCCAAATAGAGCAGAGTGGAAGAGTGAGTGCCTCCCTGCCGCTTCACGTAACAGACAACTGTTGTATTGTCTGATAGGATCTGGATGGTCCGTCCGATAACGAGGTTTCAAAAAGCCTGAAGCGCTTTGAAAATTGCCAGAAGCTCCAACACATTGATATGAAGACGCAACTCCAGGCCAGCCCAGTGGCCTTGGACTGCGCAACCATGACAGTGAGCTCCCCAGCCCAGGAGAGACGCGTTGGTCATGATAGTGAGAGTTGGACGGGGCTCCCAGAACGGCATCCCTAATAAGAGATGGCTTGGGGACAGCCAGCAACGAAGTGAGTCCTGCACCAGACAAGGCACCCAAAGAACACGAAGTTGATCATCGAGGAGAGGGTCGAAACATCGGAGAAACCAGTGCTGGAGAGGGCAAGCACGAAGATGGGAGGAATAAGTGACTACTGTCGTCGCAGCCATGTAGCTTAGACGCTGTTGAATGTTGCAGGCGGAAACAGACGGACTGCGCAGGACGGCAGCTACAGCCTGTTGCAGAGTCCATGCACGCCTCAGAGATAAGAAGGCCCTGGCTTGAGTCGAGTCGAGAGTGGCCCCGATGAAATCTAGGATGCGTGAGGGCTCGAGGTGGGATTTCTTGGGGTTCACTCTGAGTCCGAGATCGAAAGGAGGGAGAGAGCAATATGGATGTCCTCATATAGCTTTTGTTTGCAGGATGCCACCAGGAGTCAGTCGTCCAAATAGGGGAAGACCAGAACATTCTTCATGCGGAGGTAAGACACCACAGGGTCTAGGCACTTTGTGAAGACCTGGGGGACGGTGGAGAGGCTGAAGGGAAGAACCTTGCATTGGTAGCAGAAGCTGTCATCGCAAAGTGGAGGTACCTCCTGAGCTGGGGCAAATGGAAATGTGGAACTAGGCGCCCTATGGATCGATGGACGCGAACCAGCCCCAACACCTCAGAAAAGGTAGAATCGGGGACAGAGTGACCATCTTGCCCGGGAGGGCAATGAAGGAGTTCACCCCCCGAGCTCCAGAATGGGTTGGAGCGTGCCATCTGATTTGGGTACTGTGAAGTACTGGGAGAAGAAGCCCGTTTTTGCTGCGGGTGGAAGTTGCTCTATGCCCCTTTGAGAAGGAGGGTCTCTACCTCTTCAAGGAAGGCCGGGCTGGCAGGGGTAGAATAGAAGACGCTGAGAGGAGGAGTACTTCAAAACTCCATGGCATAACCAAGACGAACTACAGTCAAAACCCATGAGTCCAAAGTCATGTTCCACCAGATGTTGAGGTGGCAGGCCAATCTTGTGGTTCTGGCAAGGGGGTTGGGCAAGTGGAAAAGGAGCAGAGCTGGCGACCTGCAACGGAAGTCAAAAATGAGATTTGGCTGTAGAGGAGGATTTCTTGGAAGATGGTTGGCAATGTCTAAAGGAACAGCAGGAAAAGGCAGGTAAGGAAGATTGCAGAGATGAGCAGCGAGGAGAGCATGACTTGTAAGAGTAAGAAGGGCGCCTCCAGGAAGAACGTGATGAAGGTGGCCTTCTAGGTTGGGCTGAGGAGTGAAGGCTCAACTTTTTAGCTATCAGGTGAGCTTTCACAAGTTGGTCCATCGCCTCGTCTGCAGTTGCATGGAACAGCCCTTGGCCATCAAAGGGCAGGTTCTCAATACACTTTCGCCTATCCTCAGCGGACTGGAGCCACGCGAAACGGCGGAGAGCAATTGCACCGACCATCATACACGCCGCACCCTCAGCAGCATGTCAAGAGAACAAAATATGTTGATTCAAAAGGGCCACAGACTAGTTAAAATATTGAACAGCAGTGGCCCTGTGATCATCCAGCAGGTGGGAGAGGAAGGGAAAGAATCTATCCCAGATGTTGCATTGATAGGCCGCCAGGCAAGCTTGAGTATTGGAGATCCTGGCAATCAATGAGGAAGCAGAATAGAAGCTACGGCCAAAGACATCTAAACGGCGGCCCTCGCAATCAGGCGGGGTCGTATGAGCCCATTTGCCCCCTTTAGTTTGGGACGACTCAACAACAATCGAATTTGGAGTCAGATGATTGAAGAGAAAATCAACATCTTTCTTCTGGGTGCAGTAGAGATGTTGCAGGCAGTGAGGGAATGGTTGAAGCAAAGCTGGCTGGGCTCAAAGGTATTTCAAAACCTCCTGCAGGATGGGTAGAAATGGAATCGGAGCCATCGACGGGGGGCGAGAATCGACATAGTGGAAGACCAGGTCCTGTATAATAGGAGCGGGTCCAGAGATGTCGAGGCCCAAGGTAGTGGCCATGCAGACTAAGACTAAGATATCTGAGAATCATAGAATCATAGAAATGTAGAGTTGGAAGAGACCACACGGGCCATCCAGTCCAACCCCCTGCTTGATGTTCTCAGGAGCAGAATCGTGAAACGGGTCACCAAACGCTAGAGGCGGTAAGGTGTGAGATTGCGATGTGGAATCCGTAGAATCACCGTCGGAATCATAAGAACCAGAAGAAGGAGACGATGAGCGAAGGGATTGAGACCGATGATGTCGGGCTGGTCTCGTTGCAGAAAGAATAGCAGATGGAGCAGAAGCCAGTAGAACAGTTGGGGCCGGCAGCGAGACTGGAATTTGCACTGGTACCGAGGCCGGGGTACTAATCAGTACCGAAGTCAATGCCGACGAAATGGGTAGTATGATCGGGATCGGTGCAATGACAGATTGTGTCGACAACAAAGCCGACAGAGATGTTGGCAGAATGGATGCAGGCTGAATGTCCGGCAGAGGCCATGACACCGTGGCTGTCACCCGAGGAGGAGGTGAAATGGCCCGACCAGGAGGTGATGGGTCTCATGACAGGTGGTGAGACCGAGAGCGGCAGTAGTAGGCCGATCGAGACCGAGAACGGGATCTGAAGTGGCAATACTGAGGGGAACACTGGTAACGAGATCCTGAAGGGGACCGTGATGGAGAGCATGAACACTGAGGATGGTAAGGAGACCAACAACGAACATTGGGATGGTACCGATAGCGGTAGGCCAGCAAGTAAGAGTGGCAGGAGCCGGGTTGCTCTTCCAAAGATGTTCGTCGCCGTACCTGGCGATATAGGAGACCGAGGAAAAGGGGGATCCACTCTTGCCAGCAAAGGCTCATAAGCGGTGAGATGCTGGTAGTCCTGACAACGTGGGGATCTACCCTATTCACTATGTCCCGGAGAGTGAGCCACACTAAGCTGTGGTCAGTCTCAGGAAACAGCCCAAGGAGCATCTGAAGCAGGCAGACAGTCAAACTTGGGATGGCCAGGAGAGAGGGTTGGAGCCATCGGAGTTTGCAGGCAGCCATCTCCAGAGTGGCCAGAGGTCACAGGCAAGGAAGCCATCGGCAAGGATCAACGGTCCAAGTTGGAACCCAGAGGCACAGTAGCCTGGACCGACAGTACTGGGAGCTGAGTAGCATCCCGTACTAGTGAAAAGGGCGGGAGCATCCTCCTCCTCGACAGTGGACGTCGCAGGCTGCTTTGGCAGAGGAGTCGGTAAGAGACCAAAAGAGGCAGGTCAAGTAGCCAACGGACGGGTAGCAGGAGAAGGAGAGCAGTGCTTCCCCCTTCTCCTCTTCTTCTTTTCCTTGTTGGAGGAAACAGAAGGATGGTGCGACGAGGTGCATTTATGCTCCGCCAAGGTAGAGACCTTGCGATCTTGTTGTGAGGTCAAAGTGGCATCTCCAGAGGCTTGGACAGTAGGCATCTTGGAGAACTTTGGACAAAATCGGTGGCAAGGTCGACAAGGCTGCCGTCAGTACCGGTACTGAGGCTGTCGATACCGAAGGAGTGGACGCTACCGATAACTTCAGGGTCGAAGTAGAGGATGTCATAGAAGGTGCCGATACTGACACGGTGGACAGAGTGGTATTCAAAGAAGCCTGCTCCTTAATGTGAAGGGACTATTCCCAACAATAGGATTTCAACCAAGAAGCTCTACTCTTAAGAGTCTGTGAGCTGAAGTCCTTACCAATAGAGCAGGCCCTAACGTAATGCCCTCCCCGAGGCAGAACAAACATTCAGGGTGGGTGTCCAAAAGGGAGACCTTATGGCCACAAGACACGTACAACTTAAACAAAGATGACATAAGAAGGGGGGAAGAGTTCTTACAGTGTTTGTTGTAAAAGACGAAGAAAAAAAGCCAAGAATCGAGGAACTGCTCAGTGAGGAAACCTTCCGAGCTGCTAACAGGTCGGTGGATGAAAAGAAACTGAGGAGAGACCATTAGCTTGGCAGGACTGAGCATGCTCAATACTGGATGGGGGAGGGGTTCCTGCCAAGCTGTTCAGCTCTGGAACTTTCCGAAAAGCTACTGCGCATGTGCAAAGATTCCCACTGTGGGAGGCACAGAGACCACGAAGAAGAAACAACATATATATGTATATATATATGTGTGTATATGTGTGTATATATATATGTATATGTATATGTGTGTGTATGTATGTATGTGTGTGTGTGTGTGTGTATATATACACATACATACACCAGTCTGGCTAGAGTTCATTATGCAAGTCTGGCTAGATGTTATTATGTAATACATGTAATTATGTAATAAAGCTAAAGAATGGTCAAATTTACAGATCATTGATGGAATATTAATTGCTGTATACCATTCCTAAATTAATATCTAGAGGTGTAAATTCAAAAATTTACAATAAGCTATCAGAATAGTTGTATCAGAAATACTGTTAAAAGTGATCTGGAAAACAGATTTAGGTATACAAATACCTAAAGATCTGGTTAAAAATGCCCTTCAAATCAATCTCATCACTCATTAGGGAAAGGAGTTACAAGATTATTTACAACCGGCACCACACCCGTTAAACTCTCTTTGTATTCTAACAATGTTGGTGGAAAGAGATCCCTTATGTAAGTGGCTCTACTTTCCCAGAATCTCCCATTTATGGAATGAGGTACTTTAGCTTAGGGAAAAACTACAGTGATAAAATTGAATGTAGACATAAATTACTTTTATTAACATTATTTGTGCATATAAATAGAAACCTGAAGAACAAGTATCTAATTTCACAATGGTAACAATGTTAATAACTAAGAATGGAAAGTCTGCTCTTCACTTAGAACTTCTTGGACTTAGCTTTAAAGAAGAAACTAACTTTTAAAGTTGGATTTCTTTGGGGAGAAATAAAAGAAGATTATTTTTCAGTAACTTTCTAAACAATAACATTGAACAGCACAGTGTTTTCTTCTCTCGCTGGAAATTCTGGAGTGACGTTGTTTCAAACTAAGCATGAAATTACATTAATCATATCTTGCTTCTTAAAGCCCACAATTTTTGACAGATTTATATGAAGTCACATTCATTTGGTATCTTTCACTTTTGATTTTTTTTAAATGCTTTTTTAATAATTTATTACCATTCTCTATATTCATCTACCCTTGAATGCATCGTATTCAATTGTTTAACAATAAAATCAAAAAATTGAGGAGAGAAGGAACTCTTTCACTGGTTCCCTTTAAAAAAACATAATATGCAAAAAGTACTGATGTTTAAGAAACATGCTAATAAATAATAAACTAAGAATTTGCGAAGAATCAGTTGACATGGGAATGAAACGAGGAGAGTTGTATTCAGATTAATCTCATCTGTTATGAATACAATAACACTACAGTTGTTATTGTTTTCAAAATTAGTTTTAAAAAAATGAAAATAGGTATTTTTCAAGTAATTTTCTCAAGCCCTGTCAACTGCTTCCATCATACCTAGTGTTAAAATGCACAGGCTTCATTGTATTTCCCATTTTAGAAAGCAGGTTAGCATGTGCAAAAATCAATGAAGCAGCTGGTATTAGTTCAACTGGAAATGAGGAAGGGGGGTGATTTGATCTTTCATGAGTCCCATTCAGACACTGGCAAACTGAGTACAGTAAATATACGAGGCAACTTATGTCAGCCCTACTGCCTTCATCTCAACATAAATGGTGTCAAAGGACAGGATTTAGCATTCTAATCCCCACTCTAATCCAGCTCATATAGTAATTCTCTTATTAGAGCTACCGAGTCATCAAATCTGTGTAATGTAAATCTAGGGTGGATCAAATTCCTGGAAGATATCAGTCGTAGACTCTACCATAGCAGCCACTAAACTATACTGATATAACATGGAAGACTTCCCCACCAATTATATTTTTAATTTTTATTTTGATGTATTATTGCTTACCACTTAATTACTTACATTAAGTTTTCTCATTTTTGAAACCTGGCCTTCTCTCCCTGTACATAAGTCCAACTGTTTATGTTTTTATTGGTAATATCACAAATAGCATTCCAAATAGAAAAGTATATTATTACTATTATTATTCCTGTCTTCTCAGTGGGGGACTGAAGGCTGCTTATAATAGATTTTAAAGTATAGTTTAAAACATTATTAAAAATTAAAATCAGTTAGAGGAATCAATTAAAATTTAAATCAGTTAAAAACATGAACCATAAAAAGCACAACAGAATACAAAGAGTGCTAAAACCTCAGATGGCTGAAATTTAGAAGAAAGTAGAAGCTGGCAAGGAGTACTTAAAAATACTTAGGTACATATAGGACATTCTGTTATCATTTTCCCTGTGTTTTCTCACACAACCTACAGCTTCAGAACCTATCACTTCTAATTGGTTTTATTAATTCCTAACTGAACAGGCTTAACTTGTAGTCAGCAGGTTTAATTAAGCTAATCCCCTTAATTACCCATCCTTTTTTTTCTCTTTCTCTCCTAGAGTCATCGCCTACATTCCTCTCTAACTGCGTTGTATCCAAGACAAGCAGCCAACATGGTGAAAGCTACATGTTAATCTGCACAGCTCACTGAGAAGGCTTACATTTGTTCAAAAAAGTTTCAGGAAAGAGCAAAAATATTTTTACAAGTTAAATATGTTTTACTGATGTTCACAATTGCTATTTTCTTATGAAGATATGAACCCATTGTCTCAAGGCAGCACTTACAAGAAAAAGGGTTTTATAGCACTTCTGCTGATCTCTAGGTTCTCTCCTCTTTAGTTTCCTTGTCCTCTTGGAATTCTCCTTACTATTTTGCTTGCCTCACAGCACTTCCGACTTAATGAGAGGGGTCAGTAACCTATGACTCTCTAGCTATTTCTGGATTCCTGGTTTCATGAACTCCCGAAACAGCTAATGGCTAGTTTAAAAAAAGGGGGGGGGAGTTCTAAGGCAACATCTGAGGGGCAACAGATGTCTGGCCCCTGCTCCAAAACCTATACGAAGTTTTTTCAAAAATCTGAATGTTCATTCTATGTATACACCTGGCATGGCCACCCAGCTGTTTTTGCTTATTTCAGTGCCATGGCAGTTAAAAACAAGAAGGGGAGGGATCAATTTCTAGGAAAACTTTTTGCTACCACATTTCTAAATTTTAGATGTGAATGGTCCCAAGACCAGAATCCTGCCCACAGCAAAACCAGGGGGTGCTGAAATCAGTCTAGGCATCTTCCAAAGTTTCTCAGTCCACTAAATACAGATACCCTATAGAAAGTCACAGAAAAACATTTTTACATATATAACAGCAGAAAGTGTCTTTATGTTTCCATTGATTATTGGGTGCCTTCAAGTTGTTTTGAGGTCGGGTGATCCTCATGTGAATCTATCACGGGGTTTTCTGGGACTAAGTGTGTTTGACACATTCAACATCACCCAGTGGCTTCTGCAGACAAGTAGGGAATCAAGCCCTCTGTCCTGTTTTGTCAAGGGTCCCAGTTCAAAGCTGAGTCTGTCACGCAGTAGAAGTAGTAGCAGCCACAGACATAAGCAGAAGCTTACCAGTCAGGCAATTACAGTTCTCAGGTCCAAGCAGTCCGAGTCAACACAACAAGGTGATAAATCATGGGCATCAATCCAAGCAAGCAACAAGCAGTGCGGTCAGAAACAACGCAAAATTCAATGTCCTTCAGAAACACAAGCCAAGAATCAGGAGACAAAAGAGGTTGCTTCCTCCAGAAGGGTTGTCACCAATGACCTCCATCAGAGAAGTGCTAGAATATTTATGGTCTGGCAGCTTTCCTCAGTTGTTGCTTCATTAATGAGTATGTGATACATGAACACTCTGAATGGTACACTGCCTTCCTTTGTACCCGATTGCATTAGTATCCTCGAGTCCATGCCTGTGTGCTGTGGCGGGTTTCAAAAACTGGTATGTCCCCTTGTCCTTCTACTTCACTGTCTGTGTCAGAGTCTGATCCTAGGTCTTGAGACCAACACAAAGCACCCTGGTTTCCAGGGTCATAAACCAGTGCTCAAACCACTACATCACATTGGCTTTCTTAACTATTACAGACTATCCAAAATATTTTCCAAGTATGCAATGAGACATATTTTTATTAAAGGATCTGTATTTAAGAAACATTTAAAAATAGAAACTCATACTCATATCTTTCTAAATTTAAAACAGAGGTGAAGATTTTGTTTTTCAAAACTGCATAAATTATTTTTATTTATCAATAAAATGTTTTTCATTATTTTCTCTTGGTTTTATTTCACAATGTAGACATTACAATATTGTCTAATCTGTTCCTTTAAATAATCCATTCTTTTATATTTCTAATTCAGTTGATTTGCAATATTTGGCATAACTGAACTGCAGATAGCACACAGCTATTCTATTCACTCTACAAACTCATACACGTTTATTCAAAATTCCATTTCATTCAGTGGATTATACTCTTAAGCAAGAGGATATGAGATTGTACCCTTTTCCATATATTATTATTACATTATTTTATACTGTGTTTTTTGTTCTCCTAAAAAAGAATAACTGAGCTAAACTTATAGCATATCCCTCCCCATAAATCCATTAAAATATTTACCTTGTTCTAGTATTTTTTCCATAAGAGAGCAAATCCATTGTAAGAATCTTGATGGCACTACTAACATTCCACCACTGTGAATCATCCTACTTATTCTCCTTATCATTGCAGATTAATAGGCTGATATCTAACCACTATTCCCCATCTATCTCTAACATTGTTTTGGAAAAGTTTTTTTTTTAATCTCTTGTCTGAAGCCAACTCTACTATAACTCACAAAGTTTGTCTTTTTGCCTTGGCAACAATGAAAATTCAGGCAAAATATATTTCTGACATCCCAGCTAATTATTCTAGGAATGATCTTAACTAACCGCAGCACTGTTTCTTAATTTTGATATATTTAATCCTATTGAATTATTTAAATATTTATTTTTATTTCCCATTTAAGTATTTTAGATCTAAACCTGATTTATTCCATTTGGTACCTTAGTCATTTATTTTGTATACTAATGGCCTTTGGCCTGAGCTGCAATAAAAAAAAACTATACCATTTTAAATCAATTTTCTATTCCATTCCTATTTAAGAAAAATCTGTTTCCTTGCCTCTGAATTATATTCCTCATGTTCTATATACATTTTATCATGACCTTTTTTACATGGTTAGTTTTGTGAGATTTCATCATTCTTCAAAACAATTTCCACGTATTTAAAATGCTGTCTTAAATCCCAAACCCTTAGTTGTCAAAATCTTTACTTTAAAAGTATTCAAAGCATTAATTGGTTCTCACCATACTGTTTCTCCTTAAGATAACCATATTAGAAAATCCTATAATACACAGTTTAATCCCCAAAAGGAACCTCATCCTGGTGGCTGTGAGGAGCTACAAAGATCATGTCACCAGCATGAAAAGGTGAGAAGAACAGCATTTTCTTTATCCTTTACTTCTAAATGTCATTGGCATTATTTGGAACATTAAATTTCAAGATCTCTAAAAGCTAAATACAAAACTGTTAGTCCCAAAGAGAGAACACACAAAGAACTGATGGGACTTATGTAAGTACTGGTTTAGGTCACACACATTCAAGAAAGAACCATTTGAAGGTGAACTTACATTTTTAGAAATGAAGTGGAAGCTGCACTCAGGGCACTTGAGACAGATGATATATTAATAGCGTTGCTTCAGTCTACAGAGACAGAATCTACTCTAGTTCTAACTGAAATCTGTTAACAAATATGAAAACAAAACAATAGGCTAGACGGGAAATGCCCAATATACATTACAATCCCCAAGAAAGGAGAAACCAGGGATTGTAGTAACCACAGGACTACTGTATTAATTTACCATGCAAGCAAAGCCATGCTCAACAAACACTTCTACCACATAGACAGCAAGAAATGTCTAAGCCAAGAAATGTTCAGACTGAATTAAGGAAAGGAAGAGGCGCTACGGATCATATCGTAAACATACTAAATAATAGAGTGCTCCAAACAATTTCAGAAAATCAAACTGTGCTTCAATCACCGTAGCAAAGCCTCTGATTGTGCAGATCATGAATAACTATGGCTCACTCTTAAAGAAATGGATATGCCACAATATTTGATTGTCCTGATGTGTAACCTGTACTCAAGACAACAGCAACCATCAGGACAGAATACAGAGAAATGGAATGGTTTCCAATTGGCAAGGTGGTCAGGCAAAGCTGCACTTTATCATCCTATCCATTTAATCTGTATGCTAAATACATGATATGTAAAGCAGGATTAGACTCAGAGGAAGAAAGAGTGAAAGCTGGAGGAAAGAATATCAACAATTTAAAATATACAGATGGTACCATACTACCAGCAGAAAATAGCAAAGACTTGGAACGACTACTGAATAAAGTGAAGGAAAAAACTGCAAAGATGGATTTACAGTTTTTTATATATATATATATAAATAATGACCCACAGATGATTTACATTAAATTAGACAACGTAGACATTGAAATAGTTCCAGACTTTCCATGCCTTGGCTCAGTCAATCAGAATGGAGACTGCAGTCAAGAAATAAGAAGAAGACTAGGACTTGGAAGGGCAGTTATGGAAGAAAACAGACAAGATCCTGAAGTGTCAAGCTATATAATTGAATACTAAAGTTAGGACTGTCCATGCCATTGTATTTACAATTTCCATGTATGGTTGTGAAAGCTGGATAGTGAAGAAAGCTGAAAGGAAGAAAATCAACTCATTTGAAATGTGGTGCTGGAGAAGAGTTCTACAGATACCATGGACTGCTAAAAAGATAATTACAGTTGGCCCTCCACATGCACAATTTCTTCATCTGTGGGTTCAACAAATCACAGCTCAAAAATATTCAGGAAAAAAAAATCCAAAAAGCAAACCCTAATTTTTTCATGCACCGAGCACTATGCTGACATGTGGACATACTCTGCTATAGTTTCCCACCATTTCACAGATCCTCAGGCTCTCTCCATCACTTGTCTGAGCTGTTTGCCATTTTATACAAGGGTGACTTGAGTACCAATGGTTTTTGTTAATGGATTTTGGTACTGAAACCAAACCACAGTGGATACTGAGGGCCCACAAGAGCAAATCAAGCCTGAGTTCTTTCTGGAAGCCACAATGACTAAACTGAGACTGTTATACTCTGGATATATCATGAAACAGAATGACTCACTGGAAAAGACAATAATGCATAGTAAGAAGGCAGCAGAAAAAGAGGAAGACTGCACTACAAATGTAGACTCAATCAAGAAACCCTGAGCCTGCAAGACCTGAGCAGGGCTGTTGATGATAGGATATCTTGAGTGGTCTCACATTCATAGGGTCACCATACGTCAAAGTCAATTCAACAGATGGCTAAGAACAACAGAGTTCAAAAGCTATTACTCAAATAACAAAATGGGTAAGAATTAAATCAATTTAACTGGTCCCTAATCTAACTTCAGTGAGTATCTAAAATGCCTTCATCAGTCAAAATGCCATTAAACCTTTCCATTCCATCAGTCATTTTCAATTTCAGATATCAAAAGGAAAACTGCTTGAAGTGAAGGCTGAACCAACTAAACAAACCAAAGCTCAGTAATAGCTTGGAAGCTTTAGTGTAAGTAATAGCTTGGAAACTTCACATAACTATCAAACATCTCCTTCAATGTCTCTCATGTGTGTTAAAAAAAAACCTGGCGTGTTACACACTTCACCAAATAAAGAACGTATAATTTATTACACTCAAACCACTTAAGACGGTATGGCTTAACTACATTTTGCATACATTTTCCCCTATTATTCTCACTGTTTAATAGCCAACATTTCACAGATGACAGTAGCTTTCCTTCAACATCTATTAATTTGCTATGTTTACGCTGTTTAAGAGACGACAGGCTGAGCATTTCAAGACAGAGAAAGGAAAGGTTAATGAAACAATCAAAGGATCCCACTGAGAATAAGAAACACTGTCTTAGACAGACTACAACATCTTCAGTTCCATACCATACAAAGTGCAAATTCAAGTCTGAAACTGAATCAATCAATTCTATTGTCATGGAATGTGTATCTACATGACGCAGATATCACATTCCTACTTATTTGCTCCCAATGGAAAAACTTTCATGCTTGTATAGAACAAATTCCATAAAAAAATAAGAGTTTAGTAATTCATGCAAATAACAGTGGGGGGCACAGAAAGAAACCCTCGGGAGAAGTGTTTTTCACTTATATTTGAAAACCAAACTGGTCTACGTAGATGTATATACCAAGCTAGAGTGTTTCTCAATAAACCTTTTTCTTCTCAGTATTGAAAATTTCCCTCTTCTCTCAATAATCAGGCACAAAGAGGCTTCTGCAGCTTATTATTATTACAAGGATGACAGTGACAACCACACAAATCTGTTAAGATAAATTTATTTCTGCCAAAATATTCTTCATTATCCACACAGGTGTCTCAATTAAAAAGGCCCTGCTGGTGGCAAACCCTTTTCTCTTAAATTTAGTTGAAGCAGCAAATAAAATCTTTAAAGGTTACTTTCAATCCCAAAATATAAATGGCCCAGATACCCAGTTCCAAATATACCACCCCAAGCAATTTTTTTACTCCCCATTATGATCTAATAAACATGTGTTCTAAAAACCACAAAGAGAGAAGCCATAAAATGTGGGGGGGGGAGAATTTAAATATTTCTCTCACTCCTTATTACTTATAAGACTGAGATTCTAATACAAATCTTTATACAAAACATGTAATTAGTTTATCAGACGAGCAACAAACAAACCAAGGAACAAACCAAGAATCTTAGTTTGTAACAGTATTAGCTTTTTTCAGGTAATTTACCACAATGGAGCATATTAAAACTAAATGGTATAAAGACACATATAAAAAGGGCATGAACAAAATCTCTGCTTATGTTGAATTCTCAAAAAAAATATTCAAGTTTAAATCAACCTGTAAAACGCACCTTTTAATAAGGCAATTAATCAAGTCAGTTTAAGGTCATCATTAAGATAACAACTGCAGGATCATCTTCTGCAGGGTGATTATAATTGAGAAGTGGATGTAGTATAGCATAGTGGTTTGAGCATTGGACTTCGACCCTGGAGACCACAGTTCAATTCCCCAGTCGGTCATGAAAACCCACTGGGCGACCTTAGGCACATCACACACTCTCAGCCCCAGAAAACCCAATGACAGGTTTCCATTTAAGGTCACCATAAGTCAGGAAGAACTTGAAGGCACACAACAACAGTAGTACTACTACTATGTACACTGCTCTGGGAGTATTCTTCAGGAATGTGGATAGAAATCTCTGCTTGCAAATAAAAACACATATTTATTCACTGAATATAGAATAAGCACATTTACTGGATTAAGTACTGTTCTTTTTCCATTCTATACATTTTGTTCCAACTTACAAAATGTATAAAACAACTTATCCATCAAAAATGATGAGTTATCAAGAAGACTGAAAAATAGACAAACATTAAAGCACTGGTAGTACATAAGGTATAAGTCCAAGGCTACCATATGAAAAAATGTGATACAACAGCCTTGCAAAGCAAACCCATCTGGTGAGAGCCTTCCAGAAAGACAACCTGGACTTAGTGTATAATATCCTAAGTTCTACAGAAGAAAGGTAGGACATAAATTTCATTAACAAGTATATTTACTTATACTTCCTACTTCAATTTCAGAATAAAATAAAAATTCTTAGTAATTAGACTACAGACTGTGTTGCATGCTAGTTTCAGGCAGGCATTAGATGGGGCTACTTCAGTAACAGTCGTACTATGGTCCCTGAAATCAAACTGTGGCTTAAAACCTGACCTGCCTTGAGACAATTCCTAATCCACACTTGTAAATGTACAGCAGTAAGCAATGTGTAATACATATTTTGTACATTTGAGAGTTATTTAATGCAAACTCCTTGCAAGAAAATCAAACGTGCAGAGAAGAAAATAATGCTACTCTTCACTTCATATCTCCTTATGAAAACTTGGGCTTTCTTTTGAGCTAGACCAAAGAACCAAGTAGAATTTAAAACAAGGGTCTTGAGGATATGAGTAGCATCCTGGCCTGCATATACACCAAGGCCCTTTTCACACCTTACCTGGTGCTGCTGGTGTCGCAAGGGAATCACACGAGAAGCCTCTTCCAAGAGGCACTTGTGTCCTCTCTGTTTCCCTTCCACATTAGCTCCGTGCTGGCCAGAAGCAAGCATGAGCGCTTCGCCCGTTCCTTCCGCAGCGCAGCCAGGTACTTTCCCAGGCTGCGCTGCAGGAGGAAGCGCAATGGCTGCATGTCCAGAGCCTCCGCATGCAAGATAAGTGCGTGTGGGGCCTGGGAGGGACGCACGATCATGCATCATTTTCAGCAACAAGCCGAAAATGATATAATGCGTGATCACTGCCTACTGGCCTCAGGAGCATTGTGCTATTGCGAGGACGTCACATGAAACAGTCCTTGCAATTGCACGAAGCTCCTGAGGCCATTTCGCAACATGACTGGCATGTGAAAAGGGCCCAAGACAGCCATGCTTAGTTCTTTCTCCCCCTCTCACTTACACTACTAGACAGAAGAACCAAAATACAGTATTATGTTCAGGTCACACCCAACTCATCTCCAGAATCTGTAAGAAATACTTTGCTTCACTACTTAGCACAGCAAGTACATTCCATGGAAAAGCATCTCACTTCCAGTGCAAAAAAAAAAGTTATAGGCACAATTGTATTATATGTAGAATCACAGAGTTGGAAAAGACCACAAGGGTCACTGAGTCCAACCCCCACCACGCTGGAATACACAGTTAAACCACTCCCAACAGATGGCCATCTAGCCTCTGTTTAAAAACCTCAAAGAAGCAGACTACCACACTTTGAAGAAGCATATTCCCCTGTCAAACTGCTCTTACCATCAGGAAATTCTTCCTAATGTTCAGATGGTATATTTTTTTCCTGTTTTCTGGTAAATTAAGAAATTATAGTGAAAATAATTAATAAGTTATTTTTGTATCTGTGTCAAATGGAGAACACAGAAAGGCTCCAAAACATATTTCTTTTATTTGTTGATAACAACAAGCACAACCCATTCAAAACTAGCCCCATTTAAGCATAATTTAAGTAAATGAGAATGATTTAAGCACATCCTTAATGCTTCCACTGAATCAAACAAATACAGAAATTCCTACATTTTGATTGCACATACTTAATAGAGACTCATAAATTGCTTCTACAAATCTCCTTCAAAACATTTTCACTTCCTTTTAGAGTATACATATTGTTATATACCAAAATAGCAATATTTTTTACCTGGATTCAATACTAACATTCTTTCAGATTCTTAAGATTGTCCAATATACACTTAATACTTCATAATTTATTTAACCCAGGTTTAAAACAATGACTTAATATGCTAGGCACAGAATACAAAATGTACATTTTAAAAAATACATAGTGTTCTATACATGCATTCATGCAGTAATTGCTGTAAGTATAATGGGTCCCGCTTTTATGAATTCATATGCTGAAACAGTAGATAATTTAAATTGCCATTACCACATGTTTAACTTATAGAAGCAATGACATTAGCTACAAAATATGCCACAAATTTGTGTTACTTGAATAGGCACTGGAAAATACAAATTAATTTCAGTTATTTGACTATTCTGTTCCACTCACATGGTATAATCTCTCAAAAACCTAGCATCCACACAACTGCTTTTGATTTCAGTTGGCACTGAATAGAAGTCACATTATCAATTAGACCTATAGATTATTTGCTTAGTACACGCTCAAGGTGCCACTCCAAGCCTGTGTTCAAGGAGGGAAAATACAAAGGCTGGCTGGCTCCAAAATGAACTATAAGTTGAACTGCAAGATCACAGATTCCAAAAGAAACACAAAGTAAGATATAAATCATCCATATATGAAACATTAGAAAAATAAAACATACTTTTGTTGCAAAGAAATAGGTATCTTTAATTCTAAAACTATAGCCATTTTAAAAATATTTCTGTACAAAAAACAAAAACTACAAGAATGAAGCTACCTTATACTGAAACATTTGCTAATAACATAATTGATAATTAATATGCCATAAATTACTTCCTTAAAAAAGTATCTTAATAAACAGATTACTTAATTTACTTGATTCATTCATATGTATGTATGTATGTATGTATGTGTACATGTATATGTGTGTGTGTGTGTGTGTGTGTATAAAATATGTGACAATTTTTCTATTAAAATTGATAGTTATTACTCAGCTCTAAACTGTTCAATTAATTCTGTTGAAGCATTCCCTTCCATTTATCAGTCTCATTCATATACCAAAATTTCACCAGGGATTCATCTCTGACCATTCCAATATTCTTCCAGAATACATTCTTAAAACAACACATGCTCTTACCATAATACAACCCATAATATATTTTACAGAGAATAAATATTTGTTACATTTTTATTTTGACAACATTCCGAAATAGGAAATACTGCCAAGCCCATATATCCAATTGTATTTAACAACTGATAGTCTTAGTTTTTCTTAGATGGAGCAAGAATTTGCCTGTTTTCTAGGAACTGGATCTTGAGCAACACTGTCCTTTTTACATATACAAGATGAACACACTGTCTCTGACAACCTCCAAAGTCCTAACCTGAAAACACTATTTGAGAGGCTATATATAACACAGTTACAAAAACTATTGCTTATAGCAAGCCAGGTTGTTAAGAAAGAAAGTGCTGGATTGTCCAGCACCCTAGAACTCTCCAGCATAAAATAGATGATGTAGGGTAACCACAACACATAAAACACACTAGTTATACGAAACAAAACCATAGCATAGCGTCGATCTGGAGTATGCCCAGTTTCTGCAGATGTATCCACTTCATGACTTGGAAAACGAGCTCTTCTCTCATTTATCTCCTTGGTGTGCTGCCGGCAAATTTTGAATATGTGAAAGTAAGTAAAGCAGATTATGAAGGCAGCTGGAGCATACAGTAAGCATACAATAAAGCCAGTAAAATAAGCATTGGTTAGCCATGAGGTTGCACACCATTCAAAAATGTCTCCATGATAACCTGGCTTTCCCCATCCAAAAAAGGAAGGCAAGAAGACAAGGCAAGAGTAAAGCCAAATCAAAATGATGCAAATTCTCAATCGGCAAGGTGTGACCAACTGATTATAGGAAAGTGGTTTTGTGATAGCAAGGTAACGATCCACACTAATAAAAGCAAGGCAGGTCATAGAAACACTTTTTAGTACAGAGATGATATATCCAAAAATCTGACAAGTTAAGGACTCATGAACACCTGTGGAGTAGTGAAGCAATGACAAGGTAGGAACCAAGCAGCTAACTCCAACAAAAAGATCAGCATATGCCATAGTCTGAATGAAATAGCTGGTGGTATAATGATGTAACAGTGGAGCACAGTGAAAGACACAAATTACTGTTAAATTACCAGCAATAATTAAAAATGTGAGTAAGATAATAATTATAGTTTCAAAAATACAGACGTCAATGGCATTGTATTCTCCAAATCCAAACGGGCAGGAGTGATGGTCAGATACATTCACAACACTACCAGTCATATTCAGAGACCTCCACCCAATCCACGCGGACCGGTTCATGATTTGTACTACATAGCAATGTGGTCAGAATTCCAGTAACTAGGTTATCCGTCATTCAGCAGTGAATTTTGTCTTGATTTCCTTTTGCAGATTTTAGAACTGTTTCTGATGAATTACAATGCAAAAAGGAGGCAAAAAGGCCGATATTCAGCTTCTTCCTGTCCTCATTTCTTCCTTAGCAAAACACAAGGCACTTCTCTACCAAGCCAGTCATTCCAACTGTACCTTTGAAAAATAGAAATACCAGAAATACAGCGGCAAGCCACAGCACTGTGATAAAAATCTCTGGAAGTGCATTTTCCTACAGTGATTTTGTATATAATGAAGGAATTTTTAAAGGAAGGAATAATGTGGGTCCTATTTGGAAAGCTTTTTAAAGCATTGCTAGAAATTAAGTTAAAGAACAAATTGATTAAGAGCCTAGTAAGATCCTCTTTCGAACATATTGCATATTTTGGCTCTCTTCAGTAGTAATGCTACCTCCACAATCTTGATCTGTTTTGCATTTGAACATATTAATACAAGCATGCTGCACTAGTCTTTGGTAACATAAAGAAATGTGTTAGGACAGTGACTAATTTGTGGAGAGCAAGGTTATCTCTTCAATGCACAATATTCTCTCCATTCAGTTAACAACACTGTGTATAAGAAAAGGCACACAAAGGCATGGTGCTGGAGTTTCAGCAACAGTCAATTTAGCTTGAAACACACTATATTCGTTACAGGTTTAAAATATCAGCAGGAAAATCCCAGGTCCTTACAAAATACAAAACTGTCTTTTATAAATTCCAGGAATGATAAAATAAAACCACTGTCTTAGAAATAAAGCCATAGCTGCAACTGCAGAGGATCAATCAAGTGAAGTTCACAACTCCATCCATGCCATTTCTCACCTCTATAGCAATGTCCAAATCTTTGCATATGCACCAACACAATAAAATGATTGACTTCCATCTAAATTCTTCCAAGAAGATAACGTAATGTTGATTTAACAGGAAAAGCTGTGACTGTATGCTAATATTCCATTAGTCTTCTAGCTTCGTTTTCTCAGCTGCTGTATATGCATTTGCTTTAGGCAATTAAAATAAAAGCCATCTGCTTCCCAAAAAACAAAACACACCACTGTATCTTGTAAGTCAAATAGTAGTACTTCTATTACATGTGCAGTTGTGATACATCCACTAAGAAAGCTCTTTCAATACTCACTAATAAGCAGGTATTTGATTAATGTGTGGATCTCATTCTGTATATGCAGCAGTCCTGCTTTTTAACCCACCCACTATCCACACCCAAATCAAATGCATCTTTAATCATTTAAAGATGCAGAAGACAATTAATCAACTCAAATCTGAAAAAAACAAAACAAAACCAAGGTCATTTCAATTTTACATTAACATATCACTGGAGGATTCTTTTTCTTTCCTTTTTTAAAGTGCAGGGATCTCAGTGGCTTTGTTTAGTACTCCTTGCAGTGTTTTCTGAAGAGAAATTCCTTGTATGCAAAAGAAAAGATTTTTCCCAGCAGGTTCTGCTGCAACAATGTGACCGAAAGCATTCATCTTTTAAGTTTCATGTCTCATGTTCACCATCACCACAGTATGCTGAAGGTCCTTATATTTTTCTAACATCCATTGAATCTTGCCCAGTTTTCACTTATCTGTAAACAGTTTGATCCTTTCCAAAATTAATATTCTCTAAATTATATTATCTTGTCAAATCAGTAAGGCAATGCCTTTCACATACATTTGGCTTTGTCCAAAGCTGTAGTACAGACAAATCCCATTTGCTGTGATCAGTTTTCATACACTCTCCTGTGATATTACTGCTTGCACCTAAGTCTACCCCTCCTCTTCATCCTTAGCTGATGCAGAAAAACTCACCATCGAAAAGGTGACTCGGTCCTTCACCCTCAATCAAAAGCACAGCCAATGGCTACTGCAGCTGAATCTGTCACTAGGTAACAGTTGCCAAGCACAATGCCGGCTTATAGCCTTCCACAGCAAGCCATGAATAAGAATGACAAACAAGGAGAATAAAAGTGACCAGGACAAATTAATATATTGAGGATTTAAGGAACAGGGTGCTTTTGCAGGATATCTTTCCTCCAAAATATTCACAAGGATTCTCCAGCACTGAAGACATCTTTATTATTCCATAAACTATCAGCAGCTAATACAAGTCAGCAGTAATCTAATCCCCACTGGCAAGGAAGATCTATTAATTATTAAACTAGCAAGTAAGTAGAGAAACCACCATAAAGATAAATGATTCTCTGACATTTTAAATGTTAACATCAACTCCTATGATTGGTAAAAACTGTATTCTTACTTTTCCATTCAAATTACTATGGTGACCATAATACAGGCATACAAATAAGGTTCAATATAAAATTAATTCGTATATGCATAGAAGAAACGTAACAAGTAACACTCAAATTCATGTTACATTGCCAAATCTTTACATTATAACAATGTGTTATCTACAGTAGTGCTGTTTATTACAACTTCACATAAATTAGGTGTACAGTATTTTACTTACATTTTCAATACCACATAAGGAAATTAAATTCATTTTTTACTGAAGCGGGAGTCTGTTCATTCCAAGTGTACAGTCCCCAAACAACACCAACTGTAAAAGCTTTTTGGATACTCTGGTTTTAAACTAACATGGAGTTCATATTTTTCCTTTCTATCATTGGGACTCCAGATGTGTAAACCATGTAGAAAGCCTGAAATGGATATACTAAATCTTTGATATTTATATGTAAAATATTGTGAGATTTCAGCCCCATATATCAACCTGCAGATTAAAATCAATCTCTTCTACTATAATGTATAGTACAGTCATCCCTCCACATTCTCTAGGATTAGGGGCACAGGACCCCTGTAAAAGTGAAACAAAAACACTAATAACTCTAGGCCATCCCAAACTATATTTAACACACACACACAAAGTATGATCACCATATTCAACCCACCATGGATTCCTTTGAAGCATCAGGGTTCCTTCACAAGGCAGAAGTGGGTGGCTCGTGGGACTTATTGCCACCTCCGCTGCTGCCACACACCATTTTTAATAGGGACTTACAAGCCTCATTCGCAGTTTCTCAGTCTCACTAGACTATTAAAAAATGGCATGGAGAGGCAGCAGAGGTGACAGCAAATAATCTGTGAATGATCAAATCTGCAAAAGTGAAACCTGCAAATGTGGAGAGCTGATTGTATAACGGACAGAAACATTTTCTGATCCAAGGGCTAAATCTCAACCTGGAAAAAAGTCTCGTAAGGCATGTTCCATCAATGGAAGGAGAAAAAAACAGTGTGAGGAGTGAAAGCATCTCAGCTGTGGCCTCAAGGCTGAGGTTAACTTATCCTCTCTCTTGTGAAAGTTACATGGTGTGGTGGTGGTGGTTGGCATTATTATTATATCATTATTATCATAATCATCATCACTGGTTATACTCCGTCTTTTCCCCTAAACCAGTACTCAAGGAGGCTTATTAATTAAGCAGTATGGAAGGAAGGCCTCAGTTGGGTCCCTAGGCAAAATCTGACCTATGAATATGAAAATATGGCCTATCAGCTCTCCATCTCTTCCGTACAGCAAATTTCCAAGATGCACATTGAAAATTTTGAATCTGAATAGTACTTGTTTGCTGTCTATACCTTGAAACAAAGTAAAACAGCCTCTTCAAGAACCAAAATTTCTGCTCTTCACTTCTAGTCTGAAGAATTCAATGTGACTAAACAGTTTGCTTCTAGCAACAGACTCTAATTGGTTCTAATAAACTGTCATCTCATTTTACCTGATTTCACACGACAAAATACAAAGAATGGCGGAAATTACAATAGGCTGGTCACAATTCATTAAAGGTAAGTAGTGCCTCAAGTGTGACAGCTCAGATTCATGAATGCAGTCATTTAAGGAATGTTAAGGACATTCAGGGGCCATCTATAGTATATGTCACCTTTAAAAGCTTGATTCCTACACAAATCATACTTCATCTCATTTTATACATATTCCCATATTTGTTTACAACCTTGTTATTTCCTGCCTGTAAAAATGTGCCAAATTTTGTAGACCAACTGAACTATAGGGCTTAATGCATTTTCTGTATCCATTTGAAGCAGCAGCTTCCTCCCTGCACACCTCCCCTTCTGGTCATCTCTGCCATCTGAAAACTGGTTCCCAACGATTCCCTAGCCAGCCAGCCAGAGCCAGTTTAAGTGTTAGAAAAGGGACTGTGATGAAAAAGGATGGCTGGACTTGTCTTCTGGTTATGATGGATCCTGCTATTTCACTGGAATGTCATTACTCAATACTGCCCATATGGTCCAAATCACAAAATATAACAGTATTGCTTTGGTCCAACTTCATCCAGCCTATTGAATCCAGTTCTAGAAACTACAATTTAGGGACGTCTACAAGCTAAAACAAGGTTTCTTAATCTTTTCTTTACCAGGGACCTCCTATAAGAACAGGTTGCTTACCTGTAACTGTAGTTCTTCGAGTGGTAATCTGTGCCCTCATACATTAGGAGCTGTTGCGCCTGCGTGGTAGCGTTCGGAAGATTCGAGAGCTTAGTAGCTTGGTGGGAACCCCTCCCCCATGCCAGAACTGCGCATGCTCAGCCCGCCAAGCAACGGTTGCTCCTCAGTTCTTGGTCCGCCGCGAAAAAGAGACCTGAAAAAGAGGGGAAGGTTGGGCAGGCATGTATGAGGGCACAGATGACCACTCGAAGAACCACAGTTACAGGTAAGCAACCTGTTCTTCTTCTTCATGGTCTCTGTGCCTCATACATTAGGAGACTGTGTAGCTTACAGGTAGGATGGTGGGTCAGGTCCTACAGAACAGAAGCCAGCACAGCACATCAAACCGAGCATCTCAACGAGACCGGCAGTCTAGCCTGTAGTAGCTCACGAAGGTCGATGGCTGGGTCCAGGCCGCCACACGGCAGAGTTCCTGCAGGTCCACTCCCCGCAGGAGGGCTGCAGATGTTGCCACAGCTCGGGTGGAATGATCCCGAAGGAATGCTGGCGGAGGCTTCTTGGCAAGCTCATACGCTAGCTGGATAGTCTGGGCCACCCATTTGGAAAAGCACTAGGTGGACACCTTGTGGCCTCTTCGACACCTACCATAGCACACAAAGAGGTGTGGGGTCTGTCTAAAAGAAGCAGTCCTGCCCTTGTAAAAGGCCAAGGCCCGGCGAACATCCAAAGGTGTAGTTGGGTCAGGGTAGAAGGTGGGTAAGATGATGTCTTGACTCAGATGGAAGTTAGACACCACCTTCGGCAGGAATGAAATGTCAGGCCGAAGGACCACCTTGTCCCTATGGAAGACGAGGTATGGCTCGTCAGATCGCAGGGCTGTTAGCTCTCCCGCTCTCCTAGCAGAGGTGATAGCCACCAAGAAGGCAGTTTTCATAGTGAGCAAACTGTCATCTGCAGTCGCCATGGTTTTGAAGGGCGGTCTCGTCAGCTGGGATAGCACCAGCGATAGTGACCACAGCAGTAGCGGCAGCGATACCAGCAGGTAGAGGTGCTGCAGGTCCTTCAGAAACCACTTCACAGTACTGTGATGGAAGAGAGCCGCCGATGGGGATCGTGGTGGTTAGTATGCCACGATAGCAGCGAGGTAAACCTTCAGCGACAGGAAGGCCCAGCAGTCCTGTCAAAGGTGTAGGAGGAAGTGGAGCATGGTAGGTAGGTTGACAGGCGATACCGGCTCTCGTCGTTCCTCAGCAAAGGCAACGAAGTGCCGCCACTTGTAGCAGTAATTGTGGCGTGTTGACTCCTTCCTGGCCGTGGTCAGGACGTTGCCGATGATCGGGTCGTCTAAGTCGATATCTTCCAAGCATGGAGGGCCAGGAGCGGCAGGTCCGGGTGGAGGACTAGGCCGTTGGAGTGCGACAGCAAGTCCAGTACTGTCGGAAACCGGAGAATCTGTACGCGGGCGGCCTCGAACAGGGGGCCAAACCAGTGCTGTCTCGGCCAGTACGGTGCCACGAGAACGATGTCTGCTCGGTCCGCGAGGATCTTCGATATCACCCGGCCCAGAAGGGGGAATGGAGGGAACGCGTAGAGGAATCCCTCATTCCACTGAAACTGGAAGGCGTCGCCGATGGATTGGCAATTGCGGCCGGACCTTGCGCAATAGCGACAACATTTCCCGTTCTGGCTAGTAGCGAAGAGGTCAATCATCGGTTCGCCCCATCGATCCCAAACCATCTGGAAGGCCTTGCTGGAGAGGGACCACTCGTGGTGGCATGAGGTGTCCCTGCTGAGGGCGTCCACTGTAGTGTTCTCTTGCCCGGCCAGGTGAACTGCCACCGGATGGATCCGGAGCGAGACGCACTAGTCCCAGAGGTCGAGAGCGATGTTGAGGAGAGTGGTTGAATGCCCTCCTTGCCTGCTGACGTAGCAGACCGCCGTCATGTTATCCATCAGGATCAACACTGTGTGGTCTGTGACGAGCATCTGTCGTTACCGTGAGTTTTGGATTCTGCTCCCGGAACAGCATGCCCGACAGGAGGTGGCTGTAAGACTGCCACCACAGCAGGGACTGGCGCCCCTGATGATGTAGGTGGTAGAGGCATGTCTGGTCGTCCAAGAGTGGGTCGAAAACTCGGACAAACCAGTGCTGAAGTGGTCGTGCGCAAAGCCTGGAGAGGTAGGTCACGGCAGTCATCAAGGCCATGTAGCCGAGGAGCTGTTGGATTCTCCTCGCTGTTACCATCAGGGCATGGAAGATGGTGGACGCTGCCTGACAAAGGGTCTGTGCCATCGGTAGGTACGCCCTTGCGGATACCGCGTCCAGGGTCGCCTCGATAAAGTCTAGAACCCTTGTGGGCTTGAGATGGGACTTCTTTGGGTTGACCCGGAGTCCTAGACAAGTGAGAAGTGTCAGAGTCCAGTGTATGTCCCTGTAAAGTTTCACCAAGAGCCAATCGTCGAGGTAGGGGTAGATCGAGACGCCCTTTGTCTGCAGGAATGACACCACGGGGGCCATGCACTTGGTAAAGACCCGTGGCGCGGTCAAGAGGCTGAACGGAAGCACCCGGAACTGGTAGCAGGTACCGTCGACCGTGAACCGTAGGTATTGTCTGAGCTGTGGGCGAATGGGGATGAGGAAGTAAGTGTTCCGAAGACTGATGGAGGTGAACCAGTCCCTTCGTCGAAGGAAAAGGCAGGATCGAGGGTAGCGTGACCATCTTGAACCTCTTGGGGCAGATGTAGTCGTTCACCCATCTGAGGTCTAGGATAGGCCACAGGGTTCCGTCCATCTTCGCTACAGTGAAGTACCTCGAGAAGAAGTCGGTGGTCTTGGCTGAGGACGTAAGTGCCTCGATCGCTCCCTTTTGTAGAAGGGACTGGATCTCTTCTAGCAGTACTGAGCTGGCCAGGGTGGAATAGTAGACCCCTCGCGGTGGAATATCTTGAAACTCTATGGCGTAGCCAAGACGGACGATGGTAAGCACCTAGAAGTCCGTAGTGACTTTCCACCACATGGTGAGGTGTCTGGCCAAGATCGGTTCATCTTGTACGGTTGCTGGGAGGGTGAAGGTTGGTATTGGTGGCAACCTGCAGAACACATCAAAAACGGGACTTCATCCCAGGTGAAGACTTCTTGGAAGAAGAAGATGGCCGTCTTCAAAGAGCTGTCTGTGTGGCAGATGAAGTGGACGGCTGGGACGCACTTGATCGGGGACCACGGTTGGTATGTGGAGGAGGAGGAGAGCCTACGCCACGATGGCTGGGAGCCGAAGCTACGGCGAGACTGGGGCGGTTGGTTGATGCCCATCTTCTTGGCCGTTAGTTGGGCCTTGACAAGATGGTCCATAGCCTCATCAGTTAAGGTATTGAACAGTCCCTGGCCATCGAATGGGAGGTCCTCGATCCTCCTGCGGCTGTCCTCATGGAGCCCCGACGAACGCAACTACGCATGTCGTCGAAGGACAACCGTGCCCACCATCATCCTCGAGGTAGCCTCCACGGCGTGCCTCAAGGAGGCGATCTGTTGGTTCGCGACTGGCACAGCCTCACCGAAGAGCTGTGTGGCGGTAGCGTGGGAGTCCTCCAGCAGGTTCGCGAGGGGCGGGGCGAGCCGGTCCAGGAGGTTGCGATGGTACGCCGCAAGACAGACCATCGTATTTAGAGTTCTGGCCACCAGGGAAGAGGCAGAGTAAAACCGCCTGCCAAAGATGTCAAGCTTGCGGCCTTCACGGTCCGGGGGGGTCGTGTGAGCTCTGTTACCACCCTCGGTCTGAGCCAATTCGACCACTATGGAGTTCGGGACTGAGTGACTGAAGAGGAACTCCGTGTCCTCCCTCTTGGTCTTGTAGAGGGACTCAAGCCTGTATGGAATCGGTTGAGCTGAGGCTGGCTTTGCCCAAGGTTGTTTCAGGGCATCCAGTAATGTTGGACGAAAAGGCAGTGACGCAGTAGATGGCGGGTGTGTCTCCAGGTATTTGAAGATGGAGTCGTGCGCTGGTGGAGCCGGTTCCGCAACCTTCAGGCCAAGGGCCGTGGCCACGCGCAGGAGGATTGCGGAGAACTGTCGAACGTCCTCCGGTGCCAACTCTCTTCCCAGTTCCCTGAAGGCCAATAGAGGCGACTCGTGCAAAGATGGAGTTGAGTCTACAGAGGCAGTGTTGGACTCATACGACTCCGAAGAAGGGGTTGGAGATCTCTCCACTGACTTTCCACAGATGACTTGCAAGGGGGGGGAGCCAGGATCACCGTTGGAGCAGTAGACTACATGGGTACCGCAGACGATGTCGTGGTCAGGATCGGTATGACATGAAGGGGCACCACCGAGGGCCGAGGGCAGTGAACAGCCTGTGTCGTTGACGTTGCCCATGTCGCTTGTGCCAAGGTGACTTGAGGCACAGCACGTGTTGCGGTCGATCTTGTCCTCAGGGGAGGTGACACTGCCCTGTAACGGGGTGAGGGCTCCCTGGACCTCCAATGGCGTGGCGAGATGGATCGGCAAAGCAATCAGCTTGGCAGCCTCTCATAGTGATAGCGATGGGCTTCCCTGGAGAGCAAGCAGGATCGATGCCGTGGTGACCAGTACCGTACATCCGGGTGATACAGATCCCTGTATGACGGGGAGTAAGAATAGTAGGACCCCGGGTGCTCGCGCCAGAGCTGCTCCTGGCCATACCTACCGAGGTAGGAGGGGGAGGTATACACGGAGTCCCCAGAGTGGACTCTCTCCAGGCACATCTCCCGATGTCGCGGGGATGGAGGCCTGGCTCTCTGCTCAGGAGAGCGGGACTCGCTCCATCTAGAGGCTGGCGGGTGACTAGGCAAAGGTCGATGTCGGGCCACAGCCTCCTCCCAGCGGTTGACCGATGCGTGGTGACCAGGTGGGGTAACCGCAACCGTCAACTAGGGCGGTTCCGAGGGCAGGACCTCCATGGCATGCTCCTCGTTGGACACCTTGAGGACCTCCTGATCATCCGGATGCTCTTCTGGGTCCCCACTGAGCTGGGTAGGTGGAGGTGTCGGGAGGCGAGTCTCCTTCAGAGGGGAGCACCTCTTTTCCTTCTTTCTCTTTTTCTTCTCTTTCTCCTTTACGGTGTCATGGGTAAGAGGATGCTTCTTTTGGGCCGGTGTTAAGGGCTTGGAAAAGGTCGAGGCCTGCGAGCCCACAGGGTCCTCGCGAGTCGGAGGAGCCAATAGCTTCGGAATCTTTGGAAGCTTCGACGTCGCTACCGAGACCGGTATCAATGAGGTGGATAGTGTGGTAGCCACCGACACCGCCGATGGAATGGTCGCTGGACGAGCCGATTTCTCACCCATCACGACGCAGGCCTCGGTCTGCTCCTGTGATCGCAGGGACTCCTCCCAACAGTGTGATTTGAGTCTCCTCGAACGGTTGCGGAGGGTCTGGTGGGTGAATTGTCGACACACAGGACAGGCCTGGATGTTATGGCCTTCGCCCAAGCAGAAGACGCACTCACGGTATTTGTCCGAGAGAGCGACCTTCCGTCCGCAGGAGACACAATTTTTGAAAAGCGCCGACATAGACCAAAGAGTCCAATAGAGAAGGAAAGAAATCAAGAGAAGAGGGGGGGTTTCGAAGTTCCAAAAACCAGTCCGTAATCCAAAGCCGTTCATCAGAAGACCGAAAACTGGGTCGAAATGAGAAGCCAAATACCAAATCCAAATCACAATCCGAAATCGTTAACCAAAAGCCGGATTCCAAGTCGAAAAAACGTAGAAAAAGCCAGAAAAGCACAAGCCACTAAAAGAACCTTCTGTTCGCTATGGCGGACAAGAAAGAACTGAGGAGCGACCATTGCTCGGTGGGCTGAGCATGTGCAGTACCAGCATGGGGGAGGGGTTCCCGCCAAGCTACTGAGCTCTCAAATCTTCCGAACGCTACCACGCAGGCGCGAAAGATCCTAATGTATGAGGCACAGAGACCACGTAGAAGAAATATAATTTGTTGTCAGGGATCCACAAGACTTAACTCAAGATTTAAATATTTAAATTTAGAGTTAAATACTTAAATATTTATTTATTTATTTATTTATCTAAGGCTTCTGGAGACTAGGATTCAAATCCCCACTCAGACACTGGATAACCCTGGGCAAGTCACATTCTCTCAGCCTCAGAGGAAGGAAAAGGCAACCCCGCTCTGAATAAATCTTGCCAAAAAGAAAAAAAAACTGTTAAGTTCCCCTTAAGTTTGCCATAAATCAGAAGTTACTTGAAGGTACACAACAACAGAGTGCCGCTGGTAGGGGAAGATTCTTTATAGCCATCATTTCTCTCCCCTTTGAAAACTGACTATATGGCAGTCCTAAGGAGACTCTATCATGTGGGCTTTCTTGGCAAGATTTCTTGCCTTTGCCTTTCTCTGGGGCTGAGAGAATGTGATTTGCCAGAGTGCGTTTCCCTGGGCAAATGGGGATTCAGACCCTGGTCTCCAGAGTCATAGTTTGGGCTCATGCATACGCCTGCCACTGTGTCTCTTTCGTCAGGAACATGGCAACAGGGTGTGTGTGTGGGCACCATGACTGCTCCCTTGTACGCAAACAAGAGAGCAGTCTGGGCATATGCCTACATTTGTGTCCCTTTTACACTAGAGGGGCACTGTGGAAGGCATGTGCTTGTGCCCCATCTGCTTCCTTGTCTGCAAATGAGTGAGCAGTTTGGGTGCACACAAGTGCCTGCTGACAGATTCCTTTTGTCCTGGACATGGTAGTGCGGCTACAGTGGAACATTGCACCCGGCATGCGTGCATGTCCCCACTGTTTCTCATTCTTTAATGTGAGAGCAGTTTCAACATGTGTGCATGCCTGCCACTCAGTCCCTTTCCTCAGGGATGTGGCAGTGCATATGTGCATGCCCCAACCGTTCCTTCATTTGTAAGCAAGAGAGCAGTTTGGACATGCATGTGCATCTGCCACTAGATTCCTTTCAGCAGGGACACATCACCAGGGGGTGGGTGGTTGCAGAGGGATATGTCTGAAAGCACACGTGCACACCCCAACTGCACCCTCATTTGCAAATGAAAGAGCGGTTTGGCCATGCATGCATGCCTGCCATTAGGTCCCTTTTGTCAGGGACGCAGCAGCAAAGTCTGTGTGGACACAGATAAACTCACTAGAAGACATTTGCATATGCCCCAATTGCTCCCTTGTTTCCAAATGAAAGAACAGTTTGGGCACACGCATACACACCTTCCAATTCAAGATGCAAGAAAGGAGATTTTGCCTAAACATTAGGAAGCGGTTCCTGACTTGAAATGTGATAGATTACTCATTTCTTGAGGTTTTAAGCCGAGACTGGATGGCAAACATTGAGGACACTGGCAGAGATATGGACTGGATGGCCTTCTAACAGTTTTCTAACTTTATCACGATCCTTCTCTAAATAGTTACAAAAATATATTATTATGGAAGCTTATTATTCCACTTTTTTAAAAAAAATTCCCAAAATTCTTTTGTAATGTTGTTGTGTATGTCAAATTGTTTTCAACTTATGGTGGCCCTAAAGCAACACTATCATGGGTTTTTCTTGCCAAGACTGTTTGGAGGAAGTCTGTCTCTCCCTGAGCTAAGAAAGCGTGACTTGCCAAAGATCAATCAAGGGCTTCCATGGCTGAACAGGGAGTGTAATATTTATCTCAGATCTTTTAATACACTAAAGATCTTTGTATCTACAAACTAAGATAATAGAAATACATTTGACCAAATATAGTAGGCTGTTGCTGCTGCCGTAGAATCATCAAATTTGAACAAGATTCTTTCAGGTAAAAGTATATTTGAACAAGGAATGAACATCAGTACACTACTCTCCTCTGGATACATTAAACCAGGCCCCAACACAGCATCTCCCCTAAAAGAAGAAAACTTGTATGTGTATGCTGCATATATTTCAGTCAATTTCCTTTTGCTGTCTTTTGCAGTCTCCAGCACTGTTTCGGATAGTCCTCCAACCCTGAAAAGTAGATTTTCACAGGCACAGAGGGTGCAGGAAAAAAGAAGAAACAGCAAAATTACCTCCCTAAGTTTTTCCTCTCAAATTCATAGAACTCTGCTCTGTACAGCTCTGGGTTGAATCACCTGAACAACGGATTTTTGGGCAGCATTTGACTATTGCTTTGAGCACTTTCTGCACTGCGTCAATTGTTCAGGAACATGTGTTAACTAAGTTCTTTGCATGGCACAACAGCATAACTAAGAATATTTGGCATCTGTTCAGGTAGAAGTAACTGGCTGATTAATGAAGTCGAACTAACTAGTGATGCCTCAGGCAAAGTTACTGAGTGCAGTGTAGTTAGTCTGCAGGATTTATTTTCCATTTTGTGACTAATACTTATTCAGTGGTTTGTGAAAGTTTATTTAAGTTCTAAAACTGCCCCTAAATGTTTAAGCTGTCTTTGTTACAGACTAAACAGAATAGTACACTTCTATAGCCACCTTAAAATTATGTTTTACTACAGATAACATCAGTGATGTCATCTAAAACATCTTAACTATCAAAAACTAGGTACATGATTTTACCATAAAATTAACAGTTCTTAATGAATTCCATGCATCATGTCTGGTCGATATTTAGAACTGAATATGGATCCAAACACAGTATCTATTGCCCGAAGCCTATCTCATGTGAACAGAATTATGATGCCCTTCTGGATTTCCATTGACTTGCCAACAATACAGGAAGATTATGACAGTTCTCTTCTTCTGACTTTAAAACTGTAGCCTGGTGTGGTCTGGACACCTTGCCACCAGGTCAGCAAATGGATGTGGCAGTGTATTCCAGTGCTTGGAAACTGCCTGGGAAATATTTATATGGACAATGTGCAAGCTGGTACTGACAACTTCCTTCACAAACATCTGAAAAAAGTCACATGTATGTGTGACTCCAAGTTACATACATATACATTGCCATCAGGAATCAATGTTTAAAAGCAAAACATAGGTCACACTTCAGTGTAACTGCATTTGAAGAATCCTTATTCATGTTAGAAAATGGACTGAATTTTGGAAAACATGTCCAGTCTAAGTTTCATCTTAACTCTCCCAGTATAGTTTCTACAAGAGAAGAGGGCTTGCAATGTAATTAGCAGAGAAGATAAATGCATCGGGAAGCGAAAGAAGCTCTGGACAGGTTTCACTGAAGAAGCATCTAAAAAGAACAGGACATACAAGGTTGACAGGCTAAAGGAAAGCACATGGAGTAGAAAAACACAAAGAGTAAGATGGGAAGAGGAAGCACAGATTTAAAAAATAACTGTGGACAGAAGTTGTTTATTGTGTGCCTTTAAGTCATTTCCTTGGCAGATCTGTTGCAGGGGTTGCCTCTGGAGAGAGTCTGACTTGCCCAAGGTCACCAAATGGGTTTACATGGTCAAGCAGTGATTAGAATCCTGATCTCCAGAGTTGTAGTCCAAAACTCAAATCATTACGGGGCATTGGCTCTCTAAAGCTGAGGTGCCTTCTTCAGAATAGGAAACCAAAGATTTCAAAAACAATAATAAAATTAGTTAACACAATGTTTCTTTTCTTCACATCTTCTAATAATTTTCATATGTAATTCTAAATTCTATTAATAAGTTGAAGAAAATTTGTAGTTCCTGGACAGCAGCTACAAGCCCCATAATTTTGCTGAAGACCCAACCTAAATGTGCCAAACAGCTACTAGGGGCTGGGAATCTGGCAGAGAATTTCTCAGAGACAATGGCAGCGGCATCACAGCTAACATACGTTAGTGCTGTACGTAAGTAAACCCTTTTTGAACATTTTTTACCATCAAAAGCCAGTGATGAGACAATATAAAAGGAAACAAGAAATAATGCTAGAAGATGAGACTCCCAAATTGGAAGGCACTCAATGAGTTATTGGGGTAGAGCAGAGGACAACTACAAGTAGCGCTGCAGCTAATGACACAATTGGATTCAAGCTGAAAAGATGTTGAGCTGTTGACATGTTCAGAGGTGAACTGGTAGTCTGAAACTGAACAACATATTATAGGAATATGAAATGTGAGAAGCACGAATCAGGGAACGTTAGACATAGTAAAACAAGAAAAGAGACATATAAACATTGCAATACTTGGAGTGAGCTAAAGTGGACTAGGAAAGAGACATTCTGAGTCAAATAATTATAAAGTGTTTTATGCAGGAAATGAAAATCTAAGAAGAAATGGAGTGGCATTAACAGTGAGATTTCACAAAAGTAGTCAAAGGAGTCTGACAAAACAATATCGATGAGGCTTCAGGGAAAACCCATCAATATAACCATAATCCAAGTTATGCTCTAATTATAGAGGCAGAAGAAGAGATTGAAGGATTCTATGCAGGAGTCCAAGAGGAAGTTGACCACACACCAAAACAGGACTTCTTGTTAATCATAGGCAATAGACAACTGGAGTGCAAAAGCAAGAAACAGAGCAGAATCAAAGTTTGTAAGAAAATTTGGCCTAGGATCAAGAAATGAAACAGGAGACTGACCGACTGAATTTTGCAAGGCCAACAGTTTGTTCATCGCAAACACATTCTTCAAGCAAATGAAAAGGCAACTATGAATGGACAACAAGTATATGATGCTATTAGTCACCATGAATTCCATTAGAAGGAGAAAGGTAGATATAAATAAAATATCATCATCACCATCATACCACCACCACCACCTCATGACCAATATAGAAATCCTTGCAGAATTTAAAGATAATGTAAAAAAATAGATTTGCACTATTAAGCAAAATTGACTGGGAGTAGAATAATTCTGGACTCAAGCAACGGATATTGTCAAGGAGGAAAGCAAGAAGATACTATCTGCAACTAAAAAGAAAAAGAAGCTTCAATGGATGACAGATGAACGTCTTCAAACAGTTAAGGACAGCTGAGAAGCAAAGCAGACTCTTGAATACAAATGTTCAATGACTTGTGTGCAGTGACAAGAATGACTATAATAATCAGTGCAGAGAAACAGAAGATGACAACAAAAAAGAAAGAATAAGAGATGAAGAACAAAATGTGAGCAATCAAAGAGAAATTTAAACCAAGAGTGAGGATGCTCTACGACCAGCAGAGGAACACATCAACTGACCAAGTAGAAATAAAAAGACCATGGAAAAATACACTGAAGAACTATATAAAAGAGATGAAAGGTTGACAGATTCATTCAAGGAGGAACCATATAAAGATGAACTGCCAAGTTGAGAAAGTAAAATGAAAGCAGCCTTCGGAGCACTTAGGAGAAATAAGTCACCAAGTATAGATGGCATACCGGTAGAGCTATTTCAGGTTAAAGAGTCAGAATGAGCTCTAGTTCTAACTAAAATCTGCCAACAAATACAGGGAAAAAATGGCCCACAGACTCAAAATGCTTAATTTACGATCCAAGAAAGGGGATACCAAGAATTGCAGTAACTACAGAAACACTGCACTAATTTCCCATGCAAGCAAAGTGATGCTCAAAATTCTCCAACAAAGACTTTTACCATATATAGAGAAAAATGTTCAAATGGGTTCAGTAAAGTAAAGGGCATTAGGAATCATACTGGAAATAAATTTTGGATAATGGAGCATGCCAAACAATTTCAAAAGAAAATCAGCCTATGCTTTATAGATTATAGGAAAACCTTTGACTGTGCAGATCATGAAAAACTATGGATTGTTCTTAAAGAAATTAATGTTCCACAATATTTGACTATCTTGATGCATAACTTGTACTCAGGGCAGGTAAAGATTGAATACTAAAGTAAAGATCATCCATGCCATCTTATTTTCAGTTTCTATGTGTGGTTACACAAATAGTGAAGAATGCTGAGAGGAAGAAAATCAGCTCATTCGAAATATGGTGCTGGAGAAGAGTTCAACAAACACTGTGGAGTGTTAAAAAGACAAATTAATTAGATCCTAAAGCAATCAAGCTTGAACTCTCTCTAGAACAGTGGTTCTCAACCTGTGGGTCCCCAGATGTTTTTGGACTTCAGCTCCCAGAAGCCCCAGCCACTATGGTCAATGCTCAGGGCTTCTGGGAGCTGAAGTCCAAAAACATCTGGGGACCCATAGGTTGAGAACCACTGCCCTAGAAGCTAAGATGACTATATTGAGACTGTTGTATTTTGGGCATATCATGAGAAGACATGACGCCCTAAGAAGAGACAGTGATGCAAGGGAAGACAGAAAGCAGTAAGAAAAGAAGAAAACCATCTTATAGATGGATAGACTCAATCAAGGAAGCTACAGCCCTCAGTCTGCAAGACCTGAGCAGGAGATCTCCCATATATAGTGTCGTCATAAATCAAAGTTGACTTGAGGCAACTAACAACAAACAGATAGAATGAAAACTGAAGCTTCCTTCAAAGAAACGATAAAAATTAGATTTCTTACTGTTCTTTGCACAAACATAGCACTTAATTATGTACATTCACCTGCTTCAGGAGCAAAACCTAGCAGTGGAGATTTTGGTAGAACACTGAGAAGGATAACAGAAAAGAATGGAAGCATCATAGTCAGCAAATGTTAGCAACACATTGTTAAATTAAATTTTTTCTAATTGATGGCACTGCTTAAAGCTTAAAGCTGTTTTACTTCTCCTAAGAAGGTAAGTTCAATTTATTTTATTTATTATCACTTCTCCTTGTAGAGGATCCAAGGCAGCTAACAAGCAGTTAAAAACTGGATGCAATTAAGAATTTATTTGTACAAAAGTTTTTTAAAAATCAAACAACTTAGTTAAAAACATAGCAGAATTCCATTACAAGCCCTATTTGCCACATACATTATAAGCCAAAGGCCCATCTGAATAATAAGGTCTTTGTCTTCCGGTGAGGAGAGAGAGAGGGGACCAACCAAACCGCCAGGAAGGAAATTCTACTGCCTTGGAGCAATCACTAAGAAGTCTTTCTTACATGTCCTCAGCTAACATGCCTATGATGGTTATGGGACTGAAAGAAAGCCTTCCTCTTCTTAAAATCTGGGCAGGCTCATACAGAGAGATAAAGTCTTCCAGATACTCTGGACCAAAGCTGTATAGAGTTTTAAAAGTCATAAATAAAATTTGCCAAATCTGCCCAGAAACAGACCAGCAGAGATTGTAGCAATTTCAACCAGTGGAGGGGTGTTATATGTTCCCTGTAAACAGCTCCAGTCAGCAGCTTGGCCGCAGCATTTGGACTCACTGAAGTTTCCAAACAGTTTCTAAAGGCAACCTCACACAGAATATGTCACGTTAATCCAATAGGCATATAACCAAGGTATATGTTAATGTGGCCAGATAAGACAACTTAAAGAACAGGTGCAGATGGTACACTACTTTTAATTGTATAAACATAACCCGGCCATCCAGATTCAAATCTGAGTACAAGAGTATGCCTGAGCTGCAAACGTGGAATTTCAGGGGAATCACAGAATCATAGAAATGTAGAGTTGGAAGAGACCACACGGGCCATCCAGTCCAACCCCCTGCCATGCAGGAACATCCTCAAAGCACTCCCAACAGATGGTCATCCAGCCTCTGCTTAAAAACCTCCAAAGAAGGAGACTCCACTGGAATATAATCCCAGCCAGTCAGGCTGAATCTTGATTCCTTCAGCTGCTTCCAACTGACAGTGACATGGGATAAGCAAGAGCCAAGATAACATCCAACGGACCTATACTAACCACAGCATCAAAATTGGAACAGATCTGAGATACTATATCTGCAAAGTATCACACAAATTCTTCACAGCAGTCTTCCAAGTGGTCTATCTGCTCTCTTATGCGACAAAGCACAAAAAGCTCTTGTCCATCTAAGACAGATCTGCTGGACTACATTGTGCAGAAGCAATGGAGACAGAAAAGAAAGATTAACCACACTTCATTATTTCATGGGCAAACCTGGAAGGGCCTCATATAACATTAATCCCAGAATATACACACTCAAGGAATGTTTCATTTTTACCAATTGCTCCTCTGATTCAAACAGTCATGCTTTCTTTAACTATAACTTGTATTACTTATGTTTTTGTTGTGCATTTGTTCACTTTAATATTTAAAAAAAACTGTTATCAAAACCAGACCTAAATTAAAAATAGCACTGATTACTTTTTAATGCCTTCTTTGTGAAAATTTCTGTAGATTATATGAACACATTTATCTGACAATGTCCACATACCATCTTAGAAAGAAAACAAGTGGGTTACAGTCACACCATGAAAGTTTTACTTGGCCAGGTCTCACTGGGTTCAGTGGGATACACACATGAGTAACCAGAATGATGTATTGAACAATAAATGTTTAAATACATTAAAAAAAAAACCTAGGAGGTTTTTCAATAAACAAAGTACAACAAAAAGAATCATTAAAACATCTATAAGGTTCTATTTTATTGTTATGGTAACTGATTTGCTAAAGGACTAAGGAGGTAGTAAAGTTGTTATGGCAACTAGAATGTTAAAAGGAGTCAAAAGTAGAAAATAATCAAATCAAGTCTCAGCCAACTTAAAATATAATGTTGATGACTCAACTTTCAATCAAAAGATCTGCAGATATTTTCTTTCATATGAATTTTCCTTGGAAAGCAGTATTATTGTATAAATCTTAAACACAGAACACAATGCAGAACACAAAAATATCAAAGTTTCCAAATATGAAAACAAAATCATTAATTGCTGTTAATTATCTTCAATTTCTGCAAAGCAGGTCTTATTATATTCATTTCTAGATTTATTACAAGTTCTTGCACTCCCCTATTATGAGTATGACTGCCTCAGATGTTTAATTTACAATCCTCAAATTCCCCATGAGATTTCAGAAGAGTGGTCACTTCTACAAGCAAAAAAATTTTAACAACAGTATATGTGAAAAGGATCTAGGGTTTTTAGAAGACCACAAGCTAAACATGATTCAACAACGTGATGTGGCAGCCAAAAAAGCCAATGCAATTATAGGCTATATCAACAGGAATACAGTCTTCAGATCAGGGGAAATAGAAATCCCACTCTTTTCTGCTTCAGTCAGACTTAACATGGAATACTGTGTCCAATTCTGGGCACCACAGTCCAAGAAAGATACTGACAAATTGGAATGCATCCAGAGAAAGATAATCAAAACAGTCAAAGGTCTTGCAACCAAGTTCTATGAAGAATGGCTAAGCAGCTGGGTATTCTTAGCTTGGAGAAGAGAACACTGAGAAGTGACATGATAGACTTCTTGAAATATCTGAAGGGATATCATATAGAAGATAAAGTGTGTCTGTCTTCTGCTGCTCCAAAGACTAGGACCAAAATTAATGGATTCAAATTACAAGAAAAGATATCCCACCTAAACATTAGGACAAATTCCCTGATGCTAAGAGCAGTTGAAGAGTAGAATAAACTGCTTCAAAGTTGGCACACTCTTCTTTGGAGTTCTTTAAACAGAGATTAAATGGCCATCTGCCAACAGAGCTTTAGCTTTGTATTCTTGCATGGCAGGTGGTTACTACATACTAGATGTCCCTATGTAGAATAGAATAGGCTGAAAGTTGTTGAACTGCAGTACATACACTGTACAGTCTGTCACAGGCTGAAGATGACGCTCCCTGTCAGCACTGGAATGAGAGCGTTTTGAGTTCCAAAAGAATTGACTGGGCCAGGGAGTTCTAGGTGAATCAAATAAGGCTTTCCCATGTATACCCCCACCAAATCTGCCTTTTCAGCTGACCTGAATGGACAGGCAGGATCATCTAGTCAGAATGTGGTGACCAGTTTTTCATTTCTGGATTCATGATTTCATTTTGCAACAGTACTATGGCTTCATTTTAGAATATCTGAGAATATTTTTCACTTGCCTTACACCTTCTGAGATCTGGTCTATAACTAAATTATCTATAAGCAAATTCTCAAATTAAGGATTGAGAAAGTTTAGAAATTCCAATTTCCAAGCCCAAAACCAATTTTAACTGCAATTTACACTGGGCAAGGTAGGTCTACCCATACACTCCCCCATTTACGGAAGCAGAATACATTTTTCTACAATATGGACGCAGTGCTACTAATGAAACATCATCCCTGGTTCTGAACACCCTTTGAATAAAAACAAGTAAATGGAAATACCACACAAATTTCATTGAGTAATAACAACTGGTAACAGCAATTGGTACGGTATTGCCCATGTCTGATACAAATATAACTATAAATGTCAGGCAAAATGAAGCAGGAAAAAAAAACTATATATATGCCTCATTACATGTACTGCTCAGCCACATGGCATAGTGCCAGATATACTAGTGATGCTAAATCACTGCTTATTTATAGCTTTCCCCCTCAATATACTACTCACAATGACTTTCGCACATAGGTGTGAACCTTTAAAGCACAATTTCAACTAAAGATAATAAACACACACACACGGGGGGACTCATTGTTTACTCATTGTTTAACCTTCATCAGTAAAGGTATATCCAAACAAAAAACTGCATTAGAACTAGTTTTGGATGAGACATTCACATCAAGGAAAAAAACCCCACGAGATTTTTCACCCTTCGTGAAAGTTAAAGGGAAAAAAACCCCTAGCACTTTTGTTCATCAGCACCAGCACTAATCCTCTCCACAGTAAAGGCTTTAGGCAAAAAGATTCAAAGTGTTCACACACACACACATGCATATGCACACACACATACACACACAAAACCCTGAAGGTATGGGAAATAATGTAAAAAGCCCAAACAGTTGTAATCTCACTCAATAAAGATAATGCTTTTGAAATATCTCATTTTGGAGTGTGAGTATGACCAAATCCCTACATTACTGATTTGGTGACTATATGATAAAAGGACTTCATAAAAATAGAATTAAAAGATACATGAATACTATAAAATTCTAACCTTAATACTGAAAGAAGAAAAGGAAGTTTTTTTTTACTCCAGAAAAAATTAGTCATTTTTTTTAAAAAATTGACTCATTTGGCAATTAATTATTCCCAGAACATTTATCTTAAGAAGCCTATTGTAGTACCTGGAACAAAAGACATTGCTGCTGTTGGGGTTAATTTAGTATTCCAAATTCTTATACATTTAATGGAATCAAACAAGTGGAGGAAAAAGAACAGAATCTTAAAAAGCTCTATATTTCTACTCCTTTTATCATACTTATGCCCCTCATTTCTCTATCTTTTTGTACAATTATAAACAAAGTCCTGGGATATAGATCACCAATTGTCATTTGAAATATTCAATCCCTATTATGAATTAACCAGTGCAGCAAAGTTGCAACTATCTCATCCTTCATCTGGAACACTCCCAACAACACTTACAGTTTTTGCTCATGCAATCTGGATAACTACCACTCTAATTTTAAATGTTACTGAGATAGTACACACAGAAAAGGCAACCATTTAGCAGTTTTAAGAAACATCATCTCCCAAACTCAAGAGGGTTTAGCAAACTCTACACTAGGACAGCTCCCTGTCAAACTATGAGAAATCTGGCAACGAGAAAACTAAGGGAGATTGATTTCCTAGGGAAAACCTGCAAAACTTTTTTTGTAGCTGAATGAACACAGCCCCAACAGGTTTAACAGCCCAGATACATGTATATTTAGGCTCATCTATGTCAGTGATTTCAATATGCTTAAGCACATCTAACTGTGCGTGGGTTAAGTAGTAAAAAAGCAGATCGATGAGGTAACACTTCATGAAATACACCCTATGCCAGGTTTTTTAAAAGAAAAATAATTAATAATATAAAAAAATAGCATAGCTTTATCTCTAATTTGTATCTATACTAAGGACAGTACTCTGATTTAACCAGAACACTGCTGAACCAATTAAACAAACGATACCATGAAATGCTGTTGTTTTAACAATACTTCTGAAAAAAGTATACAAGCTGCAACAAACATGGTACTTAGCTACCTCTCACATCTGCAATTCATCTTCATCCTCCCACAGCAATAACCACGAGTGGCTAAATGTCTATCGATCTAAAAGCAAAGTCCAACAAGTCCAGCCAAATATAAGGCAATGGTTTCAAAACGCTTAGGCAATATATGTTTTCTCTCTCTCTCTCTGTATATAATCAGAATGATTTCATTTTTTAACCTCTAATCGTCTAATAGACCAGGGTTGAAAACACGAATTATGGAAAAATATAGAGTCATTTATTATCTAGAGAAGAAACATCTCTCTATATGCTCACCTTCTCTTTGGTAGGGACAACATACTGTCCCAATATGTTGACCTCCTGGATTTTTTCCATAATTTTGTGTCAATAGCTCTCACTTCCTGTCTAACCAGATATTTGTCAGATCCATTAGTTATCAATGAGAAGAGTTAACAGAAAGAATGTCAGACCTGCTAACATCTCTTAACTGTTTCCAGGAACAAGACAAGCATTAGGGCTGACTAGTAGCAAGCCGGGAGGTTCATACTTACATTCTGGGAATCTTTTGATAAAAGGAAAAAGGGTGCTTTCCTCCTTTTCTGCTCTCCATACACAGACACACATAAGCACTATGTCATAGGTTCAGGCAGTACTTACTCCCCCTCTTTGATGGCTGAATATGGGTGGTATGGTGAAGTCAGAGTCTGTTATGGCATGGAAAAGCAGTGTAGGGAGGGGCATTTAGAATTCTCAGCCAGAGAGCTCTTTGGCTTCAGTAAACTACAAACTCTAGAATTCCATAGGATGTTGAAAGTGGAATAATAGCACTATAACAGTGTAGCGCAGAAAGGCCCTAGGACTTGGAAGGGCAGCTACAAAAGAAGTAGGTAAGATCCTGAACTGTTGTATCATTGAATACTAAAGGTAGGATTGTCCATGCCATTGTATTTCCAATTTCTATATATGGTTGTGAAAGGTGGACAGTGAAGAAAGGTGACAAAGTGACAAGAAGAGAATAAACTCATTTGAAATATGGTGCTGGAGAAGAGTTCTACTGGACTGTCCAAAGGACAAAAGAAATGGCTCATACAGCAATCAAACCTGAATGCTTCCTAGAATCCAATGACTAAACTGAGGCCATTTCTGCACTAGAGTGGAACGTTTCACTGTGTTTTATAAGTGGTATTTTTTACTCCAATGTCCTTCAGTTTCTACTGAAGAAAAGCAGAGAAAATCATTTGTAGCTTCCACACATCAATTCCCCTGGAACTCTTATTCCCCTCCCCCGGTCCACTCTGCCACCACTGACTGGTCAATTTAATGCCCACCTCTATGGTGTGAATCGATGTAGCGCTTCCGCATGTAGGAAAAAAACGCTATGAACCGTTATGGCTGATTTGCTTCAGAGTGTTTCTGTTTTTACATTACACCAGTTTCACAACAATGTGAACCACTTTAAGAGGAACGAAGTACGACAGAACGACATCAAAACGGTTTGATGTGTGGATGTATTCGAGACACAACGACGCCACAGTGATGTATCTCCCTCATGTGGAAAGGGCTTGAGACTGTTGTACTTTGGACATACCATGAGAAGCCATGACTCACTTGAAAAGACAAAATGCTTGGTGAGGCAGAAGGCTAAATGAAAAGGGTAAGATCACATTACAGGTGGATAGACTGAATTAAGGAAGCCACAGCCCCCAGTCTGCAACAAGAAAAATTATAGAGGAAACAGTTGCCATACATTTGCAGATATACACACAGACACCAGTGCCATAAAGAAACAAACAAAAAGAAAGAAAATGGATAGGGAAGAGGTTAGCAAAGAAAGTGAGGCCACTTCTGCTGTGTGAATGAGAGCAGATGTGTGGGTATGTATTGGAGAGTTGTCTCTGTTGCGCCATATATGCGTTTTAAATTGTCCCATGCATTCACTAAATACTCCCTCATTTATAGAATGGATCAATCATTTTTAAAGCACTTCATCCGTTCATAGTATGTTGTCACTGTGTGTGTGTCTGTGTCTGTGTCTGTGTACGTATGTGTGCTGCATGTGTGATCTAACTTGTAAATTGCAACTGCAGAAATTGCAACTATATTTGAGTTATAAATATTTAATTCCTGTTTTGTATTTATGACAAAATTCTAACATGGACTATGCTAGAAATACCGTATTTTCCGGCGTATAAGACGACTTTTTAACCCAAGAAAATCTTCTCAAAAGTCGGGGGTCGTCTTATACACCGGGTGTCGCTGGAACTTCGCTCGCTCGCTCGCTCACTCGCTCGGCTAGTGTGCTGCAGCTGCTGCTGCCTCCCAGCGCTGCCCAGAGGACATCCTCCCAGGAAAGGAGGAGGAGGGATATTAAAGAGGGGGAGGGAGGGAGGGAGGGAGCAGCTCAAGTTTGCTCAAAAGTCCAGCGGAGCTGGCAGGAAGCGCCTGGGGCTGGCGAGGCTGCCCCTTTTTGCAAGGATGTGAGCCCGGTGCTTGGCTGCTGGCTCCTCCGGAGCGACGGCGAGGGAGGAGGAGAGGAGAGGCTCTCAGCGGCACGCCCCCCCCCCGAGAATGAGAGCCAGGCAGCCTTTCTGGTTCCTCCACCGCTTCCTCGTTCGCCAGGCTCTTGTAAGATAAACATGTAGAGTTTCAGCTGGAACACGGCTGGTTTGGAAAGTCTGACCTTTCTAGCCATTTGCATTTACTTAATACCTCTCTCTGTAGCCGAAGGGTAATGATTGTTGATTAACATTGCCTAAAGCAGATGGAGAGACGTCAGGCTTTGTAAGATCTGCTTGTTTTTCCCCAGACCCTTGGGGGTCTACCACCCAGAGACAGGCATAGAGTAGTGGCTTGTGCTGCCATGTGCTCATTTTAGGAATTCCTAATGAAAGATGCGCAATAATATATATATATATATACACACACACACATATATTTTAAATCCCACCAAGAGGCATTCCAGGGCGCCGGCTCCACTTTCCCTCCCTCTGGACAACTCATTCGCAGTGACTGGGGCATCCGAGTTTCCTGGATCGGGCGAGCGTATCAGCAGCCGCGGAGGGAGGGAGGCTGGCCAGAGTTGCTCCTGTTGCTAGGCAGAGGACCGCCGGGAAGGAGGAGGAGGAGAGGACGACGGGGGGTGGAGCCAGCGCTGCGAAAAGGGCCATAGAGCAGCGCTGTGCCCAGAAAAACACGCCTCTTTCACCCACCTGGCCCGCCCTTATATCCTATTACCGTACCTCCTTCTCTGCCTCTCAGATTCACTGCAGTCCTCAAGAGGGAGATCTATCACTTTGATAGTCTTGGAGACAGAGAGGGCTGGGCAGGCAGGGAGGGCTGACCAGTCCAAGCAGGCTTTGTATACAACAACCAGCCAATTGCCAGTAAGGTACATCGGGCTGGTTGTTGTATACTGGGTACCACATACACTACAGCACCAGTATCATCACCTGTTCATACAATGTAGCACCAGTACATACAGTACAGTATACAAATGTCCAACAGTCAAAACCCCATCATGGCTCCACCAGCAAGAAGAAAGAAATATGAAGCCAGTTTCAAACTTAAAGTTGTAAGCTTTGCCATGGAACATAATAACTGCGCTGCTGCAAGACAATATGGAGTAACAGAAAAGATGGTTCGGTACTGGAAAGCAAATGAAAAAGCATTAAAGAGTATGCCAAGGGGTAAGTGTGCATTAAGAAGAGGCACCCCACATTGGCCAGAACTCGAAAAACATGTGGCAGACATGGTGAATGAGCATCGCCAAAATGGTTATGTAGTGACACGAAATCAAATACGTTTGTTTGCACTTCAGTGGGCCAAATCTAACCCAGATCACAGCAACAAATTTAAGGCCACTGTATCCTGGTGTACTAGATTCATGCCAAGGCATAATATGGTACTGAGGCAAAAGACAAAAATTGCCCAAAAATTACCTGCAGATCTTGATAACAAACTAAATAGTTTCCATCGATACGTAATAAAACAGCGCACTAAACATGGCTATGCGTTAAGTAGTATCGGAAATATGGATGAAACTCCAATGAATTTTGACATGGTTGGAAATAAAACTGTCCATCAAAAAGGTGAAAAAACAATTTTACTTAAAACAACAGGACATGAGAAGTCCAGTTTTACAGTGGTACTAGGCTGCACAGCTGATGGTGCCAAACTGAGACCAATGATTATTTTTAAAAGAAAAACAATGCCAAAACTCAAGTTTCCTGTTGGTTGTTTTGTACATGTGAATGAAAAAGGTTGGATGGATGAAGAAGGGGTAAAGCTATGGCTTGATAATGTATGGAGCAGGCGACCAGGTGGACTTATTCAAAAAGCAGCCCTACTGGTGTGGGATATGTTCAGGGCTCATTTAACTCCCAGCACCAAGCAAAGGCTTGCAAGACTAAACACAGATGCGGCAGTTATTCCTGCAGGATTGACATCGTTGGTACAGCCACTGGATGTGTGCCTAAACAAGCCATTTAAAGATCGCATTCGAGAACAGTGGAATGAATGGATGGTTAGCGGTGAAAAGTCATTCACAAAAGGAGGAAACATGCGTGCTCCACAGTTGGATGTTTTGTGCAAGTTTGTCATAAAAGCCTGGAATGATATTGATGCAGAAAAAGTAATCAAGTCTTTCAAGAAGTGTGGCATATCAAATTCATTAGATGGTATGGAGGACGACTACTTGTGGCAAGATGAAGAGGAAGCCGAAGCTGAGACCACACCATCTGATACGGAATTTGATCCATACGATGACTGCCTTACAAATGTATCACAAGATGTCATTGATGTACTTATGACATCAGATGACGAACAGGAGGATTTTGAAGGCTTTTAAAGGGAAGCTGTCGTGCCAGCAAAACCTGTAAAAATACTGTAGCTTGCTAACTGGCCAGGGACTTGCCCGGCACTTGCTCTCTCTATAGTTTGTTATCTTCCTCCTATCATCATCAGTTCCAGTTTGGTTGAAAGCTTAGAAAACAAACAGCATGGCAGCTCCCATGGGTTTATTGTCTTATCCTTCCTTTCAGCTTTAGAGTGAATTAGGAAAAGTTTAATCCACTTGCACTATTTTATGTTTACATGTTTGATGACAAACAGCCTTATGTTTATAAGTGACAGTTTTCCTGCTAAGTACCTGCATGTCATAAGCATTTGAATTAAAATTACCATATTGAAATCAAATCTGATGTTTATTTTTTATTTGGTGTGCTTTGGAAGAGGGGTAGTCTTATACGGTGAGTATATCCCAAACTCTATATTTTAACTGGAAAAGTTGGGGTCGTGTTATGTCCATCGTATTATACGCAAATACGGTATATACATTAGTTTTGTTTTTGTTTTTTATTTATTTTTTATTGAATTTTATTATTAAAAATATACCGTATTTCCGGCGTATTAGACGACTGGGCATATCCACGACCCCAACTTTCCAGTTAAAATATAGAGTTTGGGATATACTCACCGTAAGACTACCCTCTTCCAAAGCACACCAAATAAAAAATAAAAAATGGCATTTTTGATTTCAATATGGTAATTTTAATTCAATGACATAGGGTGTTCACAGGAGCTTAATAAACATAAGGCTGTTTGTCATCAAAACATGTAAACATAAAATAGTCAAGTGGATTAAACTTTCCTAATTCACTCTAAAGCTGAAAGGAAGGATAAGACAATAAACCCATGGGAGCTGCCCATGCTGTTGCTTTCTAAGCTGTCAACCAAACTGGAACTGATGATGATAGGAGGAAGTAACAAACTATAAGACATCCCGGGCAGATCCCTGGCCAGTTAGCAAGCTAGGGGCTATTTTAGGGTTTTGTAGGCACGCACTTGCCTTTAAAAGCCTTCAAATCCTCCTGTCGTCATCTGATGTCATAAGTACATCAATGACATCTTGTGATACATTTGTAAGGCAGTCATCGTATGGATCAAATTCCGTATCAGATGGTGTGGTCTCAGCTTCGGTTTCCTCTTCATCTTGCCACAAGTAGTCGTCCTCCATACCATCTAATGAATTTGATATGCCACACTTCTTGAAAGACTTGATTACTTTTTCTGCATCAATATCATTCCAGGCTTTTATGACAAACTTGCACCGAACTTCCAACTGTGGAGCACGCATGTTTCCTCCTTTTGTGAATGACTTTTCACCGCTAACCATCCATTCATTCCACTTGTATCGAATGCGATCTTTAAATGGCTTGTTTAGGCACACATCCAGTGGCTGTACCAACGATGTCAATCCTGCAGGAATAACTGCCGCATCTGTGTTTAGTCTTGCAAGCCTTTGCTTGGTGCTGGGAGTTAAATCAGCCCTGAACATATCCCACACAGTGAGCTGGTTTGAATAAGTCCACTGGTCGCCTGCTCCATACATTATCAAGCCATAGCTTTACCCCTTCTTCATCCATCCAACCTTTTTCATTCACATGTACAAAACAACCAACAGGAAACTTGAGTTTTGGCATTGTTTTTCTTTTAAAAATAATCATTGGTCTCAGTTTGGCACCATCAGCTGTGCAGCCTAGTACCACTGTAAAACTGGACTTCTCATGTCCTGTTGCTTTAGTAAAATTGTTTTTCACCTTTTTGATGGACAGTTTTATTTCCAACCATGTCAAAATTCATTGGAGTTTCATCCATATTTCCGATACTACTTAACGCATAGCCATGTTTAGTGCGCTGTTTTTATTACGTATCGATGGAAACTATTTAGTTTGTTATCAAGATCTGCAGGTAATTTTTGGGCAATTTTTGTCTTTTGCCTCAGTACCATATTATGCCTTGGCATGAATCTAGTACACCAGGATACAGTGGCCTTAAATTTGTTGCTGTGATCTGGGTTAGATTTTGGCCCACTGAAGTGCAAACAAACGTATTTGATTCGTGTCACTACATAACCATTTTGGCGATGCTCATTGCACCATGTCTGCCACATGTTTTTCGAGTTCTGGCCAATGTGGGGTGCCTCTTCTTAATGCACACTTACCCCTTGGCATACTCTTTAATGCTTTTTCATTTGCTTTCCCAGTACCGAACCATCTTTTTCTGTTACTCCATATTGTCTTGCAGCAGCGCAGTTATTATGTTCCATGGCAAAGCTTACAACTTTAAGTTTGAAACTGGCTTCATATTTCTTTCTTCTTGCTGGTGGAGCCATGATGGGGTTTTGACTGTTGGACATTTGTATACTGTACTGTATGTACTGGTGCTACATTGTATGAACAGGTGATGATACTGGTGCTGTAGTGTATGTGGTACCCAGTATACAACAACCAGCCCGATGTACCTTACTGGCAATTGGCTGGTTGTCTATACAAAGCCTCTACGGACTGGTCAGCCCTCCCTGCCTGCCCAGCCCTCTCTGTCTCCAAGACTATCAAAGTGATAGATCTCCCTCTTGAGGACTGCAGTGAATCTGAGAGGCAGAGAAGGAGGTACGGTAATAGGATATAAGGGCGGGCCAGGTGGGGTGAAAGAGGCGTGTTTTCTGGGCACAGCGCTGCTCTATGGCCCTTTTCGCAGCGCTGGCTCCGCCCGTCGTCCTCTCCTCCTCCTCCTTCCCGGCGGTCCTCTGCCTAGCAACAGGAGCAACTCTGGCCAGCCTCCCTCCCTCCGCGGCTGCTGATAGGCTCGCCCGATCCAGGAAACTGGATGCCCCAGTCACTGCGAATGAGTTGTCCAGAGGGAGGGGGAATTGGAGCAGGCGCCCTGGAATGCCTCTTGGTGGGATTTAAAATATATGTGTGTGTATATATATATATATATATTATTGCGCATCTTTCATTAGGAATTCCTAAAATGAGCACATGGCAGCACAAGCCGCTCTTATGCCTGTCTCTCGGTGGTGGCCCAAGGGTCTAGAGGGGAAAAACAAGCAGATCTTACAAAGCCTGACGTCTCTCCATCTGCTTTAGGCAATGTTAATCAACAATCATTACCCTTCGGCTACAGAGAGAGGTATTAAGTAAATGCAAATGGCTGGGAGCAACTTTCCAAACCAGCCGTGTTCCAGCTGAAACTCTACATGTTATCTTACAAGAGCCTGGCGAACGAGAGACGTGGAGGAACCAGAAAGGCTGCCTGGCTCTCATTCTGGGGGGGGCGTGCCGCTGAGAGCCTCTCCTCTCCTCCTCCCTCGCCGTCGCTCCGGAGGAGCCAGCAGCCAAGCACCGGGCTCACATCCTTCCAAAAAAGGGGCAGCCTCGCCCAGCCCCAGGCGCTTCCTGCCAGCTCCGCTGGACTTTTAGCAAACTTGAGCTGCTCCCCTCCCTCCCTCCCTCCCCCTCTTTAATATCCCTCCTCCTCCTTTCCTGGGAGGATGTCCTCTGGGCAGCGCTGGGAGGCAGCAGCAGCTGCAGCACACTAGCCGAGCGAGTGAGCGAGCGAGCGGAGCGAAGTTTCAGCGACACCCGGTGTATAAGACGACCCCCGACTTTTGAGAAGATTTTCTTTGGGTTAAAAAGTCGTCTTATACGCCGGAAAATAATAAATTAACAAAACAAGATCAAAGAAAAAAAACCACAAAAAGAAAAAAGAAAAAAGAAAAAAACTACAATTATATTACAACATTACAATATTACAATATACCACATACAACACAACTACAATTGTATTACAATATAACACATACAACACACAACATACTATATGATTTAGTTTTCCACACATAATTATATCCTTTACTTCTATCTTTGTCTTTTGAGTCAGTTAACCAACACTCTAACTCTCTTTGGCCTCTCTGATTTCTAGCCCAATTTAAAAATCCCTAACAAGAGACTTTTCCCACAATTACATTAACCCTTTCTTTTCTCAACATGAATTTTTGATTTGTTGAATTACTTTTTCCCATTGTCTTGAAACCTCATTCTCACTTTCTCCTCTTATTATACCAGTTAATTTATCCATTTGAATAACCTCTAACAATTTCAATTCCCATTCTTCAATCAATGGTGCGACCCTAACTTTCCATTTCCGCGCTAAGACTAATCTTGCCGCTGCTGTCATATAAAATAATTGTTTTCCCACAGTCCTGTCAAGATCTTTCTTCCACATCGATAAGAGATATACCTCAGCTGTCATTTCAAATTGAATATTTAGTATCGATTCTATTCCGCCTATGTATTTCCCAGTATCTTTTCACAACCTTGCACGTCCACCATGCGTGAAAAAATGATCCTATATCTTCATCACATTTCCAACATTTGTCGGAATATTTGCTTGTCATTACTGCCAATCTCTGAGGGGTTAGATACCAACGAAGATAAATCTTAAAAATATTCTCTTTGATATCTTGGCATAATGTATATTTCATTGTTTTAGTCCATAATCGTTCCCATTGTTCCATCATGATCGGATGATTGAGATTTTGGGCCCATTTAATCATAGATGGTTTTACAACTTCCTCCTCAGTATACCATTTTAATAATATCTTATAGATACTAGAGATTATTTTCTGTTCCTTCACATATAACACTGCATTTAATTCCTCTTCTACTAATGTCATTCATTTCTTGTTGAGATTTAATTCTAATTTGTTTCTGTTGTATTGCTAACATATCTTCATATTTTATCCACTTACCTGATAATATATTTTCTTTTCTATAAAACGCTTCATGTGACGAAACCCATTTTGGGGTATTCCTACAAGGTTGGACTCCATCTTTTCTCCAAACTTTAAAAAGGGCTTTCCTAAGATAGTGCCTATAGGATAGCACTGTTTCTCTCTCTATTAAACCAAATATAATAATGCCAACCCTGTCCTAATCCATCACCCTCTATCTTTAATAGTTTATTGTTTTCTAACTTAATCCAATCTCGAACCCAACTTAAAGCACAAGCATGATGATAAAAATCAAATTTGGTAAAGCCAAACCCCCTCTATTTTTTTCATCTTGTAATATCTTCATTTTAACCCTGGGCTTTTTCCCACCCCATATAAATTTACTAATTTCTTTTTGCCAATTTTTAATAATCTTATCGTTTTGTACATTGGAATATTTTGAAACAAAAAAAGCAACCTTGGTAAAATTGCCATTTTAACTGGTAGAGCTATCTTACCCAACCATGATAATTTTAAATTACTCCAATTTTTTAAATCTTTAGTACTTTCATTCCATATTTTCAAATAATTATTCTTAAATAAATCCAAAGTTTTATTCGTAATTATAATACCTAGATACCTTTCTTATCAGCTAACGTAAACCCTGAAATTTGGCCCACCTTAATCTTCTCCCCTTCTGTCATATTTTTCGTCATCACCATAGTTTTATCTTTACTAATTTTTAACCCTGAATGTTTCCCAAAATTATTTAAGAATGTTTCAAAATATCTAAATAACTATCCTCGTACTCTAAAGTTATCACAAGATCACCCACAAAACCCCTAATCTTTATATTCCTTACCTTATACTCTAATCCCTTTAATTTTATCATTCGCTTTGATTTTTAAAATTAACACTTCTATTACCAAAAGAAATAACAATGGTGATAAAGGACAGCCTTGACGAGTTCCCCTTTGGATTTCAAATTTTCCAGTATTAGAGCCATTTTAAGTAATATTTGCATATATATAGAATAAATTGTTTTTATCCAGCTTATAAAATTTACTCCCAAGCCCATTTTATCACATACCTTAAATAAGAAAGACCAATTAACAGTATCGAAGGCTTTTCGATATCTAGAAAAAGAGATACCAGTTTTTTCTGTGGATGATTTTCAGAAAATTCTAATATACTTAATTATATTTCTTACATTATCCTTAATATATCTACCAGGTAAAAATCCAACTTGTTCTTCTGAAATAAGCTCCTTCAATATTATTTTTAATCTATTCGCTAAAATTGCAGTAAATAATTTATAATCAGAATTTAATAATGAAATAGGCTGATAATTTTTAATGCCTAAAGGATCTTTGCCTTCTTTTGGATTAATGTTATATTAGCTTCTTTCCATGTATCTGGTATGTTACCTTTAAGTGACTCATTCATAATAATTTGAAGTATTGGTGCTAAGTCATTTTGAAAAATCTTATAAAATTGAGCTGTAAAACCATCCAGGCCCGGGGTTTTACCTGATTTTGTTGAATTACCTCAATCACTTCCGATAATGTAATCGGCTTATTTAATTGTTCTCTTTGCTGATCTGCTCAACATTGCTAACTTAAAATTCTCTATATAAAATTCCATCTGTTCTTCTTGGTAGTCTTGTCTCTTATAAATCGTGGCATAATAATTCTTGACAATTTTCTTAATCTGTTGAAAGTCCGTATAAATTATTTCTCCACTTCTTAAGTTTGTAATTAATGTTCTTTGCCTTCTTTTCTTTTTATTCTTTGCGCAAGCCATCTTCCCGATTTATTTGCCCATTCAAAATAATATTGCTTTGCATAAACCATTTTCTCCTTAAGTTCAAGATCTATTTCCATCTCTATTTGTTTTCGCAATATTTTTATTTCTTTAAGAATTTTCTCATTAGTTAGATCATGAGATAATTCTAATTGTTTCTTTTTGGATCCTCTTCCATTCTCCAAAAATTTTCTCTTTTTTTCCTATTAATTTGTGCTTTTCGTTGAATACGCAACCCTCTAACTACAGCTTTCGCTGCATCCCAAACCGTCATTAAATTTACTCGTTTCAATTTTCCTCCATAAAAAATTTAATACTATTTTTAATTTTCTTTACAAAATCCGCATCATAAAATAATTTGTCATCCAATCTCCAACTAAATAACTCTTCATATGTATCCTTCAACTCTAATAAAATTGGGTTATGGTCTGAAATCTTACAAGCCAATATTTCTTGTTTATAAACTAATTTAGCTAATGCCTTCGAAATCAAAAACATATCTAAACGTGATAGAATTGTGTGATTCTGAATAAAATGTATATTCCTTCTTATTCCCATATTTATATCTCCACACGTCCAATAAATCCAAATTGTTCAACAAATTCTAGAAAAGAGTAGGAAGCTTCCCTTGACTTTATTTTATTTTATTATCTGACCTCCTATCCAATTTGGGGCTAATCACCCCATTCCAATCCCCTAAGAAAATTATTTTACTGTATTCTAAATTAAGAATTTTATTGCACAACATTTTATAAAAAATTTCCTGTTTCTTATGTGGGCCATAAATACCTACCACCAATATTTTCCGACTTGCCAATTAATTTCGACTCCAATATAACGGCCTTCCTCATCTTTTAAAATTTCCTTTGGGTCTAACTTACTGTTTACATATAATACTACACCTCTCTTTTTCATATTAGGCATTGCCGCGAATTCTATACCTATTTTTTTATTCCGTACTAAATACACTTTTCTTTTGGTACTCTAATTTCCTGTAATCCAATTATATCTAATTTCTTTTTTTTCAATATAGTGAAAAAATTTCTTCCTTTTATGGGGTGTTAACATCCCTTTAATATTGCAAGATAAAATCTTTAGAGTCATGGCAAGAGGATCTAATTTCTTATTATAATCTCACCTAATTATTTTCTTCAACTGATTCTATACTTTCTCACTCTTAGAAATATTACCCACAGCTCCTTCTTCTTCTTTAGTACTTGATTCTCCCGATCCAATTTCTTTTTTTCTAATAACTGATTCTCTATCCCAACATCTTCCTGTTGATCCTTTTGTCTTAATTGTCTTGGTTGTTCTTTCGCATATCTTCTCATGAAGATTTTTGCCTCTTGAACTGTGTCAATCTTAAAGTGTTGTCCATGAAATCGAAAGCTGATACCTTCTGATTTCCCCCATCGATATATTACATTATGAGTTTTTAAAAATGATGTTATAAATCTATACTCATTTCTTTTCCTTAAAATTCTCGGGGGTACATCTTTATAGATATGAACTTTCGTCTTCTCTATTATCAAATCTTTCTCCAAACTCTTTTGAATTATCTCTTCTCTTGTCCTTCTCTTTACCAATTGCACCATTATATCGCGAGGAAGTCTTCTTTCTCTTGCAATTCTCGAATCAATTCTAAACATTTTATCAATCTCCCACTCCATCTTCTCCTCTGATATATCTAAATATTTCGCCAAAAATGGGATTACTCTTTCATATAAATTTTCATCGTTACTTTCTCCCAATCCTCTTATTTTTATACAAATTTCTCATGCCTTTAAATCCGCCAAAGCTTTTTCATCTTATTCTTCGTAGCTTACTATCTCTGATTTCCTCAATATTTTCGCCAATCTCTCTGTTCCCTTTCAGCTCTCTTCCAACTCTCTCTCTCCTCAGTCCTGCAGTCACTCTCCGTTCTCACTCACAGTCATCATGGTTACAGTTCATTCGCTCATTTCTCTCGTCGCCATTACTTTCTGTCGTCTGTTGCTCCCAAAAACCCAGCAAACCTTCTTTCCTATCTTCTCGTCCTCCAACTCTCTCTCTCTCCTACAATCTTAACGTCTTACAGTCTCTCTTCCAGCTCTCTGCCAACTCTCTCTCTCTTCTCAATTACACAATCTCTCTCCGTTTTCACTCACAGTCTCAATCTTTGCATTTCGTCTTCTCGCTTTCCCCCGTCGCCATTACCATCTGTCGTTTGTCGTCCTTTCAAAATCAGCAAGCCTCTTCCCCTATCTTCTCCTCAGAAATCTCAGTCCATCTCATCAACTTCTTTCGTAAGTAGAGATTAAATCTTTTAATCGGTATATTTAAGACTTTAATTCCTTGAAAGAGGTGAGTTAACTTAAACAGTAAATAATGTCCCTGCTAGCGTTCACTCCTCTTCTCCTTTCAAAAAGACAATCTTTTTTCTAGCGCCGCCATCATCATCCCCATCTTTCACTCCTCTGTTCCCTCTAACAACAAATTAGCACTAGCCAAAATTCCTTACTCTCAGCACATTCAGAGTTGTCTAGTCCGTCAGGGATGAAAAATTCTCCAAATAGATCAGCTCATCGGACAAAGATCAAAAAAAGCAGTTCGAAGCTTCAACGTTACCGGCTGGTTGTGGCTGCTCCCATCCGTCGTGCCCCGTTCGCTGCCATCGAGCGTAGATTCTTACTCACAGGACAGCTAAGAGACACTCCAGGATCTCCGGAGCCCCTTTTTTTCACCTCCCTATACCAAGGGGAGTTTAGGCTATTTTGTTGTTTATCAGCCTTACTGCAACCCCACTGGTAAAGGTCCTCCTCTCCTTCCCCTTCACAGAGCACCTTGTCACAGCGCCATAGTCGAACCGGAAGTCCCAAGAATCTATATACATTAGTTTTGTTTCATCTATGGATATATTGCTTAGTGGTAGTGGAGTCATAATCAAATAGAATACACATAGATAGTCAGAATGTTCTCTATGGCATCTACACTTCTGCTCTGGACTCCTGACCCTGGGGAGAATAAGCTCTTAGAAGTAAAACCCACACTGCAGTTCTAGACATGCTGAAGACCACGAGGATGCTCTAAAAATGACCACGCTTATGAACTATTTTAAGAGGAATGAAAAGTTTGTTACATTGGCCAATACTAATGAATTTACAAAGAATAACACTTTAAAAACCCCACAAGTACTTCAATATCAATCTGTAGAGTTTTTTAGTAATTATACAAACCCCAAGATATTGTACAGGACCAAGCATCCATACACTGCTTCCATTCCTGAATGAAGCAAATCAATGGGCAGCGAAGTATTCCAGTTACAATTTCCATTAGCTGCATTATTCCATTATTAGAGTAATAGTTCACTTACTCCAAAAACAAAACTGTTACTTTAAAATGTACAAATAGCCTAATAAAGATAACCCAAAAAACCAGACTCACCTTTGTAATGAGAATTCTGTATTTATCCAACAGTGTCTGGTTATCATGGCATCCTGCTAGCAACTGCCATACCTCAGCCCTTAATGCCTCTGGAATACCTTTCTTTACCAAGGAAGACAGTCCTTTTGGTCGTGCACTGAGGTTATTGTGCCTATAATAAAGACAGTAATTGAATCTCCTTAAACAATATGAGCCTTAACAACCACACATATACACTGAACAGCAGGACTGCATTTAACCTGTACAGTGGGCCTTTCCTTACCTCAACCTCTATGCATATAAAGCATTGTATCCATATACCTAAAATAGCAGCAACGTGTACAAAGATGCACGCGCGCATATCATTGCCATTAGGTATTATGGGACACAAGCATTCACACTTTTTCTTTTATGCAGGGGTTCCTGGAGGGCCCACAGTATTACAAAGATGGGAAACCTATGGCCTTCCAAATGTAGTTGGATTCCCACTTCCTTCAGTCCCTGTGAGCATGATCACTGGAGGGGAATTTATTTCACCTTTATTTGAAGGGTCATAGGTTCTCATCCCTGCAATATAGAGAGAAATAAAGAGGCAGTGAGAAATATTTTGCTGTGAAACAGGATAGCTGGATTCATACATATTCATCTATCATAGTTAAAAAAAATGGCAGTCAGGAATAGATTCAAAAGTTTGAGCTCTCATTGTTTGAGCTCCACCTGGCCCTATCACACTATACTGTTATAGTGCTATTATTCCACTTTAACTGCCATGATGACATTCTATGGAATTCTGGGGTTTGCAGTTTACTGAGGCCAAAGAGCTCTCTGGCTGAGAATTCTAAATGTCCCATCCTAAACTTCGAATCTCAGAATTGCATAAGGTGCAACCATGGCAATTAAAGTGGAATAGTAGTGCTATAAAGGTATTGTGTGATAGGCCCCTAAGAAAAAATTACAGCTTTGCAAACTATTAAAGGTGTACAGTATACCTGAACAGACTTATTAGGATGTAAGTCCCACAGTAAAACTTCCTTCTGAGGAAACACGCATCAAACTTAATCTTGCCATTAAAAGGCATTCTTTTGACTAAGAAATCACTGGACAGGGAGGAGATGAGAAAGAATGGGGATGCAACCAGGAGGTCATCAGATAACATGCAGAGCATGCCACAGAATAACTGAAGGAGATCACATTGCAAAAATAACAAACTACTGAATACAACATTCATAGTAAACCCAGGTTTCATTTGTGTACAAAAGCACTGAATCATCCCCAGCAGAGCCACAAGACCTCCAAATTTCCTTACCACCCACTAATGCACTGGAAGCTCCATTTGGAACAACCTCCTACCAAAATATGCTTTGGCTGAGACATCTTAATTACTTCTTTAGTAACACTCAGAGGCACCTTCCAGAGGAAGAGCAGAAAAAGCAATTATATAATAGAGCACAGTAAGTGGCTATCTCTCCACTTTCTTAGCAAGCAGGGTTGGTATTGACCTTCTAAATCAGTGGTTCTCAACCTGTGGGTCCCCAGATGTTTGTGGACTTCAGCTCCCAGAAGCCCCAGCCACTATGGTCAATGCTCAGGGCTTCTGGGAGCTGAAGTCCACAAACATCTGGGGACCCACAGGTTGAGAACCACTGTTCTAAATCTTAATACATTCTCAATATTCAATGCGGACCTATGGACCTATTTTCCAACAAAGACTTCATGGAAAAGAAGAACTGTGCTATCTCTTTTCAAAATGATTTAGTTCTGGTAAATGAACCTACAGAGTGTGATTCACGTAAGTTTACTTTGTGTTCCTCTACTTTCTTGGTGGTGAAACATGCCAGCAGCAGTTCTGCTTGGTAAGGGAAATGTCAGAAGATGGTTCATACATGGGTAACCAGGGAAGCACACCATCATCTGTGGGTTTAGACCCACATCCCTGCCACATATGCACACAATAAGCCCAACTACTGTAACCTTAGAAACCCATCACAGAGATCTCTATAAGCTTGCCAGGTTTCTCAGGATAGTAGCCTCTGGAACCTGGAAGTCAGGTTCAGACAGAAAGGTACTATTTCTCAGACAAATGCATTTTCACAGGAAGCATATTACAGTATCACACTTAAATAAATAAATACAAACATCTTCCTACATAAAAACTGTGAAGTCTGCATGAAAACACTTCAAAGTATCATGTCGCTTCTTTTTGCTGTGAGATAGTACCTTTTCAGCAAGACATTTCTCTTGCTCGTTTTTCAAAATTGCTATTTCTTTTTTTAAAGCCCTATACATATATCAGCTCCTTCCACCTAAACAAATATAATTCTGACTTTTCCTCCCCCCATCCCTCCCCAAATCACAAAGTTGTGAATGTTTGCTCTGTCAATCACCATACATAAGAATTGGCTTCCCAATAATTACATATTGTTTATATCTAAATCATAACTTTCAATATTAATTTTTCCAGACTCTCTCTTGATCCAAAGGGGCTTAAGTCTTGTATTGCTCCAAGTAATATAAACAATAAATAGTTTAAAGTATTCCTAAACATATCTTCTTTTATGTCCCCTCTTACTACTGTTAATTTAGTTGTTAATTTCTCTGAAAGACTCACAGAACATATCCTATCTAACCACTTCTGCATCAAGAGATTTTCTAATGTTTGCCAAGCTTTACCTCTAACTTGGCAGCACTTAACATAAGAGCTGGTTTGACAAGTTTTCATTTGCGCCTTCAAATGTAGAGATCAACATATAGAAATATGGAAAAGTAGAGTCTCTCTGAAGTTGAATTTTTTTGGCCCAACATTTGACTTATTCATTCTAATATGTCCTCCCAAAATCTACATCTGTTTGGACAAGTCAACCATATATGATTCCAATCACCTATTTTGCCACAACATTTCCAACATTGTTTTGACACTTCATTATTAATCTTATGGAGTTTGAGCGAATAGTAATACCATTTATGAATAATTTTAATACTGTAATGACTTTTTAATTTATACGTCATGTCCATATTCCTCAACTATGGCATGTTAATTTAGGAATCATAGCAAGCCACAACAAAACTGGGCACAGCTATATAGCACCCACTCATGTATATCAGAACTAAGAATCACTGCACACGGGCAGTGTCCACTGTTTGCAGATTGACACGGAATCTTTTTTTTTCCAGATACTATTTTATGCATTTTGTTGTTGCTGAGCAAATACCCTAGATAAAAGAGAAGTCCCAAATCTTTTTTTTAAATGCATAGCTTTCTTTAAACCACATTTCTGCAATCATGAGGTCTACAAACTGTGTTTAAATGAAACCTAATCTGTTGCCACAAAAAAAAGATGGCTGCAACATATAACCAACCCTTGGGCCAAATGCTTCTCATACTGTTTTACAGGGCTTTTTAAAACAACTCTTATAAATCATTATTATATTCTAAATTATCCTTACCATCGTCCTAATAGTTCTCCCCAAGAATACAAGATCTTCTCTGGGCAATCCTTTGATACATCACCAGTGCCGCTAGAAAGTTCATTATCACTCTCTGTAGGGGAAAGGGGGAAATCCCCCCAAAGAAACTTATGAGTGACAAAATAGATTCTGATGCCTGTTCCACATGTGGTACAAGTAAAATGTAAGTTGGAAAATAATTCTTAATAGACAGGAGTTTTATACAGTTAATACATGGATACCTAGGCATCTTTGCTAAAGTTTACTTTCTAAGATTATATCACATTTTCTTTAGTATTGGAATGAATATAAATCACAATAATATTAAATAAAACAGAAAAACAGGCATATATGAACAACATAGCAAGCAGGAGATCAACTCTTGCTTACTGTGAAAAAACAGCTGACTTTTCACTCCCATTTGCAGTGGAAGCAGCTGAAGAAACCACTGAGGTTCACTCAGTGGTTTACTATGCCTGCCACACTTGAGTACATATACCACTCTGATTTGTTTCTGTCCTATGAAATCAGAGTTGGAATCAACGAGGAAGTCTAAAACAAACCATGGAATCTATCTCTGGTTTGTTCAAAGACAAAGGCAGGGAAAAAAAGACATTAACGTTAAGATTCTTCTTCCCCAAGAGAACAATGCTGGGCCCCTGCTTGTTATACTATATGGATGCTGCAGCTGGGTGCTGCAATTGTTGATGTCTCATCCTGACATCATCCAGTCTATGCAAGACCAGAGAAGCTAGGTTGTGTCCTGGTTCCCCATCTCCCATATAGTGGGGAAATGAGAAGACAGCAAAACTGGACAGTTATCTCAGATATAATGGGGATTTCACTCTCCCCAATCTGTTCCTGATTATGGAGGTCATCAGGATGAGGCTGAAGAAGCAGGGTACCACAGACCCTTTCCAGGCTGGACTGGGATGTCCACTGGCTGAATTAGGCCACATGCATTATGTTCTCCCTGCTTTCCAACACATCTCTGTTCCCAATAAGAAAACTCTTACAATATTCTTTACAGCGGCCATCCGGATTTGAAGAATTCTAATCTACCTTACCTTCTTCTCTAACTACACGCTAAGTAATTCACTCTTTGAGTGAAATGGCTAGTCTGCATGGCTTGTGCACTCACTCCCCATGTGAGCTTTTGCACATGCCCATTTAAAAAAAAATTAAAAAGAGGCCTCATTTGAATAGCTGCAGATTTAACATCTACAGTGACCCAATATTAATCCTTTCTTGGGATATTTGCACTATTTGCCAGAGACTGCCATTGTTCATCACTGTCACGGAAGAAGAAAGACAGATGCGACAAAATGCATTTAGTGAATTACTGATTGCCACTTACTGATAACAAATTATATATCTTTCCTATTTCAGATATATTCCTAGCATGAATAATTAAGAAAAAATGTATATAGATATATACATTTCTTCATTTTCATATACATCTTCATAATATACATTTATATGATATACATATAAATGTATATCAAGTAGTTCCATTTATTCTTACCCTCTTCAGCAGAATCATCTTGCGGAGATGTTTGATCCGAACCACTAAAAGGACTGACTGATTCTTCCTGTCCTTCCGAATGTCGGTGCAGACTCACAACTTCATAAATTGCATCTCCAGCGTTTGTGAGGCTTTTCCCTTCACACTAGATATGTAACAGCAAACATATTTCAGCCCCTAAGCAGCTCTTTCTGCCATCAGTAGTCATTCCACTGATTGTAGTTCTATTCTTTGTATAAGAATGAAACAGTTTTTGAAAATAAAATATTTTTCAGCACTAGAATTGTAATGAAAAAAAATTAAGGTTATAATAGTTTGATTCTGCTAAACTGTTACTGTAGCTAGTTTAGAGCTTTATATGATAAAAATGTAAAAAGTAGTAAGCATAAGATATGGTGTGGAAAATAGGAAATCAGACAAAAATAGGAGAATGAAATCAGTATAACCCAACCTAGCTCTGTAGCTCTTGGATAAGACCATCAGCATGGATGACCCACCCACAACATGAGATGGCTACTCCTTCAGTTTTGGTTTTTAAGGTCCCAATCCTTCAAGATGACCGCTTAGAAACTCGAGCTACAGGTAAACAACCCATTCTTCTTCTTTGTGGTCTCTGTGCCTCACATGTATGGGTGACTGTGAAGCTTACCACAGGATAGTAGACCACTAAATAATAGACAATAGTACAACCTGACCAAAATGTGCATCGGCTTTTGCCCTGCAGTACAGTCTGTAGTATCATATGAATGTTGAAGGATAAGACCAGGTAGAACCTTGCAATGAGACTCCATGGAGTAGACCTGCCGAAAATGACATGGCACTCATCGAATGCAGTACACTTGAAGTCCCACACGTACAGGCTAACACATGAGTTCATAGGTGGAACAGATAATCTCAACCACCCATCTGAAGAGGCACTGAGCTGGCATCTGCTGTCCTTTCTTTCAATTGCTATAGCAGACAGACAATTAGATAGTCTGAAGGAGATGCACTGCACATAAAAAGCAAGAATACGACAAACTCCCCAAAAATGTAGACATCTTTCCAAAGGAGTAGAAGGTTATGGGTAGAAAGTTGGCAACACTATGTCTTGATTAAGGTGATATAGCAAGCAGTGGTGGAATTTTTTGATGTCACCTGAACCACATTCCCTCTCAACAATCTCTAGAAGGCCCAGAAAGCTTTGACAACAGTAAGCAGCTCCAAAGTGACTGATGGTCTCATGTCACAACCAATGGCTTTCAACTGTGGCATGACCACAATAAGCAACCCAGGCTGTCATCAAAGCATCTGTGGTTACAATGTCAGATAACTGCAGAGGTTCAAATGGAATGCCTGAAAGAAGGTTTGAGAGACTCATCCACCATAACAGGAACCTGTGAAGATTGTGAGGTACAGTGAGATTCATGTTCTGATTATCTCTCAGGAGACTGAAGTGTCACATAAACCAATGCTGCAGCAGGTGAAATGTGAGGCATGCAAGGTAAGTGCTGGCCGTTACTGCCCCACGAGAATCAGAAGCTGTGAGACACAGATGGGCCAATACATCCATAACATTCTTGTGAAGCACCTTTGTCCTGCTGAGTGGAAAGTAAGCCTGTGCCATAGTGGAATCCAAAGTCATCTCAATGAAATCTATTAGTCATGTGGATTCCAAGACAGACTTCTTGGGGTTGACATTTAGATAGACCCAAGTTCTGAAGTAGTGAGACAGAGTCTGGTGTATGTCTCAATATAACTTATCTCTACAGGACGCCAACAAAAGCCAATCATCTAGTTAAGGACAGACCTTAACTCTCCAAGTCCTAAGGAGATCACTACTGCCATGCCCTTTGCGAAGACCGTTGGTGCTGTTGAGAGACTGAACATTGTACTGGTCCAGGTCTTTTCCTTTGCTAAAATGAAGATACTTGCAATGTCGTGACTGGATCACAATGTGAAAGTATGTATTCCACAAATCTACAGAAGCAAACTAATTGCTTTTCCAGGAATGGAAGGATAGAATTAAGTATTGTCATTTGGACTTTCCAAGGCCAGACATAACTGTTGCCACTGAAAAGATTTAGAATGTGACAGAAACCACCTCATTTTGTGACCATGAAATACCAGGAGATGTATCTGTCCTTCCTGCAATGAGCTGGAATCTTCTCTATGTCATCTTTGAGTACCAAAGTAATGATCCCATCTCTCAGAATTGCAGGTGGATGAGTACATAGGAATATGCCTACAGGTAGAATACTTGAGCATTCTATGGTGTAGCCCAAAGAGATAGTGGTAAGTCTTCAAAAATCTGTGGAACAGTTTTGGGGCCTTGGACAGACAGATGGAACTTGGGTTGCAGAGGTGTCCTGCAAAAGAAGTCAACATCGGAATTCTGATGATCCAGCAGACTTTTTAGAAGAGGATGGACAATGGGGTTTGAATGAATGATTGGACAGATGTTAAAGGCTAAGGTAACATCTTAGAAGGTCAGTATGGAGATTTCAAATGGAAAAAGATGATGAGGAATAGTGTCTCCATGGAGATCAGAATGACCACTGGTGTTGTTGCTGCTGGCCAAAGCCCATCTTCCTGGCAGTAAGCCTCACCTTGGTCAGGTGCTCCACTGACTCATCCCTTTTAGTCTGGAAAAAGCCTTCACCATCAAAAGGTAAATCCTCTACTCTGCACCAAGTATCTTCAGTAAGGCCTGCAGAGTGCAGCCAGGTGTATCTTCTGAGTACCACTGCTCCTGACATGACCTTTGCAGTGCAGTCAACCAAATGATGAGATGACTGTATTTGCCACACTGCATTCCTTTGCTCACCCAGTAAATATGGAGGAAATGCCAGCATTTTATCCCACAGAAAATGTTGATATGCCATCATGGAGGCGTGCATGTGGAGAGACGGCAGGAGAGGAATAGAATCTTATGCCAAAATGTCAAGACAAGTATTCTCTACCAGGTGGCATCGAATGAGGCTTCTTTCCTACTTTGATCTGGGAGGCCTTCAAAACAACTGGTTTTGGAGAAGTGTGGGGGAATAAATAGGCTGTACCTTTCTGCTGGGTCCTGTATAAATGTTCTAAAAACCTCCAAGATGGTGGCAGAGATGTGGGCTTCACTAAGAACTGTTTGATCAAAACCTGTAAAGCTGGCAGAAGCAGGATAGTAGCAGGAGTTAGAAACCGACTGTCCACCATTTGAAACATGGAGCCCAATACAGAAGCTGGAGAGACTGTGACCTCCAAATCCTCAAGATGGTGTCAGCCAACAGTTTCACATCTTCAGATGGTAAAGCAGGAGTTGTGCCCTCAACTGCTGCTTATGAGGAGGATGTCAATGGTGATGTAGACTCAGGGGACTGAGAGTCAGAGTCAGAATCAGAATCAGATGGAATGTCAGCTTGCTGAGTCTGGGTAGTAGTTGGTACAGCAACCAATGATACAGCAGCTGAAAGAAGAGGATCAACAGCAGGAAGAAGCTGTGAAGCAGATGTGGTAGGAACCGGAAGAGGAAGCACAACTAACAGTACTGAAAACACTAGACCAAAGGCATGATAGGTGCCACAGAAATTGACACTGTAACACATGGTGGATATGACGGAGTCCTTGAAATCACTGCCGTGGTCCAAGGCAGTGGAGAAGGTGAACTATGTGCATGAACCAGTGAACAGGATCAAGAACAAGGTTGCAGTACCAAGGAGTGATGGACCAGTACAAGCAACAGATCCAGTGACTGACAAATAGAGGAACACACCTGCAGCTGTGGACATCAAGTTTATGGCCGAGGAGCAGAGAACACACCTGCAGTTGCGCAGATTGAGATCAAGGTCAGCACTGATGATATGGAAATCTTCAAGGAGAATGATACCAAGGCTTGTAAGTGTGGTAACGATCCGTATAAGATGGTGAGTAAAATCAATATGACCACAGAGCCTTCCTCCATAAATGTTCTCTTTGTTATCGATCAACATGGGACACTAATGTGAAGAGTGAATCTTTCTGATATCTGTGGTTGTGGCACAGAAGGTTAGATGAGGAGCGGGATCTGTCACAGCAGAAAGGAAATTGCTACTGTCTCAAGGAATACACCCATTTGGGAGAAAAAGCCAGCCTTGAAGAATGATCTGAAGGAGAAGTACAGTGTGTTTTGGCAGTGTCTGAACATGCTGAACATCAAGCTTGGTCTTGAGCCACACCTCCAGCACCATCAGTTGCAATGTTGAAGCAGATGGAGCAGACTGCACTGATTCCACCAGAATGACTGCTGTCAGTGCTGAGAATGTTGAATCCAATGATGGTCTGTCTGCATGTCTAGCTCTCTTCTTTTTATTCTTCTTCAGTGGCTGGTCAGAAGGGGCTGGATCATCACTCCTATGCTGTCTTGTATGGCCAGACTTCTTTGAGGATGAACATGCTGATGGTGCCAAATCTCCTTATGCAAGCGCAGACTTCCATTGAAGAGATGCAACTGCTATTGATTCCTTGGCCACCAGTACAGCGGTAGTCTAGGGTAGGCACTTCCCTTGCTGTAGGTTGTACAGAGGCTGCCTTCAGCATTGAGGAGGTCTGGACCACTCCTGAGGCTGTTGATACCAATGTAAAGGTCAATGCCAACGTCTTCTTAGGCCTTTCATGCAGCTTGGAGATGGTGGTGAAGCCTGTGAAAAGAACTTTACTAGCCATGGTTCATTCAGAAAGCTGAAGGGAATTCTCCCAACATCCTAAGCACCTGATTCTTCAGAGTTTGGGGTGTAATTTCTCAATAAACTGTGGACATTATGCCCTTCCCCCAAGCAGAAAAGACACTCAACATGAGCACCTGAGAGAAAAACCTTGCATCCACACAAGCAGCAAAATTTAAAGGGGGAGGTAGAGGCCATAAGAGAAGAAAGGAGAAATCACAAAATAAAGTAAAAGGATTTTAAAAAAAAACAAGAAGAGAGAAGAAAGAAAACCAGGAGAGAATCAGAAATACAAAGAATGAGAGATATGAGTTGAAAAGATAGTAAACAATAGCTACTCAATACCAGATTACACTGACAGAAATGACTCATTCAGCAGACAAAGAGAAACTGAGAGGACAGTAGTTTAGCAAGCTAAGACATGTGTGGTACACTGGAGGTGTAAGGTACCCACCAAGGTACTCAGCTCTAAAATATTCTGATAAGGTCTCTGTGTAGGTGCAAAATCATTTGTATGAGGTAGAGAGACCACAAAAAAGAAGAAGAACAAGCGAAAATTATTAAAGGCCTTAATAGAAACACTTGCCAGGTTTTCTGAACATTTCCCAACAGTATTCAGGATTCCCTCATGAAACAGACAATTTAATTGACTGTTAACTCTGTAAAGAGGAATGGTCACTGTCAATCAACAGACTGTGGTCTGATCATGTGGTTCAACAGGATGCGGCCTGGCCATGACAAGTTAGTTTCAGAAAAACCTCCCTCCATTCAGACCCCCAGCCTCACACACAATTAGGAACATCAGATGAAGTGAATGCCTTCCCTAAAGGTTAGGCCAATGATGCACTGAGACAGCCCCAAGCTTGTCTTGATAGCCATGAAATTCTGAAATGACCTATCTTAAGGTACATCCAACATAGAATCACAGAATCATTAGAGACCACACAGGCCATCCAGTCCAACCCCCTGCCATGCAGGAACACCCTCAAAGCACTCCTGACAGATGGCGATCCAGCTTCTGCTTAAAAACCTCCAAAGAAGGAGATTCCACTACACTCCGAGGCAGCATATTCCACTGCCGGACAGCTCTGACCGTCACAAAGTTCTTCCTGAGGTTCAGGTGGAATCTCCTTTCCTGCAGCTTGAATCCATTGCTCCTTGTCCTGGTCTCTGGAGCAGTGGTAAACAAGCCCTCTCCCTCCTCTATATGGTATCCCTTCAGATATTTAAATATGGCTATCATGTCGCCTCTTAACCTTCTCTTCTGAAGACTAAACATATCCAGCTCTCTAAATCTATCCTCATAGGGCATGGCTTCCAGGCCCCTCACCATTTTGGTCACCTTCCTCTGGACTTCCTCCAGCTTGATCATGTCCTTCTTGCACTGGCGTCCCCAGAACTGGACACAGTATTCAAGATGAGGTCTAACCAAAGCAGAGTAGAGTGATACCAGTACCTCCCTTGATCTAGACACCATACTCCTATTGATGCAGCCGAGAATTGCATTGGCTTTCTTGGCTGCCGTATCACACTGCTGACTCATGTTCAGCTTGTGGTCTATGAAGACTCCTAGATCCCTTTCACATGTATTGCTATCCAGCCACTTGTCCCCCATCCTATATTTTTGTATTCCATTTTTTCTACCTAAGTGTAGGACCTTACACTTATCTATGTTGAATTTCATTTTGTTAGCCTTGGCCCAGCTCTCCAATCTATCCAGGTCATTTTGAATTTTGATCCTGTCCTCTGGGGTATTAGCAACCCCTCCCAATTTGGTGTCATCTGCAAATTTGATGAGCATACCCTCTATTCCTTCATCCAAGTCACTGATGAAGATATTGAACAGCACTGGGCCCAGGACAGAACCCTGTGGCACCCCTCTAGTCACTTCTCTCCAGGATGAAAAGCAGCCATTCGTGATCACCCTTTGGGTTCGATCGGTTACAAATCCAACTAACAGTAGCCCTTTCCAGCCCGCATTTTACTAGCTTCTTTGCAAGGATGTCATGGGAAACTTTGTCAAAGGCCTTACTGAAATCGAGATATGCTACATCCACATGAACACTGACTCTCTCCAAGGCACTCCTGGTGTCTTCCAGCACCACAGCAGAAACCATCTCAGGTAACTAGGACTAAGGGGACTCTGCATATTAGTGCAGCACCCCTAATCTTTCTCTCTGTTAAATTAACCCTGCCCTCAAAAAAAAAGAGAAAAGAAAAGAAAGAAAACCCTTCAAAATTAGTCATTATTCCAAGCCATGGAGACAGACTTTCATAGATAACAAGAATCGTTCCCTGAAGTACCTCTGGCTTATGTAAGCACTATTCTTTAGTAGACAATGCTGGTACACACCCATTCCCCCAAGTTCATCTATTCAGGTCTGTCAAGGTTGTTGCCGGGCAGGCAAAGTTTTCCTATGAGTGGACAGCAGAGAGAAGAGGCGGTGTGGCCAGACAGCCAGGTGCAAGGCCAGCAGGATTGTTATAGCTATGTCTTGTATATTAGAGAAGGCCACACGTCAGAGCGCTGATTGGGTCACCCCACTTGTTCCAGGGTGACAAGGTAGGATAAAAAGGCGGGTGTTTGCCTTGACCAGCTGCCAGTTAGACCCCCTAGCTGGACCTGCCACGCCATTGGCAGTATACTGTTTGTAAGGGGAGATGCTGCCCGATTTTTCTCCGTTAACTTCTGTTTTCCCTCTTTGTCTAATTGCTGGAAAGCTAGCATGTTTTTGTAAGCCTTATCTTAGAGTGCGGCAATAAATCAATACTCTAAGACTTACTTAATGAGCCTTTCGAATTTTTTCTTCTTCACTGGGACTCTCTGCTGCGGCAAAGCCTTGCTTCACAGATAGCACTCTGCCTCATGCTCAGAGGAGCCAAATCCTGCCAACTCTGACATACATGAACGTTTCCACAACCAATTGTGAATACAGCTATCATTACTATGGACCACCACAACATTTGGTATGCCCGAGTTGAATTATAACAACTGAACTACTTAAAGAGTTTACACTCCCAGTTAAGCACAAGTTTTGCTAAAGAGTCATTCTGAGGAGGGATCAGGACCCCAACCCTAATTCCTTAAAGAAGCCTGCCAACTGATCATATAGTCAGTCTCTCATAGTCTCTTTTTCACCTCTAGATTGGCAACTGAAAACCAACCTAGCTTACATACTTATTTGTAGCACTTTGAGAAGAAAGCACAGAAACAAATGTCTGGACACTAAAGAACATTCTTAGTTGTCCCATTTAACTTTTCCCCTTTGTTCACTTTTTTAAGGATTACCTGTTTCAATTTCATGTAGAATGTTTCGGTGTAGGTTTTTCTGCTGAAGTACCAGAAGCGCTCATTAGCAGGATACACACGCACTAGTGTCTCCATGAGAAAGCGTACTGGTTCTACCACTTCTGTGACTACCATATCTACTGCCACAGTCATGTACACACGCTTATCTGTACCACACAAAACAAACTGAGTATTACATCCAACAACAAATTATTAAATATTGCTAACATAATCATGTAATCATGCCTCCAGTCTAGTGACAGTCTTATTTTACAGCCTTGTCACTTCTTCTCTACTTTCTTCTAAAACGCCCTAATATCCACACACTTAAGTTTTTAAATGGCATCAGAAAACATGCTTTCTCTACCAAACTTTTTCTCTTCTCTTCTTCTCCATCCCTTCTCTAATTTTCTTCTTTTTCCTGTCAGAAGCCTATGTTTTTTTTCCTTTTAACCCAACATACAACACAACTTCTAAAGCTGACATGATTTATATATAATTCTACATGCTGCTGAAACTTTACCATGTGAATAAATCCTGGCCAGACCAGGAACCAGCATGAGATCTTAAATTCACCTGCATTTAAGATCACCTAGGATTATATAAAAAAGTGAACAGAATTTTAATCGCATAATTACCTTTAGGAGTTTCTTCATTAAGAGCTAGAAAGTTAGGTATGTTAGGATTCCAAATCCCAGTAATAACATAAGATTTTCCATCACAGCTTTTCCCCATAGACTCCTAAGAACACAAACATTATTTTTTTCAGAATTAAAACTCAGTTTCTAGTTTTATGTCTGGAAAAGTCTCAGAAGCAAATAAACCAGATGTATTTAAAAAAAAATCAAAACAAGCCAACAGCAACTTTTATTATAAGCTGTTCCCAGAGAGTAACTGATTTTAGTTAAATTATAGTGGTCTTTTTCCCAGGGAGTAAAAGAAATAATCCAAATAAAACCAACACAGTGCACTTCTTGCTGCCTACTGCAAGTGAAAATTGCATATCTATGCCACTTGCCATTATACACGATGCCTATGAAAACAACAAAAGTGACAAGGACTATCTTCAGAAAAAAATATTCCAAATTTGATGCATCTTTTTACTCTAAAGACATAATTATGCACATTTACACGAAAGTTGATGGGATTGTTCAGGGTATGTTACTTGGTCCAGTTGGATTATTTGAAGGTACCAGCCAAATGAGTTCCATACTTTCACATAAATAAAACTTTTGTGTGACATATGCAGCTGGCTGCCAGAAATGCACTACTTTGTATGGAATTCCTACACTAAGGCCATTTCTGCCCTCCCCTGCTATAGTGCTATTATTCCATTTTCAAAATCCTACAGAATTCTGGGATTTGTAGTTAACTAGGGCCAGAGAACTCTCTGGATGAGAATTCTAAATACCACTCCTAAACTACAAACCCCAGGATTCCATAGGATGCTGAAAGTGGAATAATAGCACTATAACAGCGTACTACAGAAATGGCCTAAGCAATCTTGACTTTTATGTCCAGAAACCATTATTTGGAGCAAAATGTTAAATGTACTAATTTGCACCATTTCTCAGAAGTCAAGATTCCACCCATGTTCTTGTGATAACATCTGATGAGATTCTCCGGCTTTCTTCTGGTTTTTCTGCACACCCCTTCCAGGTAGCCATAGTCTTTCATTCAATACTTGAACCCTCTCATCCCACAGGACCCATGATGGTGACTCTTCCAGCAGTCTTCTCACTACCAACCTCAGTATTTACAATTGTCATTCTGCTACTGTTGCTGATTTGACAGGTGAAAAGGAACACTGAAAGAACAGCAGAAGCTATACCCTTTCTTTGAGCAAATGCACTTGGCAGGAGGGTAGGACTGCCACCAAAACTATCTGACCTAGAATGGCCCAAGCAAAGCTCTGAACAGGCACAGAACCCATACATGTAGCTACAGAGACTAAAATGAACAACTTAGTACATCTTCATACTGCCCAATTTCTTCCAAGGAAAAGGGTTCTCAATCCCTTTTCTTTCTCCAGGGCCCTTTCTGTACCTTACCTTTTTTCGGTCCTGGGGTGCGGGGATCGCACAAGCAGCCTCCAGCAAGAGGCTGTCACGTCCCCGTTGCTTCAGCTTCACATGAGCTGCCTGCTCCCGTGCAGGTAGGGCGAGAGCCCCACCTCTTCCTTCCACAGCGCAGCCTGGTGCTGCGCTGGGGCACGAAGCACAATCGCCGTGGCTCCAGAGGCTCTGCATGCACGGCAAGTGCGCGCAGGGCCATGGAGCCATACGAAATTGTGCACCATTTTCGGCTGAAAGCTGAAAATGAAAAAGTGCGCAAGCGGTGCCTGCCCTACTCTGGAGAGTCGTGTGATTGTGAGTGCGTTGTGCAGATCGCTCCTCACAATCGCATGACGCTCAAGGGGCCCTTTCTCATGGCAAATGCCATGTGAAAAGGGCCCAGGAATGGTATGCTAGTCACTGTACTAGCATACTCACAGTAGTGACAAGGAATGATAAACGCAAACATTTCTTGTAAGCCTTATTTGCCTGCCAGGACCAAATATGTGAGGTAAGGCAAAATAGTTTTAACTCTACTATTTGAATCCTTTAGACGGAGACCCTCCTTGCCAGCAGATCTCTCTACAAGAAAACAAGCCTGCACATTGGTAAATCACGTGGAAAAGTTAGTCTCTTTTTAACAAGGGACTCGTTCTTATGTAATAAAACCTAGAAGTCAGAGAACTAGTCAAGGACTATGGTATATAAAAGTAAGAAAACATCATTAAAAGCACAAGAATTTCAAATTCCACTCTGCTTTAGCCCACATGATGAAATATATATTTGCATTTTCCCACAGAACAATAAGCATTCCGTTTCAGGCTCCAAGACAGATTATTTAGCATTCAAGCAAATTTGCAAGATAAAATCATGGATACACTGGTAAGCAAAATCCATCAGAAAAATGAGGTGTTATCTCATAGTCTCTACTAATTAAACAAGAGGACTATTACCATATCCAGTAGGTGCATGTCACTGTTTTTGACATTTCGACCTGGACTGAGCAGCATCCCAAAGCACCTGTAAATGATATTTTAAAAGTATGCATAAGAAAAAGTACTTGTTAAAAAGCTGAATAGTATAACCACTTTATCCATAATTTTCGATTCAAATAGGGGAACTGCAAGGTGTGCTAGGGCTGCCTATATATATTGCAATAACTGTAGCCGTATGGAAGTAGACAACTTGTTTGGAGAAGCATATCATACTACTATTTAATAAGGGATTCCACAATTCAGAATTTAACTTGAGTGGAACATTAACCAATTAATGGTTTCTAAAAACAAGATTAACAGGCAGAAAATGGACTGAGCATCTGGAAGAAAAGGTTGCAGGCAGAACAATCTGACCTTTTTCCAACTAAAATGGCTCAAATTTCATCCATCTTCTTATCTTAGGCAAGAGTAGTCAAGAAATCAGTCTTTCAGGTAAGTTCCCTAAAAGGTATGTCTCTCAGGGACTTGAAAAAAAGTCCTCCATATTTTTTTCTCTTGACTGCAAGGCTGAAGTGCCTTTAGCCCAAATTACAGGAAATGCCTGGGGGGCTGAGACAATATCAACTACCAACAGCCACCCTAGAAGGGGCAAAAAAGCCAGACCTATGTATAAGAGAGAAAGTTCCAGAAGACAAGCAGATTTTTCGCCCTGTCAGGTACAGCACACATTAAAAATAACTGTCTATGTCTAACCCCATTACAAAGCTTTCCTTTCATAACTGACTAGAAGCACCAAAACATGGGAAGGGCAAAAATTCTTGAGCGAAATTGTGTTTTGGTAGAGCAGAGGCAGGGGGGTGCACCACATCACTTCCAGTTCTCAAGCTTAGCATCAGTCATTTTCTGAGGTTTTTGGTGGGGATGGAAAGAGATAGACCATGTCCTCATGAAGCCACATTTTGGAGATTTTGGGATGAATTTTCACACACATTTTTTAATTTTCAGGGGCCCAAGGAGTTTCCCTGGAGCTGAACAGAAAAAGGGGGTGGGATCCTTGGGGGCCAGGAGTCAGATTTTGCCAACTCTGTGATACAATTAAGGCTAGAATTGAATTCTGGAAATATTCTCCTCTTTGGGATGGGAATGAAGAATTTTACTGGCTCTTGTCATGTCCTGCTTCCAGAACATGGACTCTGACTCAGAGTCTGGAACAGGGGACATGCCAGAGGCTGAGACAGGGGACATGCCAGAACCTGCTGTACAGGAAGAGGGTACAGTGCCACAAACAGAACAGGGGGCAGTGCCAGCTCCAGCGGAGAGTCCTGCTTCTTCAGACATGGAAGAGCACTCACCTGTACCCACCTTTGCAGAGCACAGACAGCAAAGAGAGACCCAGAGTCTCTCTCTCAGAATTTATAAGCAGAGACAATTAATCAAGCCACAGCTATGCTAGGCTTCAGACCTATGTAGCTGACACTCTTCCCTTCCAGGAATTATCAGAGCTTATCTCGCCTTCTACCCTGTTGGATACTTTGGCTGAATACTCTGATTGACTCTGGACACTCATTTGCCTTGGAACCCTGATGAACTTTATGACCCTGTGCTTACTGTTCAGTTTGTTTTGTTTGAATTATCAGCTGTGCCAGGACTGAGATAGGACAGCTCTGTACTTTGACTGGATGACGGCCTTTTTGCCTTTAGTGTTAGAGATACCCCCTTGGATCCTGAATACTGCTGTGTCTATAGGATGACTGCAAATCTATCCTTTTACGTCAAAGTGCTTACACTGATGGTGGTGGCCGCCCAGTTCCAGAAAGACTATACAGATCATGTGGCTTCCTCAGATAAAGCCATAGTCATCCTGATGTATGAACTAAAGCAGCAGAAGAACTGGGGGAGTACAACCAAATCGACCACGCTGAATCTCTTACTGTTATCAACCATGTTAGCATTCTGGACTGTATATCAGAGTTGTGGGCACCAGAACTTTGCCTCTGCATAGTTCTAGAAAGAGGCTCTCCACAACTACAAAACTCAAAAATAACAATGATACAAAGATAACAATGAAGAACATATCTTTACTAGCCTGTAGTTCTTCCAGGAACAAAAAGTACTGATTATGAGTTTGTCTATCAATTCTCATAAAAGACACTTTCTAGGTATCCTCACCTTCAGAGGTTTGCTGGCTGATGATCAGAAATCGAACCATTTTTATAGCTCTGACACACAATCAGAAATACTTCCCTGGTACCACCATAGCACATTAGATGCCAGGACAAACATTTTATTTGTCTGTATATTTGGTGAATAGTAATCACTACTCTTATTACTGCTGGGTTTATCCTTTTATTGATGGCATTTTATGGTGGCAATTTTATTTTACTGCAGTGGGTTTTTTTTGGTTTTGCTTTTAAGTTGATTTTATTGTTAGACACTGCCTTGAAAATATTATATAGTTGAAAGGCAAAGAAAAAATTCTTTTTTAATAAATAGATTTAGTAAACACCAGACTATTAAAATTATGGATGAGAGCCAGTGTACTGGTTTGACTGTTGGACTATGAACCCGGAGACCAGGATTCAGTTCCTCACTTGGCCATGGAAACCCACTATGTGACCTTGGGTGCGACTGTCAAGGTCAGAGACCTGGGCAGCGAGCCAGACCAGAGAAGGGAGTGTGAGAGCCAGCAAAGTCCAGCCAGGAGAAGACAAGCAAGCACTTTACGCAAGGGAGTTCATTTACCAGAGCGTCAAGTGAAAGCCACAGTCAGAGTTCCAAAAACCAAGGGTCAAGAGATCAATTCAAGGTAGCAGGAACCAGGTGCTGGGAGCAAGGAACAGGCAAGAGGAGGGCTTGAAAGAAGTTTGCCACAAGCAAAGGAAAGCTTCCAGCCAGGCAGTTATATAGCCCAAGACACAGGTGTGGCTAGTCACCGCTTCTTGAACTTAATCAAGGAAGCCTCCCTTTGCTCAGCTCTCTTCAGTCTCTGCCTTGTTTGTGGGCTGATTGGCACAGGCTCCAAACCATCTTCAGAATCGGATCCCTGTTGCCCTAAAGGAGCAGGCAGAGGAACGTGCAAGCCTGCTTGGTCCATGGCAGCAGGGGCAGCTCTCGAGCTGCAGGACTCATCTCCAGCCAGAGCCACAGGGACCAACAGCTGCTGCTCATCATCTCCACCCAGAGCAACAGCAACCAACAGCTGCTGCTCATCAGCAGCAGCTCTGACAGGGGCTTCAGCTATCACAGCATTGCGCACTCTTAGCCCCAGAAAACTCTGTGATCATTTCACCTTAGGGTACCATAAGTCAGAAACAACTTGAAGGCACACCACCACCACCACAACAACAACAACAACAACGGATAGAGAAACTGCTGTTTGAGGCCCACTCAAGATACTCGGAGCAAGATACTGGGAGGTGTTTGGACTCTATTAACATAATGGTTGCTGATGTCCTGATTTCCCTACAACACTAGCAAAATGGATTTTCATGATCTAAGAATCACTCCATCATCTATTTGGTACCTATAACTGGACTGATGTGTCTTTAAGAGGAAAAAAGAGAGAAATAATTTGAGGCATATATTTCTACTGCCATGCCTGGTGTGCCTGCATATACGCATCCACACATACACTCAGTCTGCCCAAGCAGACAAAGATCCATCAATGGTCCTTATCAATAAGATCAGTAATTCAAGGGTACATAATCCTACAGATAGGCAATGTTCTCATACTTCCAGTGGTCTAAATTTTCCCTTTTAGTTAAAAAAACACTGCTGAAACATAGAGAAACAAATGCAGCTAGAGTTCCACAGTTTAAAAAAAAACTAGACTGAAGTTCTCAATAGAAACTTGCTGGCTTCCCTGTATGAAACTAAAAACCTGTCAAAGATCTAATGGGAAGATTGCCATCCAGGGGAGTTGATTCTTAAATATTATTAAAGAAAATCCATTCAGATTCCCTCTATTCTTTTTCCACTGAAATGAATGGATCTCTAGACATTTCTTTTCTTAAAAGAAAGTTGTGGATACTGTTTGGTTCAGGGTTGTGGTCAGTGTTTTGAATATGTCTGAGGGTTTTTTTTACAGTAAGTAATTATGTGACTCATTATAACCCCACTCCATAAGCAGTACCATTAATGTTATTAAATTTTTCCTTTTTAAAAAGTAATTAATTGGGTTGCACATTATCTTTCTATTACTTGTGAGATAGGTGGCCTTTAGACTGATAATAGAAACATAAAACTTGGGGAAGGGGGTTTTAAAAGATGACCAAAATATTTTTCATTACACAAATTATCATTATACCTACTTACTGTATTATGTTTGAAATGTCACCAGAGAAAGCAGTGAGTAACAGGCAGAAACTTTAACTGGAAGTTCTTAGTTCCAAGCTCTGGTTGTGGCAGTGAGAAAAGCAAAATCACATAAGTTTGGCTTTATTACATCCCACACTGGAATCTTTAAGAACGGCAGGGAAGCGAATTCTTTTGAAGTTATACCTCTTGTAGTTATATTCCAATATGATGACAATACACTGAAAAAATAACAAACGGCTAATGGAGGTGGTAGATCAGGAGGGAACAATAGCTAGGGCTGAACCCCAGGACTCTGATGAGCAAAACTATGCCTCACCACTATCACATACACCCAGAATCCCCCAGCTACTCCCCAAAACTGGACGGGGGTTCAAAATAGCTAATAGGATCTCCAAGTATTTCTGGAAGTGCTATTTTCCATTTTGCCACACGCACGCACGCACGTGCACGCACACACACACACACACACACACACACGCACACCTTTTTTAGGCCTCTACCAGGCCTGTTTTTTGTTTTGTTTTTTCCAAATCAGGAAGAGACAAAACACTGAACATCCAGCCCCTTACTATGCTGTCTAAGTGCATGAAAAAACATACTCAATATTTATTATTTTTAAAAGAATTTTTATTAATACACTTTTAAATAATATAAAACCGCATATGAAGGATAAATACAATAAAACAGAATTGACCATATGAAACAAAACTAAATTAAACCTCAAATAATACGTAAACAACTGTGTGAACTACTAAAAAATTACTAAACCAAAGACAACACTTAAAGTGGAATACAACATGTACACATTTGACTTTCAACTCTACAGAGAACATATTGTTTATCCTTTGATATTCTTCGTCAAAGTTCTCTATCTATATTATGATGATTAATAAGATTTTATTCTCTATTAAAAGGCAACATAATTAGCTTTCTACCAATATAAAATAGCTCAATGTAAAAAGAAAAACTAATGTTCTATTGTAATGGCTCTAGCTTTATCAATTAAACATTTTTATTGCTCCCTCTAAAATGACTCCCAATGTTTTTTGTATTTTACAAGAGAACAATTTTTAAGTAATACTGCCAATTTACCCATCTCAGCTATAACCAATAACTTCATCAAACAATCTTCTTGAGATGAAATTGTGGGATCTTTCAATTTCTGAGCATACAATATTCTTGCCGTCACTCTCATGTCTTATACAGTTATTCTTATACAATTCTCTTACACAATTGTCTCTGATTATCTATCAGTCCCAGCAAGGTCAGTTCTTGTGAGAGTTGAATTTTGATCTATAAAATGTTCCTCATCAAACGGTATGTCAGCACCCAGAATTTCTTTGCTTTATGACAAGTCCACCGCATAAGAAAAAAGTCCCTTCTGATTGGTTACATTTCTAACAATTGGATGAAAAGACTTTATACATTTTAGAGAATTTTTCAGGAGTCACCCACCTGTACATTACCCACCTGTACATCATCTTGTAAATATTATCTTTAAAATCATGACTTAGAGTGAATTTCAAATCTTTCATCCACATCCTTTCCCACTAATCCATTTGGATTGGGTAGCCAACATTTTGTGTCCATTTAATCATTCAGTCAGCCTCCACATGCGGAGGGCCAACTGTACATTCTACTTGTTCTTCCTCCAGTTCCAGTTTCAACAATATCATATACATTTTAGCTATCAAGTACTCATTATCTTTCCACAGTTGATTGTCAAAATCAGTTTCTTCAATATCAAGACCAAACAATTTCAAACAATTCCAGTCAGGAGGAAAAATGGGAAGTATCTAAAGAATCTGAGATGGACGTCTAAAGAATTTTTAGCTACAGAAAGATTCAAAACGGATATATACAAGAAATGAAAAAAAGGGGAAATCACCAAAAAGTAATTCCAAAGAAATAGCCAGCAAGTGTAGGGAGAAGGTGAGAAAATCTAAAGCGCAGATTTGCTAGAGAGGTTAAAAACAAAAAAAAAGAGCTCTTTATTTTCATTATGTCCACAGTAAAAGAAAGAACAAAGAAATGGTAGGGCCACTGCATAGAGAAGATGGCAAAATGCTAACAGGGGACAGAGAAAAGGCAGAGCTACTGTGATGTATAGGATAGCTCTGACTCCAAAGAATCGAGCCTTATTCAAAGTGTCAAAAAGTGTCAAATGTCTTATTCAAGAATATCGAAACAACAGCACACCTTGATATTGCCAAAATTAATGGGAGTATTGCACATGCAGTGCTATATAAACCATGATATTTCAGAATTAGCATGTGCTAACATCTCATTTGACGGTATATCTAAACAACACATTTCCCAGGCTTACTGTGTCCCTACCATTTTCCACTCAAATTGCCAATAGTCCAACCTTCCAACTGTGCCAGTTTACTCTCTTATCACAGGTTGTTACAATAACTTTCGTGTTCACAGCTTGCCCAGCCATTAACAGATCCCATCATCCTAATCTACATAGCAAAGCAAACAAGCACTAAAAACAAAGGCATCTTCTTAAAAATATGCCAAGGAGAGCTCAGCCAGCCTGACAACTACTGAGCACTTTCTTTGTCTCAGTCTTCTCCCCAAAGGAAAACGGTGCTCCATCTGGGGAAAATGTGGTAGAGGAAATGCAGCACAGTATTGGTAAAGACGTAGTACAGGAATATCTGGCTACTCTAAATGAATTCACGTCTACAGGGCCAGCTGAATTATATCCAAGGGGATTAAAAGAAATGGCAGAAGTTATCTCAGAACTATGGGCAACAATCTTTGAGAATTCCTGGAAAACAGCAGAAGTGCCAGCAGACCGGAGGAGGGCAAATATCACCCCCATCATCAAAATGAGGGAAAAACAGAATCCAACCAATTACCGCCCAGTCAATCTGACATCAATACCTCAGAAGATTCTAGAACAGATCATTAAATAGATAGTCTGTAAGCATTTAGAAAGGAATATAATGATCGCTAACATTCAACATGGGTTCCTCAAAAAGAAGGCACGCCAGACTAATCTCATCTCTTTTGTTGATAGAGTTACTAGTTTGGTAGATGAAGGGAATACTGTGGATATAGCATATGTTGACTTCAGTAAGGCCTTTGTCAAAAGTCCCCTATGATATCCGTAACAAACAAGCTAGTAAAATGTGGGCTAGACAGTTCTACTGTTAGATGGATTTGTAATTGGTTGACCAATTGAATCTAAAGGGTGCCACCACTGGCTTCTCTTCATCCTGGAAAGAAGTGACTAGTGGGGTGCCACATGGTTCTGTCCTGGGCCCAGTGCTATTCAACATCTTTATCAATGACTTGGATAAAGGAATCACAGAGCTGGAAGAGACCACAGGGGCCATCCAGTCCAACCCCCTGCCATGCAGGAACCTACATCAAAGCACTCCCAACAGATGGCCAGCCAGCCTCTGCTTAAAAACCGTCAAAGAGCGAGACTCCAGTGGGCATTTTTATCAAATTTGCAGATGACACCAAATTAGGAGGGCTAGCTAATACCAAAGACGACAGGATCAGGATTCAAAATGACCTGAACAGATTAGAGAGTTGGGCCAAAACTAATAAAATGAATTTCAACAGGCAGAAATGTAAGGTAGTGCACTTGGGCAGGTAAAATGAAATGCACAGATATAAGATAGGTGGCATGTGGGTTGACCAACAGTACATGTGAAAGGGATCCAAGAATATCAGTAGACCACAAGCTAAATATGAGGCAACAGGGTGATGTAGCAGCTAAAAAAGCCAATGTGATTCTAGGCTGCATCAATAGGAATATAGCTTCTAGGTCAATGGAAGTAATAGTAACACTATTCTGCTTTGGGGAGACCCCCACTGGAATACTGTGTTCAGTTCTGGGTACCCAGTTCTGGATACTGGGTATCACAATTCAAGAAGGATACTGACAAGTTGGAATGTGTGCAGAGGAGGGTGACCTAAATTGTAAAAGGCCTGGAAATCATGCCCTATGAGGACAGCTTAGGCAGCTGGACATGTTTAACTTGGAGAAGAGAAAGTTGAGAGGTAACATGATAGCTATTTGAAGAGCTGTCATATGGAAAATGGAGCAAAGTTGTTTTCTGCTGCTCCAAAGACTAGGACATGAAGCAACGACTTCAAACTTCAGGAAAAGAGATTTCACCTAGGAAGAACTTCCAAGCAGTAAGAGCTGTTCCACAACAGAAGACTTCCTAGTGCGGTGGAGTCTCCTTCTTTGAAGGTTTTTAAACAGAAGCTGGCTGGTCATCTCTCAGGAACACTTTGATTGTGTATTTCCACATGGCAAGGGGTTATACAATCACAGAGCTGGAAGGGACAACAAGAGCCATCAAGTCCAACCCCCTCCTTCACAAGGGCTACTGAGTCCAACTCCTTTGTGGACCTTGTGGTTTTCTCCAGTTCTATGACTCTAATCTTTATCCATTTTAAATCTTTCAGTTATCAACCAATATGAAAACCAGCTTACATCAAAGTCTCTTGCATTTGACTCCTCATTTACTTTCAATTGTAAATACTTTCCTTCCACCTTAATTAAGTTTCCATATGTTATCCATTTTTCTTTGACCATAATTTCGTTTGAAAAAAAGAGCTTCATAAGGTGAAACCCACAAAGCTATTTTAGGATATAATCTTTGTTTGTATTTGTTCCACACTCTAAATACATCAAATCTTATAAAACTGTTAAGAGTTTACATTTCTCTTAATTTTATCATACTTTAAAAAGGCATGCTACCCAGATCTCAGATCAAAGCCTTCTAATTGTAAGATCCTTTCTGTTCCATCAACCAGTCTTGTAGCCACACTGTGCAACATGCATAAAAGTACACCTTCGAATCTGAAAGCCCCAGGCCACCCCTTTGTTTTGCATCTTGAAGAACCTTCACTCTTAGCTTCTTCTCTTGCCACAAAAATTAGAAACATATTTTTGTCATTGTCCAAAATGTACATGTGTCATTGCCTACTCTGGGAATTATCTGAAACAAGAAAAGCATTTTGGTAATACATTTATTTTAGTAACCAATGTTCTACCCAACAATGACAACTTCAGTGTAGACCACCTTTGAAGCTCTGCTTAATGTCATTCCACGTTTTGAAATAATTGTTCTGAAATACTTTTGTATTTTGCATTTCAAAGTAACACCCACTTTTTCACAATTTTAAACCCTGTCTTTTCCATCAATAACTTCTCCTGTTTAATCATATTTTTGTCATCATAACTGTTTTTAATTTATTCAGTCTAAAAACTGTCATGGCCCCAAAATTTCTCCAAGATCTTAAATAAATCATCCACTCCTTTTAGGGGGTCCTGTAAAAAAATTGCCACATTGTCCACAAAGGTTCTCAACTTGTATACTTGCTTCTTATGTCTTTAATTTTTAATTCTTGCCTAATGACTCTGTTTAATACTTCCAAAATCAATATGAAAAGTAAAGAAGAAAATGGGCATCCTTGTCTCGTCTCTTTTTGATTTCACAAAAGCCTATTCTGTCACTGTTAATTCTGCCCAAAACCCATTTTCTTGAGAACTTCAATTATAAATGTCTGTGAAACATTGTCAAAAGCCTTCTCTGCAACTAAGAAAAATAGGGCTTCACAGCTACATACTATAAAGTCTTACAAGATTATTTAATTCTTCCACTTCAACGAACAATGAATGCTGTTTTTGAAGGAAAACTCCTACAGTCCTGGCTGAAAGCTAATATAACTTTAATTCATAAAGAAGAACAGGATCCCCTACTGACAAAAAATTGTAGACCAATTTCACTGTCAAATATAGACTATAAAATCTTTACTACATTTCTAGCACCTAGATCAACAATGATCTTAAAAGAAACAATTTACACTGATCGAAGTGGATGTCTTCGGGGTCAATATTTAAAAGGCAATATGAGAACTGTCATCAATACAATGGAACACTTTGAGACAGACCCAGAGAGGAAATTAGCACTGATCTTCTTAGATACAGAAAAAGCTTTTGACAGCATCAACTGGAAATTTATAAGAGATAGAGAACAGAGAAATTTATGAGGGGACTAAGAACTATCTATGAGGAACAAACTGTCCAAATTTTAATTAATGGTGAGAAAATTAAAAAAAAAATCAATATATCAAGCGGAATGAGACAAGGATGTCCGCTATCCTCATTACTTTTCCTCACAGTAACTAAGTTGCTCAATACTGATATAAGGACAAATATATCTATTGAAGGAGTTAAAATAGGAGCTAACAATACAAAATGAGAGCCTTTGCTGATGATATAGTCATAACACTGGAAGATTCAACAGAAAACACTGAAGCAACTACATTGACTATATCAGAATTTCAAAAACTATTTAGCCTTCAGATTAATGAAGAGAAGTCAAATGTTCTTACAAAAAAACTACCAAAAAAGGAAGAAAGAGAATTAAACCAATACTCAGGCTTTAGTATGAATTCAAAACTAAAATATTTAGGAATTCACTTGACTAAGAAGAATGCAGAGTTATTTAAGAATAATTTTGAAAAAATCTGGAAAAAACAAAAGACCTCAAAAAGTAGAAAAGCCTGATTAATTAAAATGACAGTTCTAACCAAAATACTCTATTTACTGCAAACAATTCCAAGCATAATCAACAATATGACTTTCATAAATTGACAAAAAGTCATCCAAAATTTCATATGGAATAGGAAAAAAACTAGAATAAAATTAAAAACACCCCAGGACGCCAAAGAAAGAGGTGGGCTTGGTCTCCCTAATTTCAGACTTTATTATTATGTATGTTGTCTAGTCTGACTAAAAGAATGGATAATATTTAAAAAAACAGATTGTTGATTCTAGAAAGTAAAGACCTATATTCTGGCTGGCATGCTTATCTCTGGAATAATAAAGAGAAGTAAATAAGGACTTTAACAATTATATAAGAAAAACACTATTAAAGGTGTGGAAAATTATTAAAAACAACACACTTTTTATACTCCACTTTGGATTTTGGCTCACAAAGCATTTCATGAAAGAGAAAACTTTTTTTGATAAACGGATAACATATAAATATCTGACAAAATTACAAGATAATATTCCATCAACAAAATGTCAAGAAGAAATCCACAAAGAAGTATTAGCATGTCATTGGCTTCTCTATAGGCAACTCAAAGAAAAGTGGAAAATTAAACTCAAATTAAATGGTTTCACACCGAAAGCTACATATCTAGAGACAACTTACAAGAGGATACTAAACTGATTTTGAAAATCTACAAAATCCTATTAAGACATGATACTGCAGAAGAAGCAACTAAAATACAAATAGCAAAATGGGTTCAAAATATAGGACACCAGATTAATCAGGATCAATGGGAGAAAACCTGGACTAAAAGACTGAAATACACTGCTAATCAAAGAAAATATCTATAAGATGCATTATAGATGCTACATTTCTCCAAACTGTCCAAGATGTATGCAACCTGTAACAATAGCTGCTGAAAAAGCACTATAGAGAGAGGCACTTTCTATCATATTTGGTGGTCTTGTCATAAATCAAGAGAATACTGAAAAGCAATCTACTTGACAACTGAGGAGATTCCAGGTATCACCTTTCAAATGAAACCAGAAATGTACCTCTTCAGTATGACAGACAATAATCCAGAGGAAAACTATGGAAAAATTTTACTTTACAGAACAGCAGCAGCAAGCTTATTGAACATACTTCCAACACTAAATGAACAAACTGACAGTGTTAGTAAGAGAGGATCAGACAGAAAAGTTTGTAAGAGACTGGGATCGTTTGTAAAAAACAGGGATATCTTAGAAACACTTGCTCTGATCTGACGGTAGAAAGTTTGTTTGATTGAAGCCTTACTTATAAAATAGACTTGACAGATGATTTTAGATGACTTTAGATCTTAGATACGAATTTAAAAAAAAGTAAATTACTTGACAACTGATTATAGTAGAATCAAAACAATTAAAATTCATTTTAATGTTCTTGTTTATATGAGAATTAACAACCAAGACCAGCCAGGGGTTGTTTGTACATGCATCTTTGTCCATGCATTTTTCTACATTATCTATCTCTTTCTTTAACCAATGGAAGATGATACGATTTGTAACCTTATTGTTTATCTATGTGTGCTAAATCTCTTTATCTATTAAAATAAAATTTTATATAAAAAAGCTTCCTCCACTTCTGCAACTGTTATTCTCACATTTAAACTGATCTGTTGATACTCAGAAATTATTGATAAATTCTGCAAGTCCAAATAGGACTTCTCTGATAGGTTTCATTGTTCTTTATACAATGTTGAAAAAAATATTTAAAAATCTTCTTTATTTTGTCATTGTCTGTGGTTGTTCCCACCATTAATCTCAAAGATCACCTTTCTTTCTCTTTCCTTACACAATTTATAGGCCAACCATCTTCCTGGTTTGTTTGCAAATTCAAGAGTTTTTTTGTCAAATATATTTCATTCTCCTCTTACTCTCATAAACCATACCCATCGAGACGTGTAATATTTTTATTTCCTTCAACAAAGTTGAGTTTGTTGGCTTTTTTTCCAACTCTTCCTCCCTTTTCATAATTTTATTCAAAATATTGTGCTCTTTTGTCTCTTTTAAACTCTATATTTTGTTGAATGAAAAAGCTCTTCACTGCTGCTTTACTTGTGTGCCAGACTACTCTTCTCTTTGTTTAAATTACCTTCAAAGTAGTTTTTCCAAGTTGCCTTCTCCAAAATGTGTTCATTTTTGAGCAATTATTCATTTAACTTCCAATTAAATCAAGTCCTTTTTCTCTTTAAATATAATAACACTGGTTTGCGATCAGAGAAAACTTGATACCATTTCCATATCTTTAATCATATTGGCCAAAGATCTAGATGTAAAAAAATATCAATCCTGGAAAAAGACTTATGTTGTATAGCACTCAAGTATTAGTCCCAAATTGTCCATTAAATCAAAAAAAGGCTTTAGGTAGGTCCCTTTGATCTTCTTTCTTTGTCTCCCCCAATAGCCTATCAATTCCAGGATCAATAATGCCATTAAAATCTCCCATAAGAATAAATTTATCAAGTGTGAATTCTAAAATTCTCTATAACAATTTTTCATTAAAAAATCTGCTTTATTCTCAGTTGGTGCGTAAATGCCTACCACCAGTGCCTTTTGTCCTTGAAACTGAATTTGGACTCCCACTGCCTGGCCTTCTGGGTCTTCAGAAACTTTTTCTGGGTCTAATGTTGCCTTAGAATAAATTACAACTCTTCTTTTCATTTCGTCCATAGATGATATAAATTCTTTCACTAATTAAAATTAAATATGATTCATCCTTTTTCTTGATATGTGTTTTTTGTAGACAAATCAAATCTAATTTTTGTTTTCCCAGGTAGTGAAAAATCTTTCATTGTTTAGTCACCAAGTCAATCCCCTTGATGTTCCAAAAGAAAAAGTTCATAGCCATTTTTAACTCCCTTCCTCTGAGTCTTCAACCACTTTCACTTGAGCCTGTTTTTTTTTTTCCTTTCTTCATCATCATAACTTGCATCTTTGGTGGACTGATCTGGAGTTTCTCTCCCTTCTCCCCCCAGATCTTTTTCAATGCTCATTTAAAAAATCTCTTTCCTTTGCACTGTGTTCAGGATAAAATCTATGTCTGTAACATAGCACCATCCCTTCAGTATTCCTTAACCTGAAGAGAATTGCACACTGTCAAAAAAGCGTAATCTCTTTGGATTTTTTTTTCAGGATTAAAGCTGGCCAATCTTTGAAAATCATCACATCCTTTCCTGCCACTTGTAATTCGGTTGAGAAGTGCTGCTGCAGAACTTGATCTCTCATGTTCTTTTTTTTTAACAAAATAAACAATCACATCTCTTGACAGATTCCTTTATTTAGCAATACTTAAATAAATCCTGTACATTTTATCCGCTTCAGAAGCAACTTCATGTCCTTGCATCTAGAGAAAAACTGCCAAAACTTTAAAATACCTGATGGATGGCAAACTTTTGCAATAATTACAATGTAAATTCAGAATAAAACAACGCAAGATCGAGAGCCAATAACTATAAAGACAACTAACTTACAATGTATGTCTTCAGTGATATATTTTATATACAGTTAAATATGGGACATAATATTCATATATTATATATATATTATATATATTCATATATATTCATATATTTATGAATATTTATATATTTTTTCTGTTTATCCCTAGTTTATAATTATTATTACATATGTATTGTTCCCCTCTTCTTTTTCTTTTAACAATCTCAGAAGATGCCCACATAAGTATCTTCAGGCAGAAATGCTATTATGAAAAATAAAATAGGCTTACATATTCTGAGACTCTGCCTCTTTCTGCCACAGGATCTGGTAACCATATCTACATGTTAGATCACAAAGCACAGTCTGTGGGTACCACCTCAACACCCAAGCAATTTCATTCAGCAGACTAATAGACTATCACATACTGGATAACCCGCACTCCACAAAATTCACTTTAAGGTAGACAGTAGTTGATTTGTATGAGATAGACATGAGCAACACAGCTAATCCATGCAGCTTAAAACTTTTATAGGTTAACATTCCAAATTAAGCTGCACAAAGCAGTGACTGGTGAGGACCATAAATTCATACATCACACCACCACCCCAACACTTTCCAGGCCCATGCCTGCCACACACTGTCCTCCATCCTTGACCAGGTTGACCTGATTGCATATTTCCTGCTACTTTTCTTGCAGACATCGGGTTCTCAAAACAACTGGTCTACACTTTCATTTTTGCCCTTATCTGTTCTCCCCCTCACGAGATACATTATTGCAATGGAGAATGAGCAACAGATACTTTGTAACAATCACAGCAAAGCCTAGCGGTGATACATAGTAACCACTCATGCAATGGTTAAATACATTTGTTTCAATACACATTCAGCGGACCATACTCATTTCCCATGGCAGGGAGCCTTGCAACCTGACATAGACACTCCCTCCTATATAACTTGAGATGCTAAATCAGGCCTCTCAGCCAGAACAGACCTGGGTCCATTTTTGGTTTGGGCCCTAAACCAGCTAATTTGCCTATGGAGTCAGGAGCAGGCTACCTGATGCCAGCCCCAAGAAAGCATCTGCATCAAAAGGAAGGGGGAACAGCTGGCCTCCCACTGGCAAAATACACATCTAAAATGCAGGACACAGCAGCTTCTTTGGAAATAAAGGGGCTAACTTGGAAGCATGAAGATTCCTCACTGATATGGATATTCTTAAGACCTGGCATCTGATCCAAAGGGTTGTAGCTGATACAGTGGGAGGGCAAGGCCCTGGATTTCCAGGCTACTTAAACTTTCACTTTTGGCCATTTCATTACTAGATCTGCAAAAGTCCTGTTTATGTGGAACCCAGTTCTCTGGAGAATTCTACTTGAGCCATGCTGACATATCCTTTTCACAAAACAGGCTCCTTTTCCTTGTCACACCGCATCATGACCTTTGCTACTCTGCCTTGCATCACACTCACCATTGGACTGGTTCTTCCAAGCCTGACCAGATGTGGATTTACCCAGCCATGCAGGACAGCCTTTAACCTGCAGGCTTCAGTAAGATACAGGTACAGACAGTCCTTTAAGCATTAACCCAGTCCCAAACCACTGTGTGCTTTAAAGTAAAAGCTAGCACATTAGTTCAGGTCCAGAAACAAAACTGGCAGCCAAAACAGACTTGCAGTCCTGTTTTTGCAGTGCCTATATCACTTCACAAGTAAAATATTATAACAGAGCATTTCCACATTTGTGGTTTGTATTATTACCTTTCAATGGCTAATTCTTTGTTGGAAATCTGTTGTATGGTAATCACAATCTTCTTCTCAAGTCTCTGCTTTAGTTTGAAATACAATTTTTCTCTATCCTTTGGTACTGGGCTAAATAAGAATAAAATTCTGTTAGCACATACTAAATATTCATAATGGAAATAACAAATGCAATATCTGGGGAATTTTTAAAAGGTAAATAAATTTTACTCACTTCAGAGAAACCAAAATACTATAAAAAGTCATTACAGCAAAGCCAAAAGCTATACTGTTAAATACTGAAGGCAAACAACAGTTCCCTGATCAAAATGCTAACTGTTTTGTTCTCACTGGCTCAGGAAATCTCAAATTTCCTTTACCATCTTAACATGCTGTACAGCCTATTTTTTCCTGCATATAATAACAGGCTACAGAGCATTGGATTACGACCCTAGAGGCTGGGTTCGAATTCAAATGGAAACCCACTGGATGACCTTGGGTACATCACACACACAGTCTCAGAAAACCCAATGATAGATTCACCTTAGAGTCACCACAAGTCAGAAATGACTTGAAGGCATACTACGACGACGACGACGACAACAACAACAACGTGAGCAAACGTGAACACTATATCTTTTTGGCAGTACATGTTTGAATCAACCTAAATGAAACACATTTTCAGATATCAGAAGTTCAGCAGTGTCCTTCCTCTGTAAAGAGAACTGTGATGAATTACATTTAACTGCATTAAAAATTACTGTGATTGGAATAATTTTATTGAAAAACATCAGTAAGAGTGTTTGTCCTTTTTTACAGATGTTTTCAAATAAAGCTGAACAAACAGAGAAAGCAGTGGAATAGATTCTAAAGAGTTCTGACACAGGCCTGAAATGTAACACTTTTACCACATAAATGTGAAAGGTGACTGCAGGAAGTCAGAGATGTATCTGTCAGCCAGCCTTCTATGCACCTTCTGCTTAATCCTCCCAATGATGGTACTGGTTTATGTTTTTTAAGTTTTTTTTTAATTTTCCAGGTGGTACTCTTATTTTAAGAAGAATAAATGCATTTCTCAGTACATTATTGACCTTATTAATGCTCCCTTGGGAGCCAGCACAGTGTAAGTGGTTTGAGCACAAGGGGTTTGCATTTTCATCATGCTTTTGTGCCTCTCGGGAGAGGCCTTTCTAACAGGAAGTTAGTGGTAGCAACTTCCTCTTCAATTCCCATTTCAAAAAATGCTTCTCTGGGATCTAAACTGGCCCAGGGTAGGCCCAAAATGTGTTAGAAATGTCCCCATACCCTCAGAGGATATTTTGGGGCAAAAAATCTTTTGAAAAATTTGGCAAAAATTTTGTTTCACACCTGGAATGCTCCAAATGTGATGGAAATGCCCTCTACAATTCCTAGAGGGCATTTGGGGACAAAACTTTTTTTTCCAACCTAAGGGTCCTGGGAAGCCACATGCAGCCTGCAAGCCACACCTTGTCCATCCCTCCTTTAAAGTACAATTATTCCTTTCCACCCTGCGTGCAAACAAAAAAATAACACTGTTCTAAGCTTCTCAAAAAAAGGGGGGAGCAAGTTTACCTAGGTGGATTTAACTGCACGGGTTAGAATGTCCCACCCCCAGTTAATTTCTTCAGTCTTTCAATATACCTGAAGTTTCCTTTACCATCATCTTCTCTGATCTCTAAAGAAACATTGAATGTGAATATATCACTATCAGTTGTTGGAATAATAGCGTCCTTTCCATAATCTGATCCTTGTTTGGAGGAACGTTTAAATGCTGTTGAGAAATTATACAAAATTCGGCTGACCTAAGAAAAAGGAGAGAGAATAAAATTAAGGGGAAAGAAAAGGGGGAAGCTTCGAAAAAAGCAATACTTCATCATACAATAGCTAGAGATATAGCTGTGAAATTAACAGCTAGATATTAACAGCTAGAGCTATAACTCTCATTCAAGTATTAACTAGGGCTGACCCTGCTTATCTTCCAAGATCAGACAGAATTTGGTGCCTTGTGGGTACATCCTTAAAGCCATCCCTTCCATTACCTCTCTTGTCATCATACACTGTTTCATTCCTTAGTTTTCCTTAGTTTTGAACAAGTGGGAGTTCCAGCAGAAATATGTAGTAAAACGTATTTTCCTCACCTGTATCCTTTCTCTACCACCCTGATGCACTGTGTAGCACCTTCTGGGGTATGATGCAGCAGCCACTGGGAGAACTGTCATGCCCCCTACAGCTCTAACCATTTCCTATGGGAACTGCAGATTACAAAAACTAGTATGGTATTTTTACATCAGAGTAAAAAGTTTTTTCAGTCAAGGTGTTCGTTATTCCAGTATAAGATGAAATTCTGAACTGAGAAATTAAAAAAAGTAAATCCTACATAAAACTTTATGTAGCACTAAGTTGATATGAAAGAGTAGCAATGCTCAAAACATTTATGATCTAGCCATTAAACATTATGAAAAACTAATGAGACTTCTACTTACTGCCTCTTTTATTTCACAACAGAAGACATGAATCTGGAATATATCAGCATCAGAGAAGCTCTCAGTAAATGCAAAGCAGTCACATTCCAAGGTTCCATTTTGTCCACGGACACAGAACAACACATTGTAGATTGGAAAGGAAGCGATTTCTTTATCACTGGACTGATCTATTATTCTAAATGAGATAGGAAAAATGAGACGAAAGACCTCTGTCAACTCGGTAAGTATAAAATAGAGACTTCCATTTGCCAGTTTGTGATACCAAGTTGATGAAGAGAAAAACATCCTTACCGATAGAAAATTTCATGGAATGTGTTTAAAACATCAAGGAAATAGTATGCATTGTAAAACATTTAGAAACCTAGATAGTCCTATCACAACTGAACAGACAGTTAAAACTGCATTAAAATTAAAAATTAAAAATACAGAACCAAGATTCTGTCCCGCTACTTGTAGGAATGGTCACTGTGCTTATTTTACATGTATTTACGTTTTAATGTAACTGTAAATTTTATTTAATGAAATTAATTTAATGTAATTTTTTTATATTTTATATTTTATATATTTTTTAATTTTATTTATTTTATAATAAAATTTTAAATTTTATTTAATGTAATTAATGACTTCTTTTTCAATTAATGTGCATTGCACCACCCATATATACATATTTGTCATCTGAGCATACTACTCCATTTATCTGATGAAGCAGACTCATGACTCTTTAAAGTTATGCCGTAATAAAAGTGTTTAACTTTAAGAAGTCATAAAACTATTATCACAGTCAGTAAATATATTGTATACAGTTATATTTTAAACACTGAAAATAGAATAGTAGGAGCATAATCACACTGTCGCACAGAGGCTTGGAGGCAAACCTATCATGGGGTTTTCTTGGGCTGAGAGAGCATGACTTACCCAAGGTCACCCAGTGGGCTTCTATGGCCAAGTGTGGATTCAAACCCCGGTCTCCTGGAATCTCACTGGATGAGCTTGACTTATGGTTGCCATAAGTCAGAAATGACTTGAAGACACACAACGACAACAAAAAGATCCCTTATGGAAGGGATTACAAATTTATCTTTCCAACCTATGCCCTCTGCATACATTGAAGGCAGACATCGTAAGGTCCTAAAGGAATTGCAACCTTGTCCCCGTGGGTTGGATCAAGTGGAAGACATGGAACACTATGTTTTTATATTCTCTTTTTCATAGTAATATAAGAAGAAGACTTCTCAGCCAGAACACTGTAAAGTTCTCAGTGCCTTAAGAGGAATATATCAAAACATGTCAGCTTGGCTGCACTTTTCCTGCCACATTTTACAGCCACGTGTTTGTGTGCTTTGCTGTGTAGAGAGGAGGGATGGGATGAGGTGATGAATGAGAAGCTAAGAACCTAGCAATGTTTGGTTAATGATCTGTGATAAGAACAGACAGACTTTGGCAGGTTGTGAGAAAATATGGGAGGAGAAGACAGTGAGCCCAGGAAAAGTGTTGTTTTTAGTTATCAGCACATGCTGAATTTGAAATGTAATGGCATATATAGCATTGTCAATCCAGTTGTTCTTTAGTTTGGGCAACTGTCAAGGTGTGTATTTGTTTTCCTTAATGTTACTGAATAAATCTTTTGAAACCTCCAAGCCTAATTTCTGGACACGAAGCTATCCTCTACGTGACAATACGTTACTTATCAAGTGGTTATCTGTAGAATCATAGGCTTGGAAGAGACCCCAGGGGCCATCCAGTCCAACCCCCTGCCATGCAGGAACACCCATCAAAGCATTCCCAACAGATGGCCATCCAGCCTCTGCTTAAAAACCTCCAAAGAAGGAGACTCCACCACACTCCGAGGCAGCATATTCCACTGCTGGACAGCTCTGACCATCAGGAAGGTCTTCCTGAGGTTCAAGTGGAATCTCCTTTCCTGCACCTTGAATCCATTGCTTCTTGTCCTAGTCTCTGCAGTGGCAGAGAACAGGCCCACTCCCTCCTCAACATGACATCCCTTCAAATATTTAAACATGGCTATCATGTCCCCTCTTAACCTTCTCTTCTGCAGACTAAACATACCCAGCTCCCTAAGCCGTTCTTCATAGGGCATGGCTTCCAGACCCTTCACCATTTTGGTCATCCTCCTCTGGACACGTTCCAACTTGTCAACATCCTTGAACTGAGGTGGCCAGAACTGGACACAGTATTCCAAATGAGGCCTAACCAATGCAGAATAGAGTGGTACCATTACCTCCCTCCATCTAGACACCATACTCCTATTGATGCAACCATGAATCGCGTTGGCTTTCCTTGCTGCTGTGTCACACTGCTGACTCATGTCCAGCTTGTGATCTACCAAGACTCCCAGATCCTTTTCACATGTACTGGTATCCAGCCACACGTCCCCCATCCTATACTTGTGATTTTCATTTTTTCCGCCTAAGTGCAGGACCCTATATTTCTCTCAGTTGAAATTCATTTTGTTAGCTTTGGTCCAGCTCTCCAATCTGTCAAGGTCATATTGAAATTTGATCCTGTCCTCTGGTGAATTAGCAACCCCTCCCAGTTTGGTATCATCTGCAAATTTGATCAGCATGCCCTCCACTCCCTCATCCAAGTCATTGATGAAGATGTTGAATAGCACTGGGCCCAGGACAGAACCCTGTGGCACTCCACTCGTCACCTCTCTCCAGGATGAAAAGCAGCCAATGGTGATCACCCTTTGGGTGCGGTCAGTCAACCAATTACAAGTCCAACTAACAGCAGACCTGTCCAGCCCACATTTTACTAGCTTCTTTGCAAGAATGTCATGTGGAACTTTGGCAAAGACCTTACTGAGATCAAGATAAGCTACATCTACAACATTCCCTTCGTCTATCAAGCTTCTAACCCTATCATAAAAAGATATAAGATTAGTCTGGCATGACTTATTTCTGAGAAATCCATGCTGTGATTACGGCATTGCTTTCTACTTTTTTGTACTTTTTTGTCTCTTTAGAAAAATATCTGTATCTGGTTTATCTTTAGCAAACTGTAGTAGGCATTTTAGATTTTATATATGGGTTCTATTAAAATTATTTAATTTTAATTTTATTTAGTATTTAAAATTATTAATAACTATTAAATTTTCTACCACAGAAAGGAGAAAAGTCATACAACACAAGGAAAAACACTGCTCTCCCAAATGCAGCATCAGGCCTGGACCTGACATCCAGTCTATAATGTGTAATAAAGGTCAGGAGCTGAGATCAAATAGCTGCCCTGCAAAAAGCTTCCAAAAACACCCATTTCAAAAAGGCGAACGAAGCCACCATGGCTTTGGCAGTGTCTACAAACACAAAAAAGGGGCCTTTTTGGCCAGTTCATAGGCCAGATGGATAGCTGATGAAACCCACTTTAAGAGGTTTTGAGATGATATGGGCAGACTCTTTTTGCTTGAAGAGTGACAAAGAAATAGTCTCTGAGACTGGCAACTGAAACAGTAGTCCTGTTGATGCAGAAGGCCATGGCATATCTGACATCAAGGCACTGTAGGGTCTGGCTGAAGTCAATGGAAAGGGCTCTGTGTAAATGCACATAACAATGTCCTTGCTCAAGCAAAAATGAGATACCACTTTAGAGAAGGAAGAAATATTGAGGCTGAGAATAACTTTCTCCTTGTGGAACTTCAGGTGGGGAAGGTCTACACAAAGGGCGCATAGTTCTCCTCTTCACCTGGGTGACACATGGCCATGAGAAAGGTTGTCTTCCACGTAACGAGGTAAATGTCACATGTTGCTTTCGGCTCAAACGGCTTCTTAGAAAGCTGAGACAGGACTAGCTCTAGGCTAGTCCACAGGTGGGTGTTCTTGTGCCCCTTTAGAAACCATTTTACCAATGGGTGCTGAAGGCAGGAGGGCTTGCTGATTACTTGAAATCTGTCAGAAATTGCAGCCAGGTACCACTTTAGAATGAGAGGAATAATACCTTACCAGAAAATGACATCAAAAAGTCCAGCACATGATGCATCTGTGTTTAGTCGGGAAACATCATCTGAGGTGACAAAAGGCATAGGAATTTAGTTCATTTGCAGGCACACAATCATGGACTTGAAGGTCTAAGAGCACCTACTAGAATTCAACGAACCAGAGGTGAGACAAACTCTAGAGGTGCATCCTCCAAACTGTCAGTTTAAATATATCCAGACTGGCATGTCAAACCCAACTGGGGTGGAGCGTCAAAAGGTCTGGTCTGTAAAGGAACCTGCAGTAAATTCATCACAGTTGCCTGGGCCACCACAGGATGATCAGAATGCACTTTGCCTTGTCCCTCTGGATCCTGGAACTCATTCTTGTGATGAGAGGAAGTGGAGGAAAAGTGTGGGCCTCCCCACTGATATAGGAAGGTGTTGCCAAGAGAGCCCTTCCTCCACCACGTACTGGAGCAGTATGTCCAGCACTGGGCATTCTGCACCAAGGCAAAGAGATTCACCTGGGGGTTGGTCCATCCTTTGAAGACAGTATGGAGAACACTGGGATGAAGTGTCCATTCGTTGCAGGAGATTGGAGACCTGTTGTGAACATCAGCTAGAGCAATGGTTCTCAAACTGTGGGGCAGGACCTTAGGGGAGAGTGTGATAATTGCTCAAGGGAGGTGCTAGAGAAGTCAGCTTGCAAGTACAGCTAATGTGAAAAAGAAAGGTAAGCTTGTGTGTGTGCAACTGAGGATTCATTGGTGTCTGTAAAGGAGTGATGCAAAGTGTTTTTCACTGTTATGCCTTCCCTAAACTCACACATAGAAAAAATCAGCTTCCTCTTTTTTATGCTTCTCACACTCAGTTTCTCCAAACATTCCATCCTTGGTGCAGCAGGCACATGCCTCTTAACAACGATGAGACAGTTTCCCAAGTAAGGGGGAGGGAAGTGAAGAGACAAGGCAGAGAGAGCAAGAACTTAGTGTTAACACGGAGGGCATGTGCAACATGAGGGGCCTGTGAAAGAGGCACAGAATAGGACAGAGAGTGTGACATGGAGCAGGGGGATACAATGTCTTTATTTAGACATAAAGGTGTCACAGGGGTAAAAGGTTTGCGAACTACTGCGCTGGAGTGTCTTCCATTCCTGGCAAATGAATCACAGAGAGGTAAATGTTCCTGCTGATGCACCACTCCCAGATGCATAATGTTAGATCCAACAGGGTGTTCAACCTGATCTCTCCTTGTTTTGTTCAGGTATTAGACCACTGTGGTGTTGCTGGACACTACCTAAACAATTTTGTCTCATAGAAAAATTTCAAAGACTCATAGGGTCTTCTTTACCACTAGCAGCTCTAATATGTTGGTATGGAAGACAGTCTCCATTTATGTCCAGTGCCCTTTGATAGAAAGTCCTTCCATATGCACATCTCATCCTTCCATGGAGGCAACTGTAGTCACCAATATCATTGGTTGCAGAGGGCGGAAAGCATTCCCACTTGAACATTATTGGTACAGAGTCAGCATTCCAAGGAGTGATGGATGGCCGTCGGCATGAGATGCAGGTGAGAGAACTCAGTGAGAGGCTGAACTGAGTCAGCAGCCAGGCTTGAAGCGAGTGTATCTGAAGTTGTGAGTATGGTGTCAGTGCTGTCATGAAGGCCATGAAACCAAGCAAGATTTGAAAATCCTTGGAAGTTACCTGTCTGGAGCACTGACACCAAAGTTTCAAAAGCCTTTCTTCCCAAAGATGTGCAGCCAGTTGCTGGAGTCAAGGACTGCTGCTACAAACTTGATGATATGGAAGGGCTAGAGATAGGATTTTTCATAGTTTATGATCAGTCCTAGATCACTGAGGATACAAAGTGTGAGGCTGATATCACTAAGAGAATGAGTCCTGGAATGGGCAATAAGGAGCCAACTGTTAATTCAGGGAAAGATGATACCCCCCCACACACACACACACGCTGTCGCAAACATGCTGCAATCATTGCTATGCATTTGGTAAAGACGCATGGGTCAGTAGACAGTCAAAAAAGGAAGGACACAGCTCCTTATGGTGAAGCAGAGGACACAGCAATACTACAGTCAGATTCCAATGTGGAAGTAAGCATCCTTCAGGTCCAAAGTCACAAACCAGTCTTCTGCAACAGAGGTATTATGGCATTGAGGATAGTCAATCCAGCAGTGGCTCGGCTGGATGAAAAGGCTGACACTCCTTAGGTCTAGGGTGGGATGGAGACCTCCATCTTACTTCCAAATAATAAAGTAGCAGGAGAAAAACTGCCACAGGATGTAGGACACAGGTACTAGTTCAATGGCACCCTTGGGAGTTGACCTCTTTGTTGAGGGTGTTGCAAGGGAAAGTAATTCAAATAACCCCCACAGGGTAGGTTTTTTGGGTGTTTTTTGTTTTATTTGTTTTGTTTGGCAGCAATGGTGGAGTGAAAGCTGTCCTCTTGTACAGCCACGGAGGGGACAAACACCTCATGAAGTTGGGCGCCAGTTAAAATATTTTTATAGCAGGACAAACTGCCTCTTTGGTAAAAGGGCCCAGAGGGGCTCAAAGAAGACCAGTTGCCAGTGCCAGTGCCCAGGTTAGAAATGTCTTATGGTTCTGGGCCACGGGCTGCACTGAGGAAGTCATGACAAGCTGCCATTACTTCACGACAGTCCTGTAAAGGGTTTTAACTTCACTACCACTTTTTAAAAAGGAGGAGTTTGCTTGCCTATACAACATCAATCACCAATCATCTCCAAAGGATTTGGGTGGGAAACAGGCAACACAATTTTGATTCCACAGACAAATGGAGTTTAAAATTTAAACTCGCACAGTGCCTGGATCTAAAGATTAAAAGAGAATGAGAGAGAGTGAAAAAGAGAGAGAGAGAGAGAGATTTCATGTCTCCTTGTCTCTGTGTCTCTGCACTTACAGATAACAATAGTTTCTTTTTTAAAAAAAAAACTTAATTTAAATCTATTTTGTTACTGTTTTCTCTTGGCTATATACTGTACCTTGCTTTGATTGACTATCTTGACTATAGTAACCCCTAGATTTTGATGACTGGACGATTGGTTATGGTCAGCTGTAATAGAACAAGAACAGAGTAAAGACCACACACAGAACTCTTACAGAAGTCGATTGTGACCGCAGATCTGACTTTTAAACGGGAAGTTGCTGTCAGCTGTTAGCTGGCTTCAGTGTATGTTTGACTGACTTCACAAATTTGACAGACAGCAGCTGAAGATTTTATTGTAAAATAGACTTTGAGACTAACTGTTTAAAAGAAGAGAAAGACTAAGTGGTTGAAAGTGTGTGGTTAATTTCAGAGAGACGTCATAGAAAGCTCTGGTACTAACTGAAGCAACCTGTCCTAACATGGATGTGATCTGATTTGAACTGGTTTGAACGGGATTGAACTGATTTGAATTGAAACTGGACTGAACTCAACTTCTTAAAAGCTAATCACTATAATATAATTAAACAAGACAGAAGTCTTAGACTTCAATGCAATCTAAGTTTTTAGTTTTGGGAAAATAAGTGGGGAATTCAAGTATTTAACTTTTAGTTTAGCAATAGCAATAGCAGTTACGTTCATTTGCTGTTCATTTAAGCAGTTACATTCATCTGCTGTTTCTATTATAATAGCTTTTCCTCTTCTGGAATTTTCACAGCTGGTAAAGGGATTGTAGGTGGTTCAAGGACAAAGAAATAACACTTTATTCTCAAGGTCATAAGCAGGCACTGATAATACTCTCTATTACTTTATTTTTCTTTTCTCTTTTTTTCCTCTTTCCATTCCTGCTCTCCCTCCACATGGTTCTTTGAACGATTGACAGCAGTTATATAACTACTGGATATACTGTTATATTTCTCTCTGCTAGTGAATATTCTAGTTTAGAATTGTAAACAGAGAATTTAATAAAGCTGTTAATAGAATTTCATTACAAATTTCAAATTGTTTATAGAAGTGTTTCAACTCATATAGAGTATAAGTTACATAGAACACAGATTATAAGTTAAAATTCTATATTACATATTATACAGTTAAAAACCATAAAATCTATATACATTCATTACTATCATTATAATTCTACAGTATTAGGAATATTTATCAATAACTGTACATCTATTTAGTAAAACATTTAGTTTAACAGGACAAAATACTGAATTAACTGAAATTGAATTAATCTAATTTAAAAGCTATTTTGGCTTCCTCTCTTTGTAAAATTGTATGTTTTGCCTTCTCCCCATCTCTTTCTTTTTTGAATTTTGTATAATATAAAACAATTTGTAAGAGCTTTTCTTGTTTATACATACTTAAAATTGTCACAATAGATTGAAAGACAATTGTTTTTTTTTTATTTTTCCAGTCTATCTAAGATCAAAAGGGGGGAAAATGGCATCAAGACTCAGAACAGTTCATCTGTAGAATTACAGCCAAAACTACCAAATCCAAGCATCTTTTTGATAGAAGAAATAAGAAAACTTAGAACAGCGATCAGAATGGAAACGTAAGAGATGACTATGGAAATTTTAAAAAAGAAGTAAAAAAATGAAATGGGTAATTTTGGGTAAAAGCTAAAAAATATAACAAAAGATGTTAAGACAACAAACAAGAAGATAGAAGATGTACAAGATCAGAAAAAAAAACTGGAAAACCACACTTCAAAACTATAAAGAGTGGCAGAACAAGAGGAAATGAAGGACACAAGTACAGAAAATAAATTTAGGAAAAATGTATTAAAATAAGAGGCCTCAAAGAGAAAGATGAAAAAGATCTTTATATTCATTTACTTCCAGTTCTAGCTCATTTTATTGGATGGACTGTGGAACAAACGGACTTGGAAACAGATAAGATGCTCAGAAAAAAATCACTTATTGCCAAGAAAAGAAATGCTCAGACAGATCTTGTGATATGCTTTGTGAGAGAACGTGTAAAAGATTTATTATGGCAACAAAATCATGTGAATAAATTAATTATTAAATTAATTATTGAAGATAAAGAAATGAAAATCTTTAGACATTTCCTCACAAATATTTAAGAAGAGAAAGGATTATGCCTTTATAACTCAAATCCTTTTTTAAAATATGTTTATTGCAATACTGAGGAAAAATTAAAAACAAAAAACACATATACAATAAAGACAAAATGAAATAACAGAAAAGAAGAAAAAATAAAAAATCATACAATCTTCAAAGTAAAGAAAAAACATTAAAGACAACACATTACATTAGATTATGCTACCTCAATTGATTTACAAACTTATAAAGCAATGTTACAAACAATATGATCTCCTACCCAATGACTGTTGGGTCATTAGCATATTTTGAATCCTGATATATACATAGCTCAAATATACTATTTACCTCTAAAATTAAACTCTAATCAATAATTCAAAATGATTGATAGTTTGTGATAATAATTTTTCACAATAAATGACAAATATTGGTTAATAATACATAATAAGAACAGTTGCTTACCTGTAACTGTGGTTCTTCGACTGGTCATCTGTGCCCTCACACACTGGGAATTTTCGCGCATGTACGGTAGCGTTCAGAAGATTCTAGAGCTAAGCAGCTTGGTGGGAACCCCTCTCCCATGCCCATACTGAGCATACTCAGCCTGCCAAGCCAACAGTCTCTCCTCAGTTCTGGAGTCCACCAGTACAGGGCCTGAAAGAGGGAACAGCTGGGCGGGTGTGTGTGAGGGCACAGATGACCACTCGAAGAACCACAGTTACAGGTAAGCAACTTGTTCTTCTTCTTCGTGGTCTCTGTGCCTCACACACTGGGAGATTTTGTAGCTCACCAGTTGGACAGTGGGTCAGGTCCTAGAGAATGGAAGACAGCACCGCACGTCCAAAACGGGCATCTCTCCGGGACTGGCAGTCCAGTCTGTAGTGGTGCACAAAGGTCGACGGTTGAGACCACGTCGCCACACGGTAGAGTTCTTGCAGGTCCACTCCTCGAAGGAGAGCTGCTGAAGAGGCCACAGTTCTGGTGGAGTGAGCACGGATCAAAGCTGGTGGAGGCTGCTTGGCCAGTTCGTACGCCAGCAGAATGGCCTGGGCCACCCATTTGGAGAACCTCTGGGTGGATAACTTGTGTCCCTTCCAACGACCACCCGTAGCAGACAAACAGGTGGGGAATCTGATGAAAGGGCACAGTCCAATAGGTGTAGAAGGCCAAGGCCTGACGAGCATCGAGGGAGTGAAGAGAGTACTCCAGAAGCATAGTCGGGTCCGGATAAAAGGTAGGCAGGATAATGTCCTGGTTAATGTGGAAATGGGACACCACAGGCAAGAAGGAGATGTCTGGCCGAAGCACTACTTTGTCTCGATGAAAAACCAGGAAGGGCTCATCCAATCAAAGCACTGTCAGCTCACTCACTCGTCTGGCTGAGGTGACAGCTACCAGGAAAGCAGTCTTGATGGTCAGGAGCCTGTCATCAGCAGTCGCCATGGGCTTGAAGGGCGGTCGTGTCAACTGGGATAGTACCAAGGACAGAGAACAAGGCGGTAGCGGAGGCGACACCGGTGGATAAAGGTGCTGCAAACCCTTCATGAACTGCTTGAGGGTAGCATCTCTGAAGAGAGCTGCAGAGGAGGATCCTTGTGGCTAATGGGCCACAATAGTGGCGAGGTAGACCTTCAATGAAGAGAAGGCGAGCCCTTGTTGTCGAAGGTGGAGCAAAAAATGCAACACAGTGGGCAAAACGACAGGTGATACTGGCTCACGAAGGGTTTCTGCAAAGACAATGAACCATTGCCACCTATAATTGTAGTTACAGCACGTCGTCTCCTTCCTGGTTGCGGTGAGGACACCCTGAATGGTTGGATCCTCTAAGGTGTTATTCTCCACGCGTGGAGAGCCAGGAGGGGCAGGTCCGGGTGGAGAACGAGATCGTCGGAGTGCGAAAGGAGATCTGATGCTGTTGGTAACCTGAGGAGTTGACCGCGAGCCGCCTAGAACAGGGAACCGAACGAGTGCTGTCTCGGCCAATATGGGGCTATGAGGACGATGTCGGCTGGTCCGCAAGGATCTTGGCAACCACTCGACCCAGGAGAGGAAACGGCGGGAATGCGTAGAGGAGCTCGTCACTCCTCTCAAGCTGGAAGGCGTTGCCGAGAGAGCCCCGGCCCAGATCGGCTCTAGAGCAGTACCGGGTACACTTCCTGTTCAGGCTGCTGGCGAAGAGATCGATCATCGGTTCGCCCCACCGGTCTAGTATCATCTGGAACGCTGTATCGGAGAGGGACCACTCGTGATAGCACGAGGTGTCTCTGCTGAGGGCGTCTGCCATGGTGTTGTCTTGGCCTGCCAGATGCACCGCGACCGGGTGGACTCGGAGCGGTATGCACCAGTTCCAGAGCTGACGAGCTATAGTCAGGAGGGTGGTCGACCAGGTCCCTCCTTGCCTGTTGACATAACAGACGGCCGTTGTGTTGTCGGACAAGATCTGTACTGTGCGGCCGACAACCAAGTTGCGGAACGCCCTCAGAGCTTTCCAGATGGCGAGGAGCTCAAGGGCGTTGATCTGCAAGTGGGTCTCCTTGTCGATCCAACGGCCTTGCACTCTGAGATCGCCGCAGTGCATTCCCCATCTGAAGAGGGAGGCGTCCATCGTTACCGTGACCTGAGGAGTCGGTTCTCGGAACGGCATCCCTGACATCTGATGATGGTAAGATAGCCACCAGAGAAGGGAGTGACGCACCTGTCGAGGAATCTGCAAGAGACACCTCTGGTTATCCAGGAGCGGGTCGAAGGTCATGACAAACCAGTGCTGGAGTGGGCGGGCATGGAGACGAGAGAGATAAGTGACTGATGTGGTCGAGACCATGTACCCGAGAAACTGCTGGATCCTTCTCGCCGATATCACTGGGACATCGAGAGTGGTGGATGCGGCCCGATGAAGAGTGCGTGCTCACTCCATAGGCAAATATGCCCTGGCAGATACCGAGTCCAAGGTTGCTCCGATGAAGTCGAGGACCCTCGTCGGTTCAAGGTGCGACTTCTTCGGGTTGACCCGGAGGCCAAGGTGGGACAAAAGAGAGAGACTACGGTGAATGTTCCTGTATAGCTTTTGCCTGCACGACGCCACCAACAGCCAGTTGTCCAAATAAGGGTATATCATAATGCCCTTCGTCTGCAGGTACGACACCACAGGGGCCATGCACTTGGTGAAGACCCTGGGCGCGGCGCAGAGTCCGAACGGTAGCACCCTGTATTGGTAGCAGGTATCGTCGACCGTGAACCGTAGGTATTGCCTGTACTGCAGGCGAATGGCAATGTGGAAATAGCCATCCTGTAGATCGATAGAAGCAAACCAGTCCAATCGTCGAAGGAAGGGCAGGATCGAAGACAGAGTGACCATCTTGAACCTCTTGGGGCAGATGTAAGAGTTTACCCCTCTGAGATCCAGGATCGGCCGCAGGGTACTGTCCGATTTCGGTACCGTGAAGTACCGAGAGAAGAAGCCGGTGGTACTGGCCGAGGACGGAAGTTCTTCGATGGCCCTTTTGTGCAGGAGGGACTGGATCTCTTCTAGCAGAGCAGAGCTTGCCTGGGTGGAATAGTAGACACCTCGCGGAGGTATATCTTGAAACTCTATGGAGTAACCAAGATGGACGATGGAGAGAACCCAAGAGTCCATGGTGATGTGACGCCATTCGGCGAGATGTCGGGCTAAGCCCGGATGATCTATGAAGGCGGTGGGAAGGCTGAAGAGTGGTTGTGATGGCGACCCACAAAGGTGGTCAAAACCGGGATTTTGTCCCAGAGGAAGACTTCTTCGAGGAAGATCGGTGCCCTCGAAGAGGTCTCCATGCAGAAGACGAAGTCAACGGTTGAGATGGAACCAAGCGCGGCGAGCGAGGCTGGTACGTCGATGAAGACGATCGACACCAGGATGAGCGGAAGCCAAGGCCATGGCAAGGCTGAGGTGGTTGATGGATGCCCATTCGCTTCGCTGCGAGGCATGCCTTGACTATATGGTCCATCACTTGATCGGTCGTGGCATGGAACAAGCCTTGAACGTCGAAAGGGAGGTCTTCTATCCTCTTTTGACTGTCCTCTTGGATGCCCGCCGACCTCAGCCACATGAATCGCCTGAGAGCAACAGAGCCGACCATCACGCGAGACGCCACCTCCACCGAGTGCCTCGATGACAGGATCTATTGGTTGGCGAGTGCTACTGACTCATTAAAGAATTGTACAGCACTCGCCCGATGATCCTCAGGGAGGTGTGCCAGCAGGGGATAGAACCTGTCAAAAGGTTCCACTGGTACGCGGCAGGCAGACCTGTGCGTTGGATATCCTCGTGATGAGCAATGAGGAGGAGTAAAACCACCTGCCAAAGGTATCCAAACAGCAGCCCTCTCAATCCAGCAAGGTGTGTGCACCCTCTTGCCACCCTTGGTCTGTGAGGACTCAACGACAATGGAGTTCGGCACCAGGTGGCTAAACAAGAACTCGACATACTTCTTCTGTGTCCAGTATAGGTGTTCTAGGCAGTGTGGGATCAGTTGCGCCAATGGGGGCTGAGTCCAAGGATGTTTAAGGACTTCTTGCAGAGCCAGTAGAAAAGGCAACGGTGCTGTAGATGGAGAATGGGTGTCCACATAGCGAAACACCGGGTCTTGCGTAGATGGTACCGGGTCCGAAACATCCAGCCCGAGCACATTCGCCATCCAGAGAAGGATGTCGGAGAACTGTTTTACGTCCTCTGGTGCCGAATCCGGTGCGAGGTCCCCAAAGGCCAAGGGCAGAGATTCATGGGAACCCGGCCTCGATTCCTCAGACTCCTCGACTCCTTCTTGTACGATTGAGAGGAATGAGAAGGAGACCTCTCCGTCGACGGCTGTTGAAGCGGCAATGACAAGGTAACCGTAGGTGTGGTTACCGTCTTTGGTACAGCGGGCGGTACCAGTGGAGCGGCTGGTAGCTGGGAAGCTACAGCGGAGACAATCAGCAGGACCGCAGGCACAGGATGTTGGATGGTCTGGGTGGAGGTCAAAGCCAGGGCTGAGGTCTGCATCAGTAGGGCCTCAGAAACCAGACAGGACACCGTTGTGGTGACTCTGGGCGGCGGTGACACAGCCCAGTAACGAGGTGAACGTTCCCGCGACCTCTCATAAGATGGAGACCTGGAGGGCGAGCGTGAGTGCCGGTGTCGTGGATGGTACCTGTCGCGAGATGGAGATCGCGACCTATGGTACGGTGACCAATGCCTCACGTCCGGGTGGTACCTGTCTCTATATGCTGGAGCATAGGACTGGTACGAACCCGGATGTTCACGCCAGAGGTGTTCGCAGGCATACCTCCCTATATTAGAGGCAGAGGAGAAGGGCGAGTCGAACAGTGGCCGAGACAAGGCCCGCTCTGGATAGGTCTTCCACCGTCGCAGAGATCGACATCTCTCCCAACGGTCTGGGGAGTGAGACGCACTCCTCCTGGCACGGTCCTGTGAAGCAGCCCGATGACGAGACGGGGCCCGAGGTGTAGTCAGAACAGGCTCCGGGCAGTCCATCCCCTCCGGGTGACCGGGTGGAGCTACTGTGGCAGATAGAATGGGTGGACCCGAAAGCGCCGCAGAGCCAGCGGTCGGGTCCTCCTCAGACACGTCGATAATCTCTGGTGGTCCAATCTCCTCGACGACCTCCTCAAGATGTTGAGTTGGAGGAGGTGTCAGAGGGCAGGCCTTCTTAGAGGGGGAACCCCGCTTCTCCTTTTTCCTCTTCTTCTTTTCCTTCTCTTTAGATGTGTCAAGAGAAGGAGGCCACTTGCACTGAGCGGTAGTTAGTGGCTTCGACTTCACAGGAGCTTCCTTAGAAGTCGACACACCAGAGGAGAGTTTCGGGATGCATGGTGGGGCTGATATCAGAGGCCGAGGGGACGGTACCAAGCCTGATACTGTCATTGTCGTCAGTACGGCAGCCACTGGTACCAACAAGCACGTGGTCACAGGTCGCTCCGATGCAGAGGGGCATGAAGACATGGTGGATCCTTCTTCAACTTGCTCCCTTGCCCTCAGAGACTCCTCCCAGCAATGGGACTTCAAGCAAGATGACCTGATTCGCAACGTTTGGGCCGTGAACTCCCAGCAGATAGAGCAGGTCTTCACATTGTGGGTCTTCCCAAGGCAAAAGAGGCACTCCAAGTGCCTGTCGGAGAAAGCGACCTTACGCTCACACGAAACACAACGCTTGAAGAGCGTGGACATAGAAAGAAGCCAAGAAGAAGAGTGAAAGTCCAAGAGGGAGAAGAACACTCAAGGAGAAGGTGGATGAAGATCGAAGGATGAAGAAAACATGAAGGAAGAGGGGTTCGAAAGAAGCCGAAATGCCAAATCCAATCCGAAATCCAAAGCCAATAACCAATATCCAAAAATCCAAGCCGAAATTCAAACCGAAGCGCAAGCCAAAGATGCTGCGAAGCAAAGAACCTTCCGTTTGCTAAGGCGGACAAAACAGAACTGAGGAGAGACCGTTGGCTTGGCGAGCTGAGCATGCTCAGTATGGGCATGGGGGAGGAGTTCCCGCCAAGCTGTTTAGCTCTAGAATCTTCTGAACGCTATCGCGCATGCACAAAAATTCCCAGTGTGTGAGGCACAGAGACCACGAAGAAGAAATAATAAGACAAAATCATACACTATGAGATTTATTCGACAAAGCATGCTATTGCTAATGTACCCCATCTGGTTTCTCAAAAGGGGGCTTAAGATTAGTTTAGTTTATCCATCTCACCTAAGTCATACAGTTTAAACATCCAATCATCTATTAGCGGAATATGTGGTTCCTTCCAATTTTTTTTGCAAAAATTTGTCTGTCCATGTAACTCATATAAAGTAATATTCAAGAATGCTTGTTCCTTAAGGTGGGGTCTAAACTATCCAGAATGTTCAATAAGTAAGTCTTGGGTAACACTGAAAATTTGATTTTTAATACGTTTGTGATATGTTCATCGATTTGTATTCAGAATTTTTTTGCCTTTTTACACTGCCACCAGATATGAAAGAAAGATCTTCTCTCTTGACATTTCCAACATCTCGTATTATTGCTATTTTTATCCTTTTTTGCTATTTGAACTGGAGTTAAATACACCTAAAAAACATTTTGAGATAATTTTTTTCTTAAGTTGGAGTTCCTCGTAAATTTCTGATTCATAATCCACACTTTTTCCCAACAACCCAGATTTATCAAATGTCCTATATCCTGAGCCCACTTTATCATATTGTCTTTCACTTTATAACTACAATTCTGAAAAGGAAAAGAGTAACATAAGATGGCACAGAAATTAAGCCATTTTCTTTCATATTTCAGCAAAAAAGGTATACAGCCCTCCCTCCACATTTGTGAGAGTTTGGGGCACAGAACCCTTGCAAAAGTGGAAAAATTGCAAATAATTCCTCCATTTCCTCCCCCTCCCATTTCCTTCCTTGGTTCCCCCTTTCCCATTCCCATGCAAAATGGAAGGGAATGGGGTGGAGGGAAGGCTCTGAAGAGTCTTCCTTTCCTCCTCCTGAGTTCCCCTCTTCCCCTTCCCATGAATTTTGCCCCAGTGTGGAAAAAATGGATGAGAAGGGGAGGGAGGAAACTCTGCAGGAAGAGAATGGATGAAAAGGGGAGGGAGAAAATTCTGCATTCCCTTCTGTTTTGCTACAGCATGAATTCTCCACGCTGGGCAAAAAGCATGAGAACTAGAAACTCTGGAGGAGCAAAGGAAGGCTTACGGAAGCCTTCCCATCATCCATCTTGTTCTGTTTTGCCTTGGTGTGAGTTCTCCATGCTGGGGAAAAATGCATGGGAAGGGAAGAGGGAAAATTCTAGAAGAGGAAAGGAAGATTCACTGGAGCCTTTCCCCCCCAATTCATTTCCTTCTGTTTTGCCTTGGAGAACTTGCTCTGGGGAAAAACGCAAAGGAATGAGAGAAGGAGAATTGCGTTTGCGAATGATTAAATTTGCCATCAAACCCACGAATGTGGAGGGAGAACCGTATCTTAAATACAATTATGAAGGCCTGAGATTTTCTACGATGATATATAGAGGAAATGAATAAACTGAATAACGAAGACATAGTCAATCTTACAACAAAAGACAATGAAGAGACAGAAAAATCATATATACAGGAAGTTTCCAGAAAAAATAACTACGGAACTACAAAAGAGCCCTCAAATAGGTGACCAAGAGAAAGAACAAGATTCAGAACAGAAAGAAGACTTAGACACTGAAACAGAATAACCAGGAAAAGGAGGAAAAGGAAAAGAAATAAAGTAGAAGTGAAAGGCAAAAACAAAAAGATTTAATAACTAACATAAAAATATTACCATGGAACACTAGAGGACTGAACTCCCCATTTAAAAGGAGAAGAACCTTTCACTATCTTGAAAAACAAAAGCTAGATATTATTTATCTACAGGAAATGCATATAAGAAGTAAAGATTTAAAATATCTAAAACTGGATGAGGACTTCTCCTCAAAAACTGACAGAAAGAAAAAGGAGTAAAAATCTATGTTAACAAATGACATAAAGCCAAAGAAATATTCAATGATCCAAAGAGAAATTATAAAGGAACTGAAGTCAAAATGCTAGAAACAAAAATTTTGATCATTAGATTTTACAGGCCCTGACAAAATAAAACTCATTTTTATCAGAAGAACTAACAAAAAATTATGGAGGTCAATTACAAAGAGATGATTATCATGGGAGACAGGAATGGAGTGTTAAACCCAGTCCTCGACAGAACAACAGACAACAAAACAAAGACTATCAAGGAAAACTACATAAAATATTTTTTGATCTTTTGGAAGCTTTATCTTTGATGGACGTGTGGTGTTATCTCTATGGAGATGAAAAAGAATACACATACTATTTGGATAGGCATAAAATGTGGTCAAGAACAGATATGTTCATCTCCTCTAAATCCCTAAGTAATAAAATAAAAAAGTGGAGGTTCTGCCGAGAACTATATCACACCACAGCCTTACCCTGTTATCACTGCAAGAGAAAAAAACAGAATATTGCTGAATATTAAAAGATTCATTATTGAAAATCGAGAACATTGTTAGAAAAGCAAAAGCTGACTTACACCACTATTTTCAGAACAATTTAAACAAAGGAACACTAATTTTTCTGGTATGAGAAACTAGCAAAGCAGTGATGAGGGGTTTCTTCATCCACCAAGAAGCTTATTTGAAGAAAAAAAAGAACAAAAAATATAAGAAGAATTGAAGTAGGAAGAAATGGAATTGAAAAACAACCCCAAAAATGTAATAATAAAATATGAGTTACAATAATTGACAATAGAAGATGCCGAAGAAATTGAAAAGAAACTGAAGTTTGTAAAACAGAAATATTTCAAACATTCGACTAAAACCGAAAAATGGTTGCATACAATTTTAAAAAGAGAAAGAAAGAGAAGAGAAAACAATACATGGATAACAAAACAAAATAAAATAAAAAGCGTGCTTGTCAACAATTTCAAGAAAAATTTTAGGGAAAGTAATCTATCAGCTGAGAAATTTGAAGAAACAAATGAACAAATATTTGGATTAAATTAAAATACCACGAATTGGTGAGACATTAAAGAATGAATTAAATAAACCAATTACCAAGATGAAGGTTCTATTTCCTATCAAGAAATTAAAATGAGGGAAAGCACCATTCCCCGATGGATTTATGGCAGAATATTACAAAATCTCTCAAGACCAATTAGCTAATCCCCTATAAGAGATAATTAATGGAATGAACCCTAAAGGTTGACCATCACCTTGGGGGAAGCTAGTATTACTTTAAGACCAAAAGAAACAAGAGACTCCTCCCCACCAGAAGTGAAGAATTCTAGACCAATCTCCCTACTTAATATAGGTAACAAACTATTCGCATTGGTCCTAGCGGAAAGACTGAAAAAAATCTTACAGGACTGGATACGCGGGGACCAATGTGGCTTTCTTCCAAAAGGTTCCTAAAAGATAATATGAGAATAATTTTAGACGTAACTGAGTATTTCTGAAAATGCAATAAAAAAAGTTAGGAATTATCTTCTTGGCTGTGAAGAAAGCATTTGATAATGCGATCTGAATGTTTATGAATGAACTCTTAACAAGAATGTGTCTTGACAATACTTTCATCAATTGGATAAAATCTACTTACGAAAACCAGTCTGCACATTTGCTAATAAATGGAGAAAAATCAGGAAAACTTTATATTCAAAAGGAACAAGGCAAGATTGCCCTTTATCTCCGTTACTTTTCTTAATAGTAATAGAGATTTTAAACAACCAAATCCAACAAAACCCACAGATCAAAGATGTACAAGTTAAAAATCAAACCTACAAACTTAGAGCATTCGCTGATGGTCTAGTGATTTTATTAGAGAATCCAATTACTTGCATAAAAAGACTGATTGAGACTTTATATGAATTTGGTAAAGTAGCTGGCTTTAAAATAATCAAAGAAAAAACAGCTATGATAACAAAACTATGATAACAAAAAATACATCAAGAATGGAAGACCTGGAGATAGAAAACTAATCAAAATGTACAATTGTTTAAAATGTTAAATACTTGGTATTTACATTTGTATGACAATAATTATAAGAGGACTTGGCAAGAAGTAAAAAAAGACCACAAAGCTGGTTGAACTCGATTTATCTCTATTGGGAAGAATTGCTGTAAGAAACATGAGCCCAAAAATGCTTACCAATAATCACAAATGATATCCTTTTAATAACAATGGAAGGAGGATTTATCCAAATTTATCTGGAATAGGAAAAAACCCAGAGTTAAATGGTAGATACGAAAAGACACAAAAGAATGAGGAGGAGTTGGCCTTCCAAGATTTGAAACTCCACTATCGTACAAGTAGTTTGTGTTGGCTCATAGATTGTATTAAGCTTGATAATACATGTCTGCTACAACTGGAAGGTGCAGACATACTGTTTGGCTGGCATGCTTACCTTTGTTACAGTACAGCCAAAGTGAATGAAGACTTTAATAATCATTTCATAAGAAAGTCTCTCTTGAAGACATGGATGTGGTACAGGAAGAAACTATATCCAAAACTTCCCCTATGGACCTCAACACATCAAGCTTAATTGAATATGGTTTCACTACTCATTGGCTTTTGCAGAAACAGTTGGCATAGAAATATAAAATGGATATAAAAACAAATGATATAGAAATGAATAAAAGAAAATTTGGTGAGTTTTTAAGATAAGAGACTGATCACTTGATTGGTAAAATATATAAATTGTTACTAAATTTTGAAGTAGAGCAAGAGGTTGCTAAAGAAAATATGATAATGTGGACTCAAAAGATGGGGCATTCCATTTTACTCAAAAGTTGGGAAAAATCTTGGAAAAATACATCAAGATTTACTAAAAGAACAAATTTGAAAGAAAATTATTATAACTTTTTTTCTAGATGATATCTTAGACTTGATGGGGAGCTCAAGGACCACTTCTATCCTGAAGGCTGTCTGGACCAAGGATAATGGAATTGGGACAACCATGAAGCTTGTGGTTGGAACCCAAACCTCCTGGCAGTGGTATGCATTTTGTGTGTGTGTTTCAGCTTGTCATCTGTCTCCTTGTTGAACAGGCCTGACTAGTCAACAGGTAGGCCCTCAATCATAGGCCAAGCTTGGTGGGAAAGGCCTGCTGATCTTAGTCAGGCATGCTTCTTGAGGGTGATGGCCCCCACCAGGGTTTTTCTGCTGCAATCTGCAACATGTCTGGTGTAGTAAACTGTTGGAAGGAAAGGTTGTTAGCCTCGGACTGGAGCGTGGCAGCCATCTGCCTGTCCTCTGTGACAGTTTGGCCAAAAAGGGTGTCATCCTTTCCCACAAGTTTTGTTCATAGGCAACAATTGCAGTCGGTGATTCTGAATGATAACTCTGCAGTTGAGTAGAACTTTTTCACCAAGACCTCCAGCTTCCTACTTTCTGTATCAGTTGGGCTGGTGAACTTCTTCTGGGTGGACTTTGACTATGCTGCCTCGACTAAGACTGAGTTTCGTTTAGCATAGTGGAAGAACTGGATTCCATCACACAGTACAGGGTGTCTACTTTTCTGAAGAGAGGTCAAATCATGGAACGAGTCACACATTGAATGAGTCCCCAACACTTATTGGCTATCCTTAGCAAGACAGTTTCCAACAGGACAGAAGCAGGTGTAGGCACTTTTGACTGAACCCTACAGTAAATAGGATCCTCAGGTTCAGACTATGGTTGTCTAATGTCTAATGGCAATATATGTTCCATTCCAGTCAACCTTTCCACACAAGAGTAGGCATCATCCGTTGGAGATATGGCCTTATGTTCTACCAACACCATAGAAGGGAATTTTGTCTCAGGCATGTATCAGTATCAGCAGAGGTGAAAGACGCATGCTGAAAATGTGTGGAAGGACAGGGTGGAGATGGGCTGACCTATCAGGTCCTGGTTGAACTCATGGAGATGTTGTATGTGACTGAGTAGGTTCAATAGAGCAAGGAAGCTCCTCCTGTGTTCCAGTGGTTAAGCAGGAAAAGCAGTTGGTCTGAGTGTCCATGATGGAGGATGCCTGGAATTCAAGTGTTCACAATGAGGAATGCCTGATATCAGATGGCAAAGGACAGTACTGACTCCATTGGTGATATGATGACGAGCAGCAGTAGCAGGAGTACTCAGCAGGACTGCATTGGTAGTACAGTGGTTCCCATTGATAGTAAAGCAGATGGTTCCTCCTTAATAGGTGCCATTCGAACCCATACTTTTCAGTCACTCTCAGAATAAAGAGGGCCTTGAGGCTGATATCGAGGAGAATAATAACGGTGTCGATCATGCCATTCCCTATGCCTATGGCCTTAGCTCTCTAAGTCACATCCAGTCCAATGATTTTGAACACATCGATGAAAGAACAGTGGGGACTGTCTCTTGAGGTGGAGACAGAGGACCTCATGGAATGGGATGAATTCAAAGAACATGATACCAAACAGTAACTTTGAATCATGGCATGTGAAAAAAGCAGCAGAAGAGTAACTTTCAGTGTGAACACCTGTCAATAATGGGGATCAAAGTAAAACAGCAGGTTCACTTGCTAAACAATCCCAAAGATATGGTTGAACAAAGTAAGCGGGTAGAGAAAGAGAGAGTACTGAAAAATCAATTCAAATTAAGGGAAAAACAGAGTCCTAGCCAAAGCCAAAATGCAAACCAAAATCAAAACCAAAAATACTGTGAGAAGCAATACAGTTCACCCAAAGTTCCTTCAATGCTGCTCCTGTGGTGGATGAAAAGGAACTGAGAGTTTGAGTGGAAATCAGGCTAGTCACATGGAGCAGGGGAGGACAGGCTACTGCCAAACCCCTGAAAATCAGTTTTAAAAAGTTTCGAATGATGCAGTGCATACATAGTAAACCCATTTGTGTGAGTCACAGAGATCACGAAGAAGAACCATATCTGTACACTGTTTTCTAAGAGGCTAGGAGAGAAAAAGAGGAATGACTGTGGGGGGACATACAACATAAAAGCACAAGACCTTTCCACATGGCTGCTATAGTCTTCAATAAGCAGAAATGTATCCCTATTTGCTTCCTAGGTCAGTGTCACTGTTTCCACAAGAGAAATACTCATATTAATAAAAGAGGTGCCTTTTAAGCACACTGTGGTTAAACATATGTATGAATGTATACATGCTATTAAATTAAATTAAAAACTCACCGAACAGAACCATCTGGAATATTTGGAACATACAGAGTTACAGGGAAAGGTGAATCACTTGAGTTTTTCAAAGCTGCCATGGCACACAATGCCTCTGATTCACTGCGAGGAGCTGAAACTTTCATACATCCAAGATAGGTCAGTTTGTTGAACAACACACTGTCCTCTTCTGAAGGTAGAACAGAGGAACTAAGTCTCTGTGACAAAACCTCTGGAAGTCAATAATATTCAAGTGTTATGCATTCACTATTCTTTTTTTGTTGCAATCATTCATTCACAATGGCATAATCTCAACAAACTTGAGATGCCTCGAAATCTACTGTCCTGATTGTTGCAGACGATCAGCACTATGGCTTACTATTGACAAAGTCTCCACTGATTTCCAAAAATTCTCAAGTAAAAAAATTAAGGTAATTATTGTTACTCTGAAAAAACCTGAAAGCATATGTACTTAAAAGTACAGCAGGCCCTCCACGTTCACAGGGGATAGGGAAACAGAACCCCTGCTAAAGTCAAAAAAGGAGTGCAGGGGAAGATCTTTCCCTTTTTACTCTCTCACCCCCACCCACCCACCATGACAACCGTGGCGGGGGCAGGAGAGCATGAGGGGATGATCTTCCCTTGCTTCGCTTTCTCACCCCCCCACACACCCACACGACTGCACGCGTGGGGGTGGTGCAGGAGAGGGCAGGCAGGGAAAGATTCTCCCCACTTGCTTTATCGCTGCCCCTCACTGTGATCATAATTGTGCGAGTGGGGGCAGAGCAGGAGAGAATGGGCTGGGAAATATCTTCCCCGCTTTGCCTTCTCGCCGCCCCTACTTGCATGATCAGGCAGGCAGTGGCAGCAAGAGAGCACGGGGGGGGGTCTTACCTCCTCTTCACTCTCTTGCCCACTGCCAGGGCAATGGCACTGGCAGCCAGGGGCAGGAGGGAGGAGACAAGCGGGTACCACAAATAATCAGACCCACGAAAGTCAAACCTGTGAATGTGGGGGAAAACTGTTCTGTACTGCCAGGTATCTCCTTCCCAATTTGTCACTACAATTGGCAAGATCCACCAAGTGAGTCTTCATGCAAGTATTACATTCCTGCAATATTTAACACACTATATGAAAGCATATTGATACAGTTTTCCCAGACTCTCTTCCAACATGTAGTTTTGCCTTTGCTAATTTCATACAATCAAGTCCAGATCACGGAAAACATATAGCAAGTATATACTGAATATACTTGGGTATAAGTTGAGAAATATTAGTCAAAAAATGTTAGTCAAAAAACAACAAACTTATCCACAGGTCAGTGTAAGTACTGTATCTTAACTATTATTAAAAAAATGGAATAATCTCCCTTTTCTAAGCAGTGTAGCAAAAGGTGAGAACTCAGTCCACCACAGGAGAACTAAAAGAAGCAGTGATGCCCTTCTATTCTCTCCACCACAGAGTCACTTCTGGCATTTTTGAATGATTAGATGGGAAAATGGTGGTGGCAGCCCCCGTAAGGGAGCACCAAGAGAGTAGAGGTGGTTGGCGCTTCTTTCAGTTTCCTCCTGGATAGACTAAGCTCTTGCCTTTTGCCACTCTACTCAGAGAAGGAGGTGTATGTGTAAAAACAACACCCCAAAAAAACCTTCAGAAATTGCTCCAATACTGTTGTAATGAAACAATGAAAATCTTTTGTCCTTGCATTCAGGAACAAAATGAGATTTTCACCCCTTCTTTCAGTCTTTTTCCTTCACAGTTCTTAGAAATTTCTTTAAAAACTTAAACCAGTACCTTCATTAGGAGAATTGAGCAGAAGGTGCATAGAAGGCTGGCTGACAGATACATCTCTAAGCGACTTCCCACAATCACCTCTCACATCTACACAGTCAAATGTGTTACATTTCTGGCCTTGGTCAGAATCCTTTAAAATCTCTTCCATTGCTTTCTCCATTTGTTCAGTTTCATTTGAAAACATCTGCAAAAAAGGACAAGCACTCTCACTGATAGTTTTCATTAAATTTATTCCAACCACAGTAAGATTTAATGCAGTTAAATGTAATCCATCACAGTTCTCTTTACAAAGGAAGGACACTTTTGAACCTCTAATACCTAAAAACGTGTTTCATTTATTTTTTAAAAAAATATTTTTATTGAAGTTTATCATTGAAAATTTAAAAAAAACCCTCCCCACTTCCAAGCTTATTTTCCAGTTGAATCTGCTTGTTTTCATTCCATTCATACATAATCGCTGCTTACTCAAAGGAGGAGATGATCTTACATTGTTACATCTTACATTGTTACATTATTGCTTTGTTACATTACCTTGTTATATTGTTACATTACAATACTTACAATCTTACTTTGTTCGTTTTCCTTTCTTATTCTATATCTTTAACCAATTCAAAACTTCTCTCCATTCCATTTCAAAATTCTGGATAGTTTTATTTTTCAAAGAGAATGTTAACTTTTCTGTCTCTACCATATCCAGGACTTTTAATTTCCATTCTTCTATATCAACATATTTCCTTTCTTTCCAATATTGTGTATATATCAGTCTTGCAGCAGTTATCAGATATAGCAATATCTTCTGATGACATCTTATTTCTCTTCGTTGCCCTAGCATATTTAACAGATAAAACTCTGGCTTCATTTCAAAATTTAAATTATAAATTCTTTGAATTTCATCATGTATTTCCTTCCAGAATTTTCCTGCTATCTTACAGGTCCACCATATATGAAAAAAAGACCCCACCTTTTCATGACATTTCCAACATCTTGCATTTCCATTTTTAGTTATTTTTTGCAATCTTTCTGGGGTCATATACCATCTATGTAGCATTTTATAAAAAAATTCTCTTGTTTAAACTTGGTGTAAATTTTATATGTTTTCCATGCCCTCACCCACGTGTCCAGTTCAACTGGATGTCCAACATTTTGTGCCCACCTAACCATAGTATCTTTAACAACCTCTGATTCCATTTCTCTTTGCAACAACAATTTATAAAATTTGGAAATTCTCTTCTTCTGGTCCCCCCTCATAAATAAATCTAGTTCATTTTCTTTTCTTTCAAATCCATATAATTTTTCGTCCATTTTAAATCTCTCTTTAAGTTGTCTCCATGGGAACCAATTAAATTAACGTCCTGCAGCTTTTAATTCTTCTTCTGTACGCAGTCTTGGCTTGTCCCCATCCCATTTCAGCCACTCTTGATAAGTTAGTAGGTTTCCTTGTTTTGTTGGGGCAATTTTATATGCTTCTTGGGGTGAAGTCCACAACGGAAGTCTTCTATAAAATTTATGCTTTATTTGTGACCAAACTTTCAATAATGTCTTCTGAATACAATGATTGTTGAACTCTTTATTCACTGTTATTTTATCATAGCATAAATATCCGTGCCATCCAAACCTATTATTTATTCCTTCCAATTCTTTAATTGTTGCATTTTTTTACTCGTATCCAGTCTTTAATCAAGTCTAAACAACATGCTTGATAATAGGTTTTTAATGACGGCACATCAAATCCTCCTCTCTCTGTTGCATCTTGTAATATTTTAAATCTTGTTCTTGGTTTTTTCCCTTACCAGATAAATTTTCGTAGTTCTTTTTCCCATTCTTTAAAGATCTTCTCTCTTCCTATTATTGGTAAACTCTGGAAGAGAAACATGAGCTTTGGTAGTAAAGACATTTATTCTTCCCAGGAGAGACAAATTTACATTTATCCATTTTTCCATTTCACTTTTAATCTCTTTCCATATCTTGAAATAATTATTATCAAATAATTATTGATTTTTATTTGTTATGATAATACCTAAATATTTTACTTTCTTAGTTAATTGATATCCAGATCTTCTCTCCAGGCCAGCTTGTTCTTTTTTTGTCGTATTTAATGTCGTCATCATCGTCTTTTCCTTATTTATCTTACATCTTGCCATTTGTCCATATTTTTGTAAAATGTCCATCAACGTCTGAATTGATTCTTGAGGTTCCTCCAAAAATATGATTACATCATCAGCAAATGCTTTGTATTTTATTTCCTTGTTCTTTATTCTCAAACCTCGTATCTGTAAGTCTTCATTTATTGCAATCAACAATACTTCCAATACGGCTATAAATAATAATGGTGATAAAGGGCACCCCTACCGTACTCCCTTATTTATAGCAAAGCTTGTCATTGTATCTCCATTTATAATTAACTTTGCTGATTGATCCTGGTAAATCATTTCAATCAATTTACAAAAGACTTTTCCAGGTCATATTCATTTAAAACTCTGTGAAAAATTCCCACGTAAACATTTTTAAAAGCTTTTTTGTATCCCCTTTATAATTAACTTTCTATTGTCCTGGTTTTAATCATTTCAATCAATTTTCAAAAATGTTTCGTCATATTATTTTAAACTGCCTGGAAAAATTCCCGGAACTTATAAAAGCTTTTTCCTGCTCCAACTATTTTGCCCTGTGGGTTTTTATAATGTTCATACATCCAGCAAAGAGATTGGTCTTAAAAAAAATTTTAATCTTTTAATACTTCTTTTTCTTTTTTTCAATTTTTCCTTATCCTTTCTTCTTAGGTATCAATACAATATTTGCTTCTCCCCAGGACTGTGGTTTCCCATAGTTTTCTATTTCTTTCAAAGTAGCTTGATATGGGTGAATTAATTCTTTTACAAACTTTTTATAGTATAACACAGTGAAACCATCTGGTCCTGGTGCCTTGTCCATTTTCAAATCCTTTATAGCCTCTTCTATTTCAATAAGTGTTATTGGCTTGGTACCCAAGATTTTTTTCATAAAACAATTTTTCAAAATATTCTTTAAACTTTATCTTTTCATGTCGAGTAATCATCTTCTTCCCATTTTTCAATTCTGTTACTATGTTCCTCTCTCTCCTCTTCTTGAGTTTGTACGCTAACCATTTCCCGATTTTATTGGAGATTTCACAGGCCTTTTAGCTGTAATTTCTAAGGAGATGCTGGCACTGCTGGTGGACCTGTAGTCCTCCACCTTGTGCAGTAACACCAGGTATTTTTCTCCCTTTTTCTCCTTTTTGCTCCTCTTCTCTCTCCCTCTTATTGCTCCTTCATTCCTTCTACCTCAGTGCTTGTCCAACAGGATTAACTTTGCTTACTTACTTTCTTCCCCTTTCTTCAACTAACTAGTCAGCAAGACCTTTTCCCTCTCTCTCTGTTTTCACAGAAAGCTACTGCAGCCATACATGGCATGGTATGTTGTTTTCCCCATCTTGCATCTGGGCCTTGTGGAGCTGCCTACAGGCACTTTGGAGAAATTACTACACCAGTCCTGACAGCAGCTTTCTCTAATGGTTATAAGTCTGCTACTTAATGAGTCAATATTGTATTGAAATGTAGGGACAGATTTAAATTAATCTGTTTCAAAAACCAGTTGACTCAGAGGTGCAAAAGCCCCTTTTAGTATGTAGGCGAAGCTTCAGTTATCTAGGTTTCATCATTTTGAAGCTATGAAGGAGGAAGACAAACGGTGGATATGTACTCAAACCTATTAATAGAACCCACCAGTGCCAGTACCTTTCTGTAGTGGTGGGATTGTATGCTCCTGTCAGACAAGAAGGTATGCTGGTTGCAGCAATGCTGCTAGTAGGGTTTCCCACATCGGACAGCTTTTTGCTGCAGAGTCACTCTAAATACGCCAAACAGCTAATGTGTAGAAGTATTAGTGGGGGGGGGCTACATTGGTGGAGGATCTCTGAGACAAAGCAGTGGAAACATACTAATGCTATTTACTATCACCCAGTGAGAGGCAAGATAAACCCCTTTTGAATGTCTTTTACTACAATGAGAAAATCGAAAATGAAATGAGAGACAGTGCCAGAAGATGACACTCCCAGGTTAGGTTGCACTCCATTAGCTACTGGGAAGAGCACAGGACAATTACAAGTAGCGTTGGGGCTAAAGATGCAACTAAACTCAAGCCAAAGAGAAAATTAAGCTGCTGACGTATTCAGAGGTGAAAGGAAACTCTGAAGCTGCACACAGCATATTATAGGAATGTAGAATGTGGAAAGCATGAATCTGGGGAAACTAGAGATGGTAAAATAAGAAACAGAATGTATAAACATTGCAATACTTGTAGTGTGCGAACTAAAGTGGACAGGAATGGGAGATTTTGATTCAGAGTTCTAGTCAGGAAATGAAATTCCAAGAAGAAGCGGGGTGGCATTTATAGTGAGGAGATATTAGCAGAAGTAGTCAAAAGATACAATGCAAAGTCTGACTGAACCATGTCAATGGAAAACCCATTCAGGCTTCCACTGAGAATTAAACTCTTCCCACACAGTCACTCTCCCTGGCTGACTGAAGTATTTTACTCCAAAGCTCTCTCTGGATAAAAATCTTACAGAAAGACTGCAAAATGACAATCACTCTTTACCTTTATATATCCTTTCCTCTCAGGCACCAGCCCCTCTCACATACTATTGGGCTGGGTTTCTCTCCCGAGGAGCTATTCTGATTGCCTCGCTACCCGTTCCTAGGCAGCTCTGGCACTCCAGATAGCCACATTGCCAAAACTCCATCGCAGGTGGTGTTTAAAGGGTGGAGTCTGGGCTAAATATAAGTTCCAGGGCACTTTATTGGGTTGGAATTGAAAACCAATTTGAGGAACTGAAAGCCAATTTGAGGAGAAATAAAGGCATGTCATAGAATCTTAAACTGGAATAATTTTAAAATGAACAAATTTAAACAAATTGCAATGCCACACACCTAACAGAACAAAATGCCTTTAAAAGCTGCCACAGATGTAGCCAGCAGTAAATCTCCTGAAAAGTCATTTCATATGATAGCAGCCACCACTGAGAGGGTTCTCTTTCTAGTGCCTACCAAGCGTACTGATCTTAGCAGTGAGTTAGTACACAGTACCTTCAAAGAGAATCTTAAACTAAAGTATGGCCAGGTGCATAAACATGTAGGTGGCCTTTCATATTATCTGAATCCAAATTGTTTAGGGATCTGAAGCTCAAAACCAGTATTTTGGCTTTCCAAATTATATCATAATTCAAAAATATAAGGTAATATTAATGGCATAACTCTACATAATTCTCATTAGCTGGAGGCACTAAACAAAACTGCCCATTATCTACCCTGTTTTTGACATTGCAACACTGCCACTTGTGGAATTAATTCAAAACAATGAGGTGATTAAGATACCAACATTCAAAACAAACTCACAACTTTTTTTGCTAATTTTTCTTACCAAGTCATGAATTATCTTTCTACACCTACAAAAGATATTAGCTTATTTTCAATTATATATACAATTCAAAATAAAACATTTCCAAATTTAAAAATGAGTTTAAATTTCTCTGTATGCAGCCTTGCCTGACCCCTTGTCAACTGGAAACCACTCCCAAGAGATTCTCCAGGGCTTGGGAGGTTTAATCTAACAGATAAAATCTCACCTTATGCTATTTCTTCCACCATGCCCAAGCAAAACACCAGTCCAGCCTTTTTCAAGCTCTTGGTCAATTAGGCTTAATAGTGCAAATCTATTTTTTATCTATAAATTCTACAGTGATATTCTGCAGATTGTATTTTGGCATGATGTTTTATTTAGTGTTCTTCTTTAGCTTTACTCTAATTTTTGATATTAGCAGTTCATAGTCTGTGCCACAATCTTCCCCTGGTCTTGTTTTTGCAGAGAGAATGGCACTTCTTCATCTTCTGCTTCCAATTATGTGGTCAATTTTTTTCTATATTGGCCATCAGGTTATTACTATTTTATTCTTTTAAATCCTACCGCTCTCCTGATACCGGGACTCAAGGCGGCTAGTATCATACATGTGATCTATGTATACCGTTGCTTCTTTGGTTACTTGAAGAATCAGTTTGTGAGGAACAAACCACTGGCCTTACAGAATTCAATCAGTCAGTCTCCTGCTTCATTTCTTGATCCTAAGCCAAACTGTCTGACAGTCTCTGATTCTGCTCTGCTCTGTTTCCTGCTTTTGCATTCCAATTGCCTATGATTAACAAGAAGTCCTGTTTTGGTTTATGATCAATTTCCTTCTAGGTTCCTGCATAGAAATTTCTGATTTCTTCTTCTTCTTCTCCTGCCTCTGTAGTCAGAGCATAAACCTGGATTATGGTTATATGCATTTCCCTGAAATCTTATTGACTTAATTTGGTTAGACTTTGCATTCTATCTTTTGACTACTTTTGTAACATCTCACTATTAATGCCACTATTAATGCCATTTCTACTTAGCTTTTCATTTCCTGAGTAAAAAAATATGCAGTTATCTGATTGAAATGTCCCATTCCTGTTCACATATGTATTCTGTCCCTGATTCATGCTTCTCACAATCCACATTCCTATGTGTTATATAGCTTCAGACTTTCCTTTCACCTCTGAGCATGTCAACAGCTGAGCATCCTTTTGGCTTGAGTCTGGTTGTTTCATTACCCACAGCATTACTTGTACTTTGTCTTCTGCTCTACACTAGTAGTTCACTGAGTGCCTTCTGACCTTGGAGTCTTATCTCCTGGTATTATCTCTTGTTTCATTTTGGATTGTCTCATCATAAGGTTTTCATGGTAAAAAACTTCAAAATAGGTTTACTGAGCCTCTTCCTGCACAGTACTAACTTGTATCAGCTATGGTACCAATGTCCTCTCTGAGAGATTCTCTGCCATCACCACCTACTACTACAGCTGCTACCTGGTACCTGTTTGGCACATTTAGTCTGGCACGTTAGCAAATGCCAGTCTGACATGGAAGCCCCTACCAGCAGCATTACTACCAGCAGCATGGCCTCTTGCCCCATATGAGAATGTAGTCTCTCCACTACAGAAAAGTAGCACCACGCTGAGGACTATATTGTTATACATCATAAGGTCTGGTGGATGAAAGGGAAATTGTGGTTCACAGAATGGAGAAGGCAGTGTTTAATTTAACTGGGATGTCTATGCAAACTGCACAAAACCAAAATAGGAAAGAAAAAAGGATGTTGCTTCAAGACTGTGATTCTTTGGAGTCATATGTATGGGGCTGATCTGCTTTGTGAAACTGAAAGAGAAGGAAATATGTCTAAGATACGGGTATTGTCTCTTGATTAGGTTTTTAAGGTGCCATGTCAGAAAAAATTTAAGGAAATGTTGTTTTTCTGTGAAGTGGGAGATCAAATTTAAGATGAAGATAAAATAGTTCAGTATTATATGGATTAAAGATGACAAATAGATTGATTTATGGATTATGTTATGGTTTTTAGAGAACAAATTGATATAGATGTATTTGTGGAATTATTAACTAGTGTAAATAATAAGTAATTAAGTCAGTTGGCAGTATTTAGAGAATCAATTGTATTATTACTTACCAGTATTAGAGTTTTTCATGATGTAATGTTATTTTTTATTATGGGAGCATGTTGTAATGGAGCGTAACAGAAGCTGTAAAAAAATATATGGCAATATATTGGCAATGTTAACCAAAAAAAGCAAGTTTGTATTTTTTTTTTAATTTATTTATTAGATAGTATGAACTGTAGGAAGAGAGGGAGGAAAGGCTGGATTTTTGTTTTTGTTTTTGGAGAGGCCTGGAATGGGAAGAGTTAAATATTCCATCTAAAGGAAGAGGCAAATTGATTCCCTTCTGGTTTTTTTTTCCTTTCCTTTTTTGTTATTACTCAATTCAAATAATTCATAGGCATCTTTGTATGCTTAGATGTTTCTTTTGTGTATACACACACACACATACACACACACAGAAACTCAAACATACAGTGTTTGTAGTGTTTGTTTTTTGGAAAATGTTAATAAATTAAAAAAAGACTAATATACATCATAAAGGTGATAAATATCCTGCTACAGACTGGAATGGGGCACACACATGCGGCCCTGAAACCTAGCATGGTGCAGTGGTTTGATCATTGGGACCTCGAGACCAGGGTTCAAATCCCCACTCAGCCATGGAAACTCACTGGGTGACCTTGGGCAAGTCATATTCTCTCAGTCTCAGAAGAAGGCAAAGGCAAAATTTTTCAGAACAAATTTTGCCAAGAAAACCCCCATGACAGGTTTTTCTTAGGGCTGCCATAAGTTGGAAACAACTTGAAGGCACACAACATGTGGTACTGGACTTTGACTCCCATCAGGCCTAGCTAACACAGCGAATGACAAGGAATGATGGAAATTGCAAGATATGGAGGTTACCAGTTTGTCGCTTTTGGATAAGACAAATGACTGTATATTTTGAATATTAGACTGTCACTGCTGGCTTGTTTTCTGGTACTAATAATTGATTCCTCAATTCTATGAATGACAAACCTGCTACGATTTTATAAATATTTAAATAAATTTTACATACAGTGCGCTCTCCCCTGGCACAATGTCTACATGCACAAATGTGAGGCTGCACAAAGCACTGTGTCCTACCACAGTCAAAGGACGTGACAGGCGTACTCCTGCATTGCTGCAGGCACACACACATTGTATCCATTGATTACAACAGGCCGCAGTGCTTGTGTGTTTTACTTTACACAGAGGTTCCTAGAATGGAACCCCAGCTTATACAGCGGGTGCACTGTATGGGATTAATCTGTACACAGTCTTCAATTCAAATGATCTACTTAGCAAGAAAATTTGATATTTGGCTGTCTGTGTTATTTTTGCTGATTAACTAGATTCTTTTTCTATGGATTTGGATCATAACTATATTTGGCTTACATCAATATTTGAATAAGACTTTGCCTTTAATACCAGGATTGTCACACTTGACATTATGGAGAGGTGATTTTTCTCAGTCTGTTTGCTAAGTAACTTTTGTACTAATTCTAACATTTCTGCGAAAGTTTATGTGAGACTTTTTTATCTAATGTTTTAGGAACACAAGACTTTTTGTTTAAGAATACAGTGAATACTGGATGGAAGGCATCATCACCTCAATTATGGATTATGACATTTAAATTAAAAATGACACATTGATAGCAGAGGATTTACCTGAATACTACCTGAGGGTTTTTTTGGCTGAATTTAAGACAAATTAGTGGATCTACTGAGATAAAGTTTGATGTATTGTACTTATTAAACAACTATCAAGGAAGTTCAAAGATGAGTCAGATGAAGATATGAATACTCAGTAGGTGGCTGAAATGACATATTGGCAATCAGAGGAGAAAGAGGACTTATCACAACCTTTGCAAGAACTAAAGCTGCTGGGAGTTGCAATTCAACAGTGTCTGGAAGGCTGCATGACCTGTGACTTGGAAATCATGTCTGTACAAAATGAGATAAACACACAGCAATAGATGGAGAGTCAGTAGAAAGGCTTAACAGACGTTACAACTCAACCTCCAATTACAAAGCTAAAAGGCCAAAAGTCAGAGTATGACCAGATACTACTTTGGAGAATACATGGCAACTTGTTTGGGTTCTCACAAGAAGTTCTTCCTTGGAAAAAGGAGAACAACAACTTATTGATGGACAGACTTTCCAGAAAAAAAAAATCTTTTCAGCTGGGACCAGCTTGAAGAACTGATTTCTGCGTACAAGGATGAGGGACATAGGCTAAACATGGCTGATTGGATAGAAGGCATTTTAGGAGCACTTAAATATGATTCTCTTCTCATGAAAAAAAAAGAAGGAAGAAAGAAGGAAGAAAAATAATGCATCTGACGAAAAAAGAGGCTTATGATTACTAGGATAAAAGTTACGAAGGGACTGAGGATATCTGATGATGATTAAGACAGTTTTCACTTTCCTTTAAAATCTTTATTATAAACTTGCTATTTTTACTATCACAAGAAGTATAATTGGAGTTAATAGCTTTAATTTGTTAGCTGCTTTTAAATGTTACTACAAGAGTATTATTATTTTAAGAAATATTAACTTTAACATAGAACAGAATAAGTCAAGGATAACTAAGTTAGAATTATTATTAATAATTCATCTAGAACTATTAACTTTTTTTCTTTGATGAATTAGTACACATTAACATAAAACATAGAATAAATGAAGAGTTGATTGTATTTGACATAAGGGACCAGTATTAATTTTGTAGCTTTATATTTATTATGAAAATAAATAATAGGCAACAAGCATTAACCTTAATTTAAATTTAAGGATTTAATAGTTGTTACAGTTTGATTATTATTCGCTGTTTGCAACAAGGGCAGGAACCAATTTTTAGTTACTTGTAGTTTTGTTGTTGTATTATAGTTTAGTTTAATATTTGTAATCCTGTTTTCTCTTTTTGTAGTATATTTTTGTGTACGCAGTTTATTGCTTGTACTGTTCTGTAGTGTTGTAGTGTCGTGTTCTTCTTTGCTTTTTTACTTGATCAGAAAAAAGATAAAATTAAGCAAACAAACAGCAAACCCAATAAATCTTAGCATAATCAACTAGGTAAGTTCAAAACTGCTTTTAGTAGAACAGCATACAAAGCTGCCATATACTGATGGGCCACTGATCCACTAGCCCAGTGTCATCTATTTTAACAGATTTTCAGAATCCTGTTTTTCATCTGCGCTGGGATTCTTTTGACCAAAGATAACAGAGAATGATCTCCTGCATTCAGAGTATGTCCTCCATGACTGATGATACTGTAGCCATCCTCCAAGTTAATCTGAAAATCCATTAATATATCTCATAGAATCATAGAATCATAGAAATGTAGAGTTGGAAGAGACCACAAAGGCCATCCAGTCCAACCCCCTGCTATGCAGGAACACCCTTAAAGCACTCCCGACAGATGGCCATCCAGCATCTGCTTAAAAACCTCCAAGGAAGGAGACCCTGCTACACTCCGAGGCAGCATATTCCACTGCCGGACAGCCCTGACTGTCAGGAAGTTCTTCCTGAGGCTCAGGTGGAATCTCCTTTCCTGCAGCTTGAATCCATTGCTCCTTGTCCTGGTCCCTGCAGCAGCAGAAAACAAGCCCTCTCTCTCCTCTACATGGCATCCCTTCAAATATTTAAACATAGCTATCATGTCCCCTCTTAACTTTCTCTTCTGAAGACTAAACATACCCAGCTCTCTAAGTCTATCCTAATAGTGCATGGCTTTCAGGCCCCTTACCATTTTGGTCACCCCCCTCTGGACTTCCTCCAGCTTGACCATGTCCTTCTTGAATTGGGGTGCCCAGAACTGGACACAGTATTCAAGATGAGGTCTAACCAAAGCAGAGTAGAGTGGTACCAGTACCTCCCTCGATCTAGACACCATACTCCTATTGATGCAGCCGAGAATTGCATTGGCTTTCTTGGCTGCCGCATCACACTGCTGACTCATGTTCAGCTTGTGGTCTATGAAGACTCCTGGATCCCTTTCACATGTATTGCTATCCAGCCACTTGTCCCCCATCCTATATTTCTATATTCCATTTTTTCTACCTAAGTGTAGGACCTTACACTTATCTATGTTGAATTTCATTTTGTTAGCCTTGGCCCAGCCCTCCAATCTATCCAGCTCATTTTGAATTTTGATCCCGTCCTCTGGCGTATTAGCAACCTCTCCCAATTTGGTGTCATCTGCGAATTTGATGAGCATGCCCTCTATTGCTTCATCCAAGTCGTTGATAAAAATATTGAACAGCACTGGGCCCACGACAGAACCCTGTGGCACCCCGCTAGTCACTTCTCTCCAGGATGAGAAGCAGCCATTTGTGATCACTCTTTGGGTTTGGTCGGTCAACCAATTACAAATCCAACTAACAGTAGCCCTGTCCAGCCCGCATTTTACAAGTTTCTTTGCAAGAATGTTATGGGGAACTTTGTCAAAGGCCTTACTGAAATTGAGATATGCTACATCCACAGCACTCCCTTCATCTATCAAGCAAGTAACTCTATCATAAAAAGAGATAAGATTAGTATGGCATGACTTATTTTTGAGAAATCCATGTTGACTTCTTGTGATTACCGCCTTGCTTTCTAAGTGATTAGAAACTGACTGCTTAATGATCTGCTCCAGGATATTTCCGGGCACTGATGTCAAGCTGACTGGGCGATAATTATTTGGGTCCTCTTTTTTTCCCTTCTTGAAGATGGGGACAACATTTGCTCTCTTCCAGTCTGCTGGAACTTCTCCTGTCCTCCAAGATTTCTCAAAGATTATAGCAAGCGGTTGCGAAATGACCTCCGCCAGCTCTTTTAATATCCTAGGATGCAATTCATCTGGCCCTGGAGACTTGAATTCATCCAGTGTGGACAGGTATTCCTGTACCACCCCTCTATCTATTACGTGCCTCATTTCCCCTGCTTCCTCACCTGCTCCCCAAACGCCAGGTTGAGTGCTTGTATCCTTCTGGGAAAATACTGAGACAAAGAAGGTGTTAAGTAGTTCTGCCTTTTCTCTTCCCCCTGTGAGTAATTCTCCATCTTCTCTGCGCAGCGACCCTATCGTCTCCTTCTTTTTCCTTTTGCTACGGACCTATTTAAAAAAGTCCTTTTTATTGTTTTTAATGTCTCTGGCCAGCCTAAGTTCGTTCTGTGCTTTAGCCTTTCTGACCTCCTCCCTACATCTCCAGGCCACTTCCTTAAATTCTTCTTTCGTGGTTTCCCCCTTCTTCCATTTCCTATACATGTTTCTTTTAACACTGAGCTCAGCTGAGAGTTCTTTAGTCAACCATTCTGGTTTCTTCAGATGCCTTCCATTTTTCCTCCTTATTGGCACAGTTTTAGACTGTGCCTTCAGTATCTCCCTTTTAAGGAACTCTCATGCCTCCTGAACTCCTTTCCCTTTCACTATTCTTGACCACGGAATTCCAGCCAGCAGCTCCCTAAGTTTACAGAAGTCCGCTTTTTTAAAATCTAAGATGAGTGTCTGCCTACCCTTATCTTCTCCTTCCCACTGAATGCCAAATTCCAATAGGGCATGGTCACTCCCCCCTAAAGATCCAACCACTTCTACCTCATTAACAAGGTCATCCCTGTGGGTCAGGATCAGATCTAGAATATTTGATCCCCTTGTGGCCTCTTCCACCTTCTGGACCATGAAGTTGTCTGCAAGACAGGCAAGAAACTTGCTGGACCTTGCTGTCTTGGCAGAGTTTGACTGCCAGCATATATCTGAGTAATTGAAATCTCCCATTATTACTGTATCTCTCCTGTTTGAATGTGCAGTCATTTGGTTGAGGAAGGCGTCATCAAACTCCTCAGCCTGGGTTGGAGGTCTGTAGTAAACCCCCACCAGAATATCCCTATTGTTTCTCGCTCCCTTAATTCTTACCCAAATGCTCTCGACTTGGCTTACTGGGTTTAAGTCAAGGATCTCTTCACAGGTGAAAACATCCTTGACCTACAAGGCTACTCCTCCTCCTTTCTTGTTTGGTCTATTTTTATAAAACAGGCTATACCCCTCTATTCCTGTATTCCAATCATGAGACTTATCCTACCAGGTCTCAGTGATGCCTATCAAATGGTATTTATTTTGTTGTACTAGGAGTTCAAGTTCATCCTGCTTGTTTCCCACACTCTGTGCATTAGTGTAGTGTAGTGTCTCCACTCTGTCTCAAAAATTAATGGGTGGTTTATTATACCTCAACATTTCATCTTACACCATTCCCTGAGTGCTCCAATGCAACATAAAGACAATTAGGAAACTGGGTGCTCAAGTCTTCTAATCATAAGCAGAAATACTATACAGGTTGACAGGTGCACTGACCCCACTACTAGTATTCTCACATGTGTCTACCCTGTCCCTGACAGATTATCGTATTAGAGGAACTCAACAGGAGATTTCTTCTGCTATTTACTCGAACATATGAAGACTTCTTTGTACCACTATGAATCCTGATAACACAGGATTCTTAATCACAAGACTTCAATTTGCATTCAGACAAGCATCAGCAAAAGCTCCCTGCAATTAGCTGCTGAACATAGGGAAGTGGGAGATGATCTAGCATGCACAGCTCTGTCCCTTTTTTGCATGTTAGTTACTTGATATAGGTTTAATGCCTCAACAGAGCTAGATTTACAGGATATGCCTAATCATGTTTACCTCCACTTCCACTGAGTTCAACAGGCTTACTCCTTGGTAAGTATACTTAGAAATGCAGCATTTAAACACTGCAGGGTCCTGCAGAAATCATTTTAGAAGTATAACCACATTGTTTCTGTGAAACAAAGCTGTGACAGTTTGAAGTAGATTGCATGAAGAAATCTTTCTTGGTTGGTTTTGTGACAGGAAGCAACTTTTTCATGGGTTAGAAACACAGCTTTTTAAAAAAAAAAAAAGTGCATGATATCATCACCTTGCAGAAAGAACCTGTTAACAGAACTTCCAGCAAATGTTGTCTCTGAACATAATAAAACAAACAAAAATTAGCAATTTGATTCTCTTGAAGTAATTTTAAAAAATATTTCACAAAAAAACTCAATTTTTTAATGTTGTAAGTATTATCCTATCCAAATCTAAAGCACAAGTTTTTCACTTTCTCTGCCAGTTTTAAGAGCACCATACGTATAAAAACTAGCACCACAACCTACCTGAAAGGCTTTACTTACCTTAGTAAGCTTCTGAGACAAACTTAGCATCTTAAGAAATCAATTCGCTGACCAACCCTACACCTCTCTAGCAAGAATGTCCAGATATCCACTGTTTTCTATAAGGGGAAAAAAGTCACACAAGAACTAAGGCCGTTTCCTTACTAGCCTGTTACAGGGCTATTATTCCGCTTTCAACATCCTATGGAATCCTGGGGTCTCCAGTTTCGGGAAGGGCCGCGCGGCCCCCCTCGAAACTGCAAACCCCAGGATTCTATAGGATGTTGAAAGCGGAATAATAGCCCTGTAACAGGCTAGTAAGGAAACGGCTTAAGATAACTTTTAATAGCATCCGTATCTCGCAAAGATCTGCACAGCTCTGTTCTCACCGATTTCATAAAGGGAGTTTAGGGCTGCAGCCTAAAAGACCGCAAGCAAGACGATCACCCCCAGCTGCCAAGCTCTGCCACAAAGCGAGTCTCGGCTTTGCTTTCTTAAGTTTGGGACGGCGACAGAGGAAGTCAGAGCAGAGCCTACGTAGCACCGCACGCTTCCCCCGGTCTGCTTTTCATCGCCACTTCCCAGCGGAGGCAAACAGACGCGGACGGGGTGGAGAAACGACTGGAACCCTTGCGCAGAAAGGGGCTCTGCCGCCCGCGCCCCCACCGCCGTGAGGCGGAGGGAGCGCAGAGGAAACAAACTTCGGCACAAGGAGCCCCTTTCTCCGCCCTCAGTAAGCAATCCCAGTGAGGGCTGGACGGGTTCAAACGCAAGGCGACACGAAGCGAGCCCTTCGCCGCGGCTCTCGTCCAGTCCATCGCCCCATCCCTCCCCTGCGCCCACGCCCTTCTGTGGCGCACGAGAGGCCTGACAACGCAGCGCCCCCGGCGGAGCAGACAACCGTTCGCCTTCCCCTCAGCCCGCGCCGCAGCCACCATCTTACCGACAACTTCTAACTCTGTCAGGTTTGTGGCGGGAGCGGCGCGCGCCAGTGCGCGCCCACCGGCTCCGTGCCGCTGAAAGAGCGACGATGACGGCGACGGCGGCTCTTCCAGGGGCGAAGACGACGAACTGAGCGGGCGGGGGCGGTCAGGCAGCCCTGCCGCCACAGTGGCAACCGCGCAGGCGCGCGGCAGACCTAAGGAAAGGCATTCCGGTGCCAAGTACAACGGGGCTGTGGAAATGGTGCAGGCTGCAGGTGAAGCCTCTCTCCCAGAGCAAAGCGTCCGACGAGGCAGGGGTGCGGGGGAGACACTGCGAGCGCAGCCCTTTTTGCCCCTTTCTTCCCCTCCGCAGCGTCGCCGCGCTCACACTCCGCCCACACTGCTGCCTCTGGAGCCCAGTCGGAGAGGAAAGGTCGGGAGCACGGTGGCCCTTCCGTAGGCCCGCCGAGACCTCCATTAGTTCAAACAACTGCGGGAAAGGGAATTCCTCTACTGTGTCTAACCTGAAATGCCTGTCGGAATGCAGTTATCCCTCCACATTCGCTAGGGTTAGGGGCACAGGACCCCCGTGAATGTGGAAAAACGATGAATAACTCTAGGCCCTCCCAAACCGTATTTAACATACAAAGAAGTATGATCACCACATTCAACCCAGCATAGATTCCTTTGAGGCATCAGGGTTCCTCCACAAGGCAGAAGTGGGGGGCTGGTGGGGCTTTCTCCCACCTCCACTCCTGCCCCATGCCATTTTTTAATAAGGACTTAAAAGCCTCGCTCACAGTTTTTCAGTCTCATGAGACTGCTGTTATAAATGGCCTAGGGAGGCAGCAGAGGTGACATCAAATAATCCGTGAATAATCAAATTCGCAAAATTTGCAAATGTGGAGGGCTGACTGTAGATGTCACCTATTTTATCAAAGATTAAGGGAAAAAATCTAGGTAAACTGTAAAGTGTCTTTATGCTGACAGTCTATATAAACAGTCTCAAAGCTCCATATATGAATTTTTTCCCCTTGGCAAATCGCATGCACAGTTTTCATATTTTCATCTGTAAGTACTGGCATACCACTATTTAACAAACCCACTGATAGTGAAGCTTCTTTTTACAAAGCCTTGTTTACACCAGCCAGTCACCTGTGCTTCCTTGTCCTCTGTCTATACCAGGCAGTTCTTTTTAGCAGCATCAGTACTGGGAGAGTAGTTTTGGTGTCAGGTTACAGCAGTTTATCGGGAGTAAACAATGCAATAAAGCAGTAGTTCTTAACCTTTTCTTTACCAGGGACCCCGTTTAAATATCTTTTGTTGCCACAGACCCCCCCCTCAAGACTTAAGATGCAAAACCCTAAAAGCATCAGATATTTAAAGTTGCTCAGCAAAGGTTCTCAAATCTGGAAGACAAGGAAGAAATAAGTAAATACACTCCTATTGTATTGTGATAATATAACAACAACAACAGCTTCCAAGGGGCTCATAAGCCTGTTGCTGTAACTGCTGCAGGCACTGGGGTTATAAGCCCCATGTTGTTGCTGCTGCTGTTGTGGAGTGGGTGACTGGGAAGCCCTCAAGTTCTGAAAAGTTCTTGTGCTGCTGTTACGGCAGGCTGCTGCAACAGCAGAAGCAGCCCTGGTCACCATAGCACTGGCCCCCACTCTCTTCTTTACCATCCTCATCCAGCAGCATCAGCTGCCCATCTGGCAAGATGGTGAAAAATGAGAGTGCTGTCCACTGGTGGAATGCGTTGCTGCCGCTGCTACTGTTTCCACTCCCAGGGCTGCTGCTACTACTGCTATTGCTGCTGGCAGGATCAGCTGCTGCCACTGCTGGCAGCAACGGCCATAGAAGCAGCTGCTGTTGCCACCATTGTCTGTCACGTCCACCTGCTGTCAGAGAAGTGGGCAGGAATGCCAGTGCAAGTGGCAGGCATGGACTTTCAAGCGACGGGCAAAAGATTAGCAGTGGGCCGTGAGGCCAGTGAGCTGCAACCTTGTGAAGAAGAGGTGACTTGGGGCTAATGCAGCATGTTTGCCTCTTCCTTCAGAGCTACCTGCACGAGGAGTGTATGCCTCTGAGTTGGTACACCAGTGGTGGTGGCAGAAGCCTCGTTCCCTTGCTCTTTGTTATTTTTCCTTTCTCCTGCTCATCTGTCTCCTCTTTCTTCTCTCTTTCACCAAAGTCCAGAAACACATCTGCTTTCTTAACTGAGATACAGTCCAACATACAAGTGTCTGCTTAATCTAGAGGGAATGCTTGTTTGACAATCATAGCTTCCCAGTCAGAATACACCCAGTTCATTCTGTTCATTCTGCTCTGTGTGAACCAATGAAAAAATATGCTCCTCAATAAAATTTGCTAGCAATTTCTCAAATTATGTTACTGTCCTTCATTCCAAAATAATCTCCATGTCACATAGAACATTACAGCATACATATTTCCTTCTAAGAGCCTCTGGAAGAATATCCCAAGGGATGTAAGAACAGAGGACAGCCTGGAATAGTTCTTATCCCATGTGGTGCCTTAGACTCTGCTGCTACACTTCCATGTTACTGTTCTCCCACACACACATTTATCTTCTTCTTCTGTCCCTTTTATATAGTTGGTCCTTTCCTTTCTTATCTCTTACTTTATCAAACAGTTCTAGAAGTCTATTGCATTTTATTTTATTTTTTACTCTTGCTGGCTAGGATGTAGAATGGAAAATAGAATTCTCAGTCATATTCTGTTTGGCTGTTAAATGTCATTAACCCAATTAAAATGCTAGTAAGAAAAACATTTAAGTATAACTTTGTTATTGTTAGTTGCTGCCAAGTCAACTTAAATTTTATGACAACCCTATGACCTCCATGATCCCTGGTCAACAACTGCCTTCCTCAGGTCTTACAAGTGTACCTGTTTCTGACATCTATAATTGATTATTGCAAATACAACTGCACTTTAAAATTCAAAGTATATATTTTAAGCACAATACAGATTATATATTAAATTTGACATATATGTACTTTGCCCAAAGTTCCATGCATCCGATGAGGTGCCAGTGTAGGTCTTCATTGCAGGACTATTCTGCCCAACAGACTCAGTAGCACTGCAATATTTTGGCGCGACCTTAAAGCCTTTTATATATTAAAAAAATACAAAATAAAAAAATGCAATATAGAAATTACATGATGAGGAATTTACCCTTTTATTCCCTTCTACATACACAACTGAAAATACAGCTAGCCTATTTAAGGTGAAAAGGGCCTACTTCTTAGCCTTAACTGCAACTCCTCTCCAGCTCCCTCTAGGTCTCTCTCTCTTTCTGAACACGGCCAGTAAGTTCATACCCTTTCTTACAGTTTCCTCACCCTTTGGGCCAAACCAAAACAATAAGAGTTGCATTCTTCCCTCTTAAAGTACCGTTGTCTCAACAATTCCTCAGTAGTGTTGTGGTCAGAATCAACTTCATATTGTGTATTTACATAATTTGAAATGAAATTAATATATTGCAATATACAGTAACTGGCTGAAGACTCAAAAGTACTTGGTATTATTGGAAAACTCAAAACAAAGTCTTTAAACATTGCTGGCTTGATTCTAATTTGATGAGCTCTATGGTATACCTCATCATTTTCTTCTGCACTCATTAAAGGAGATATAGTACTAAGAGGATCAGTCACAGGGGGACATTGTAGCTCAGCCACATTGCTTTGAGCCTCTTCCTCATCATGAAGACTTGAATTTACTCTGGCCTCATGAGATAATAGAGTTGAGTTGAATTCATTTCCTAAAGAGTTAAGTTCTGATGAAAGCTTCAATGGAGGTTCCAATGAAAGTTTGCCTTTATCTTTTGTTGTGGTCACTGCATCCTTCACTGTCTGCCTAGCCCTATTGCTTACAAAAATATCTGGATTTTTCACAGGCTCTTCCTCAAACAAAGAAATGAATCGTAGAGTCTTAACATATCTGTATGCAACATTCAAGTAAGACTTCACCACCTTCAGCTTGAAATCTATTCACTGAAGACTTATTCTGATCCAAAACTACATGTACAGTTGGTTCCCATCTGTCAGTCAATTTCTGGGTTTCCAGGGGGTCAAATTTCATGCTATAACTCTGACTCCTGGTTCAGTGTTGGATCTCATAACTTGAGCATGCCATCTTCTTTCGTTTGCTTGCTGATACAGTTCACTTTCTTCTGCGGCCAAATCATAAGCACAACACAGCCTGCATATCAGATCTCACACATACTCCTGGTGGCTTATTTCTCTGTGTCCCCTGGGATTTATCCCAAAGCATATATCAATAAATGACAATGGTTCTTTTTCAAACATTAAAAATCTGTAATGTCATTTGTTGTGCGGTAGTAAGCATGGACTAATGGCTTTTTATATTTCCTCCAGTTAGTTTTCTTACTAGGTTCCAAGCATAGCTGGTGCATATCCTTCTGTAGGGGTTTCCTACCCACTGGGCCAAACTAATACTTATAGTGTTTACACAAACTTAGGGCCGTGGTGTCCTTGACTGAGTCTATCTTCCTGTAGTGCAGTCTTCCTCTTTTCCTACTGCCTTCTACTTTATCAGCCATTATTGGCTTTTCCAGTGAGTCACATAGTCATTTAGACACTTCTAGTGAGTGATCAGGCTTGATTTTCATTTGTCTTTTTATCAGTCTGTGGTATCCATAGAGGTCCTTCCTGGCACATTTCAAATTAGCTGATTTTCCTCCTGTCAACTTTCTTCCATGTCTAGTTTTCACTGCAAGGTAAAAATACTGATACCAACACACATAAGATTTATGAGATGGAAGTGTGAGGTCAACAGCATGTGCATTCATTTTTGCCTTTTCTGTCTTTAAAGCAGCCAGAGGATGTCTGGATCCTTCCACAGTGATTTCAACTCCACTTCAGGACTGTGAAATGGATTTGACTGTTCTAGATGATTATCTATGCCAAGAGTTATATAAAGAGAATCTGTCCTAGTACTTTCACTGCTATCAGACTATTGGATTTTCTGTTCAGTAGGGTATCAGTTGCACTGTTTTACATGGTTCTGATCCCTCCTAGAGGATAGGTATTTAAGATGTGCTGCTGGGGGGTGGTGTGGGCATTTTACTGTACTTCCTTTCCATGGTGATGGGATTGCATTCTCTTGTGAGGCAAGAGGCTATGCTGATGGCAGCAGTGCTCCTAGTAAGGTCTCCTGCGTCAGACAAGTTTTTGCTGAAGAGCCAGACTAAACGTGCCAAACTGGTACTGGACAGAAGCAGTAGTGGGGGTGACACTAGCAGAGGATCCCTCAGAGACAATGGCTGTGGCACCATAGCTAACATTTGTTAGTACTGCACAAAAGGAGGTATGGTAAACCCCTTTTGAATGTCTTTTACCAGGAAAACCCTATGAAGAAACTATCCAAAACGAAATGAGAGAGTGCGTGAAGATGACATTCCCAGGTTGGAAGGTACTAAACAAGCTGTAGGGGTATAACTGTGGACATCTACGAGTAGTGCTGTGGCTAATGACACAACTGGACATTCAGCTGTTGATGTGCTCAGAAGTGAAACAAAAGTCCAAAACTACACAACAGATATTATAGGGACATGGAATGTGAGAAGCATGAATCAGAGGAAGCTAGACATAGTTAAACAAGAAATGGAACATATAAATATTGCAATATTTGGGGTGAGCAAGCTACAGTGGACAGGAGTGGGACACTCTGAGTCAGATAATTACCCAGTGTTTTAGTCAGGAAAAGAAAATGAAATGTGGAGACATGTATAGTGAGGAGCGTTATAGCAAAAACAGGCAATGGATGCAATGCAAAGTCTGACCAAATCATGTCAACAAGACCTCAGGGAAAACCTATCAATATGACCCTCTTCCAAGTTTATGTTCCATCTACAGAGGCAGAAGAAGAAGAAATTGGAAAAGTCTATGCTGGAGTCCAGAAGGAAACTGATCACACACCAAAACAGGGCTTTTGTTAATCATAGGCTATTGGAATGCAAAAACAAGAAACAGAGCAAAATCAAAGACTGTCAGAAAATTTGGCCTAGGATCAAAAAATGAAGCAGGAGACAGTCTGACTGAATTTTGTGAGATCAACAGTCTATGTAATCAGAAGAAGAAGATGGAGAAGCTTCATTCTGTCTGCAAAAATAAAACCAGGAGCAGACTATGGCACAGGCCCTGATTTACAGGGACCTTGAAGCAGCACTTAATAAAATTAAGATACTCTAACAGCAGCTATCAATTCTGACAGTAGGCAAAATTAAGAAGAAGTATGTTACATGAAACAGGAACACTTTGAATTCGCCAGCAAGCCTGGTAGGTGGTTGGCATTTAGACTGAGAAAAGGAAAAGAGAGAAAGCTTATATTGAAGATAAAAAACGGACTGAGATAATCTATGATAATGTTAATATCAGAATATCAGAATAACTATTACACAGGTTTGTATAAGAAACAGGAAGTTTCTTTTTAAAAAATAGAAGAATATTTGGACAAACAAAATCTTCCAGACATTTCAGCAGAAGCACACAAAATGTAGCTGGAGGAAATTAAGTTTGCTTTATCTTATGATCTTAAAAAGAGTTTTTACAAGGTGATGTACCATTGGTACTTGACTGGATGCATAAAGAAGTTTCAAACAGATGTCAGTAACGTGAGTAACAAGTGGGAACTTCTTATCATATGTGGTAGACATAGGAAAAGCCCCCCCCCCAAAATGGGATCAAATACATTCTATGGTGTTTAAAATTTTGAAAGTTGATGTAATGACATCAACCTGAGTAGCGCCTGCTGGAACTAGCAAAGATCAACTGGAGAAGAAATATGTCAAGATACTATGCCATACGGTCACAGCTGCATGACTACTATATGCACAGAAATGGAAGGATACAAAGATTCCAGCACAACAAGATTGGTTGTTAAGGATGTTATCTTAGCTGAAATGGACAAACTGATAATAGTGATAAGAATTAGTGGCAACTTTTGCAAAAGATTGGGAATTATTAACATGCTTTTTGCAAGAGTAATAATAGAGTAATAATGAGTATTTTTGAAAAAGTAGTAGTTGAAGCATTTAAATAGTATATGAAGTTAAATTGTTTATTTTTATACAGAATTAATAATAGTCTGCATTAGGAAAATTGGAAAATACCTTTGTTTTAATAAGTTGCTGTCTTAGTGTAATTAACTATTTTTCAGTACTTAGTATTTAGGATTCTTTTTTATAGTACTCTCTTCTTTCTTCTTCTTCTTTTTTTTTGTTAGTATCTATCTGTGGTTGTAATTTGTTTTTCTTTTGTTTTGTTTGTATGTATTTCATGTTCTTAATAAAGTTTAGATTAAAAGAAAACAGAAAAAAAAGAATACTTTCCTGGTTCATGGCCCTCCCTCACAGACAGAAACTGTAGCAGTTTTTAAAGGCTGTTCTTTCAAGAACTGAAAAGGATAAAAAGCATAGCTCTACATCCCTAGAACAATGTAACTTGCAGAGAACATGCTCTACAAGTAGTTATCACTTGGCTCCTCTATTGTCATCAAAAATGCAGACAAGGGGGTGCATGGGCACTTAAACAATATATCTATAGTGCAAATAGTGCAAATGTCAAAATATTTGGGTGGGTAAAACATCTAGATTTTCTTAGGGCAGCATCTCTGTAATGCAAGGTACAACAAAGCAGGTGTTTCCTTGGCGAGCTGCGTCTCAGAATGACATAATTTTACAACATACCTGAGACCTGGGGCAACAGAGAAGATCATTGATGTAAGGGTTCTACTGAAAAAGGCAGTAGATTGAATTTTAAAATTAAAATCTTTGGTCCTTAGAAGTCTAAATGATGATTTCTTCCCACTTGTATAAAGTTTTTCAGAGTTTTCAGATAGTCACTTTCCCTTTAGCCCAGATGCATTAATGTATCTGTGAATATTCTCCCAAAATCTAAGTAGCTTACAACATAAGTTAAAACAAAATAACTAAAATAGTATATGCTACAACAGCATATTCTTTTATATAACCTGATGATAAGTTTTGAAAACAAACTTCAGCCTTTGTTCACAACAAGCTGTTCTGTAGGACAAAAGTAACTGAATCAGAAAACTCTGGCAACTGGGTCTGACAGCTAAAGGCTTTTTTTCCCCTTGGAATTCAGCCAGAAATGACTTATATTATGCAACCATCTTCACTCATTCATGGAATGTTATTGATGATTCCAGGCAATACCATTCATTTCTAAAACTCCTCTGTTTCCCCATTGCTGCTTCTTTCTTTTTTCTCCCTCTTATTCCAAACAAATCCATTAAGAAGGGAAGGATGGAATAGCCACATGGTGCCTGTTGATTGGTAGTTTTACGAACCCTCTGTTTTATACCAGAAAGTGGCAAGATCTTATCTTAAGAAAGTGGTTCTTAACTTTTCTTTACCATGGACTTCTTTTTAATATCTTTGCTGTGAAACACAAAGACTTAACTTAAGAAGATTTCTGGCTATATGTGTGCAAGCAAGAAATGTCACATGCTTTTCCTCAGCCATTCAATGTCATCCATTTGCTTGTTCTCACCACGTGCAAATGTAGCAAGAGCTGAGTACATTTTTTCCTATGAAACAATCTCATAATTTTTGAATGGTCTGAGATATTGTAATGAAAATGTATACAAATGATGTCTGTCACTGGCAAAAGACTCCTACTCTTTGAGATGAATGTATGACTGCCTGTTCATCTTCCTTCCTTTCTTCCTTCCTTCTTTCCTTTTATTAATTCATTCTATTTTAATCTGTAAAACCTTGTAACATTTCTTCATACCTTCGCAGATCCCCTGTGAGGACATTGTGGACCCCCCAGCATCCATGGACCCCAGGTTAAGAACCAGTGTCTTAAGAGACAGGGAACATGATTGTTGTATATCTCTCGGAGCTTTTACTGTGTCTATCAAGACTGTCTTGAGCAAACTGACCTGTTGACTGAAATGCTTTGCAAGTAAGAAAACATCAAAGGTGTATGTAACTATTAATTTTATCACTAGAGAAACTGAAAGCAATGAGTCTAGGTTATAAATATTTGTTACAAAGCACTAGATTTGATATTAATCAAGTCAGAACTCAGTGGAATAAAGAATTTGATTGTCTGATGCAAATCAACTAATGAAAAACTGCCTTTGCTTCAACATCTAACACCTCTTTAAACCTAAAATTATGTTTGGTTCAGCAAAAATTGCTTTTGAGGTATCTTATGCTTTCTAAAAAAGAAAGTGTCCACTTCAACTAAGTGTTAGCTATGTACTGCTTCTTTGTGGTGTTACCTTGATTTCTGGGGGTCCTGAAGGGGACTGCTAATGTGCTTCAATAAATGGGGAATGGGAATTATCCAGAGCACAAGCTGTAGTGCCACAAGAGGCAGAGTAACCTAGTGAGATCTTTCCAACCCAATGTTTACGGGGTCAGGTTCAGCCAAAAACCACACCAAATTGCTAATTTAATTATTTTTATTTAAAAATCAGTCCTTGCACATGTTCGCACTTATGCACTCACTCATACAAGAGCTAAAAAGAAATAAAAGGGAGGAAATTGATAGGGGATTTTAGATAGGTATTTTGGGGGTATACTGCACCTAGTCCTGAAGACTGAAGTCGGAGACAGCAGCGGAGTGAGAGGAGAAACTCCACACATGGAGAGCTGAGGAGATTGCCGGACAGAGAGACGTGGAGCCGAGAGGAAACTGGAGCGATCCAAGGAACTGCTTGAAAATCGGGTCTTTTTATAGGGAAAAATGTACCTGGAGGGCTAATCCTTTCCCAGGGAGAACAATGGGTTGATGAGCTAAGACAAAGCTTCGAATGTGCATGGTTTGGAGCACAAAGCTCCGAAATGTCAGAGTGCTTAGTTTGATTAGATTTGCCGGGGTTCGTCAAAAGCCGTGGCAGTACGTGAATTGCTCTCGCTTGACAGACTGTTTGTCAGGATTGCTAATCCTGTCAAGCTGGCTTCTCAGGGCAGAGAACTCTTTGTCTATGTTAATGTGTGCATGTCTGGAGGGCTCCTGGGGCTATGTGACAGATTGTTTACTGGCCAGACCGGGTTTTTCCTGATCGCAGCCATTCGGCTGTGCCTGCCTGTGTGCTTGTCCAGGGGACCCTCTCAAGCACGTGGAGATATAAATTTAATATTTGATATTAAATTGTAGACCCTGGGAGAGGACTAACTACCACAGTAACAGTGGTATATGATGTGGGTGTGTTCCATTTGGGTTTGGATGTATTATAATGGTATTAAAAATATTTAGCATTTATAGATGCAAATCTCATTATATCACTATGATATAAAACTTAACTTGTCTATGTGGCTGAATCCTGCATCAAGGATGGAAAGATAAACATTCAAAATGTATCATTCGGTGGTCAGAAAATCTTAAGTAATTTCTATACATGCAAATGTGTGTGTATTTTATAGACATCAGCTTCAAGAAAATATATTTTTGGAAGATTACGTTAGTGTATATGTATAGCTCATGTTCATATTCTATGTACTCCCCCTTTTTCCTCTTGCTCCCTTTTTTCATTTGTAATTATCCTTTTAAAAAAAACTTTTAAATTAAGATCAAGTCATCAGTACATGTATAGTCTACAACATGGATAAGCTTATTTGTTTGTTTTATGGCATGGTTGAGTTTTCAGCTGTAGTGAGTAGAGATAGTTCAGACGGGCCAGGAAGAGTGTCAAGAGCTAAAAAAAAATACATTTCCAACTACAGTTGGCCCTTCACATTTGCCAGAGTTAGGGGCACAGGACCCTTGCAAAAGTGGGGGGGACCCTACAAATATTAAAGTATGTGTGTGTCTGTGACATGGTGAGGAGAGCAGGCACCCTGGGTCCAAATCAGGGAACAGAGAGGGAAAGTCAGCATGGTGGTCCTATACTTCCTCTCCCTCGCCCATCTCCTTCCTTGGATGTGTGTGGGGCATCAGGAATGGGTCTGTGGTGCTGAAAAATTGGGCTGTGAGGTGTCCTTAACTGGCCAAGCAGCAGCTAGTGGAGGAGGAAGAGGACCAGAGGTGAGTTTTTAAAGGGCTGCGTAGCCTGATTAGAACTGCTGAGAGGGAAGGTTTCTGCAGAAAAGAAGCACTTGAGGCAGGGGAAGGGGTTGGAGAAACTCAGAAATAATCAAATCCATGAAAGTGAAACTTGAAACCTGCAAACCTGGAGGGTCAATTGTAGAGTGAAGATGGAACTTGGGAGAGTTAAAAATTCATAATTCCTAAGTGCCTATTTTAGGTCCGTATGTTTTTGATTTGTGATTACAGTTATTTGGCATTGCAATTAAAAATTTAGGCAGAAAATGTCTAATTTCTTAAGGCTCAGTAATTTTGTCTTAGTTATCTTCTTTTACTTGGCAGCATCTTTAGCTTAAAGGAAGACTTTTTTCAGGGGAAGATCAGCCTAGCTGTTTTGTCCTACTTCCAAGCACAAAATATTTCATATAACATGGTCTTAATAAACATGTCATAATATGAAATAGTTTGTATCTTCACTTTGCTCTTATAATATAGATAATTTCATGTAATGTTCCCGTGTTCCTTCATCTCTGAAACATTTTCTTCACTGGCTTTATTTTTGAAACACTGCTGCAACCTCTGTGGAGAGTAGGAATGGATTCTGCAGGAAGAATTTTTGATATGTGTGAGAAAAATGGGTATATTAGAAATGGGCAACTCCCTTTACTTTTCACATTTTTAGCAGTCACATTTTATGTTAACTAACACAATACAACATTTGCAAAACTTGATTTTTTAAAAACTGCATGAATCTGCTCTCTCCCTCTGCACTTGGTTAGTTTTTTTAAAGCCCTATACTTGTACCATAGACAGGAATTATTATAAAAAGGACAGTACTTCTGAGAAGGGAAATGGATATGAACCTGAGTAAATGTATTTTACTTAGAGGTAAGTATAACTGAGTTCAATGGGATTCAAACCTTTTAATAACACTGCATACTGTCTAGATTAGACTCTATTAAGAGGTAGAGTCAGGGAATTTTGAAGATACATAGACTGATGAGCTTTATGACATTTATTTATTTGCCTAGGGAAAGACTGAGTTAAGAATATGGGCAATGGAAATAATGATATCCTATGTCAAAGGGTGGCTAAAAGGGCAATTATAACTTTCCAGTAATGGCAGATTTTTAATTTTTTTTCTTTTACTTAAAAAAATTAATATGGACTACAATTTATGAAATGAAGTTAAATTCACAAATTAATTAACACCACTACCAAACATTCACTCAATGTACTGGATGTAACCAGGCCTCCAGAGTTAATGTCTGTTTCAAGCAAATGCATCATTTCATGTGTGATCATGAGTGATCTGGGCTTGTCTTCTTGAGCCTGTTGATTGATTGGCATGAAAAAAAAAAGGTGAACTAAGTTTGTAAAGTTATCTGTGTCCATGTCTTCATTTAGTTCCTTGACTTTTTGTGTTAACTATTCTGATAGAGCTAAGTCCCTATAATGTCCTGTCTTACCGTAACTAAATAACCAGTGTTCATGGATGAATCCACAAAGGTTTTATTAGAGATTAGGTTCAAAACACGGACAACACTTTTGTCAGAACTGAGAATGCATACAAGCTTTGATTTTAAGAGCTCTTCACACCCTTCCCAACACTTTCCTGTTCACATTCTATTCCCACACAACACCAAATTGTACCAGTCTGTTTGAATGGCTTTGGTTCCCATGCTCCAGCCAGACTCTCCCTCCTCTTACTGAAACTTCAAGGTGATTACAGCATTATGGCTATAGCACAGCTAAGCATGACTAGCATGGCAGAGGAGCCTAACTTGGTGGCCCTCTGACAGTCCCATATTTTTGCACACCATGAGATTATGCTCAATGTGTCTTCTGATTTCCACTGCCATGCTATTAACTGTTCAGTGGCTAAAAGTAAAAATGTGATTAGGTCTTTATGTGATAACTGAGCATTAGAACCAGAAAAAATGTTCAATAGTACTAAGTCTGGAACGAATTGAACCTGTTGGTGGGTAATGTTACAGATTTCTTGAAAGATTTCCTTCCAGAATTTTGAGAGAACTATACAATCCCACCAATATGCATGTAGCTTTCTCATAAGTCACACCCCCTCCAGCCTTAATAGGATTTGGTTTGATTTCTTGTAATTTGTGATATCTCTATTGGTGTTAAAATACCATCTATAGAGAACTTTGTGTATTGTCTCTCTGAAATGTGCAGAAATTGATTTAAGAGGCTTTGATTTCCAAACTTTATTCCCATCACCAGCTATGATGGTCTATCCTAAATCATGTTCCCACTGAAGTTTTAAATCATACAACTTTGAGTTACTAATAGGAAATAACAATGAATATATAATGGAGACCAAACTCTGGGCTGAGAATTGCACAATTTAAAGACTCAAAGTGGGTAAGAGGGGAATTAGTCATGTCAGATTGAAAGCACTATACATTAAAAGCAGATAATGCATATGGTTATAACTAGGTAATGCATATAAAGCACTTTGACACTTGACAAGACTTTGTAGGTGTAGAAGAAGAAACAAGCAGCTGTTTCACTATGTGGCCTTTTGCTTGTGGATTCATTCTGTCCCTGTGCTTTACAGTATTTATATGAAAACACTGGAAGAGGTCATTTGGTGGCTTGGACTGAAATGTCTTCCTTTTAAGGTCAAGCTCACCAATTATTGCTTACACAAAAAGAATTTCAATCACAGTGCAATTCATGTTTTAAAAACATAATGCATAAAATCTATGAAGGCTTGAAAGAATAAAGATGGTCTCAGGTTATGTTTGAAAACCATAAGGAAAAGCGGTAAAAGTTATTGAGGAAGGGAGTTCCAAAACTCTGCTGCTGTTAAAAAAACCTACTACCCTGTTTCTTTCCATTTTTTTATCTTAGGAAGATGATGAAAACTCTGGAATATGTAATGACTTTTCCCTTGGCTGGAGGTAACTAAATGGGAAACTGATCTAGATAAGGTAGTGGTGGGATTATACTTGGAATACTTTGTACTCTTGCCACTTAACCTCAGTAGTTTAGTGGTGTTGTAGAGCTGAAGGGAACTGAAAAGGGAAATCCTGAAATAGGGCTTTAGCAGCTCTCTTACAGGAAACAAGACTAGTGAGTCTTTAACATAGACAAAGGCAAGTAAGTGAGACATATTAGACGTAAATAAAATGATGCATGGTGTGGAGAAGGTAGGTATGGAGAAGATTCTTCCCTTCCCTCATAATACTAAAACTGACATATGAAATTGATTAAGGAGAATTTAATAAGTATGCTTCACAGTGCCTAGGCTAAAATTGAGCATTTATTACCCAGCTTGTACTCATGTCCACAATTCAGAAACTTTCAGAGGAAATCAGAGATGTTCATGGAAGACAACGCTATCAAAAGGGATGAAAGTGGTTTTGTAGTCCTGTCCTGGTTGCAGGCTTCCCACAGGTTGGTTTCTCTGAGATCAGAGTATTGGATTAGATAATCCTTAGGAGTGATCTAGAACAGCTGTTTTGCTGTTATTGTTGCTCCTTCTGATACTCCCATAAAAGTTCAATAGTTAACAGCTTGTTTTTAATGCTGTTGACACAATGCTGCCTTTCAGGTTGGTCCACAAACTAGAAGAGAATCAAAATAGCCTCACCAGAATGTAGGCAAGTATGTGCAATTGGCATACATCACACTGATCCTATAACAACTGTATAGGAAACCCACTAATTTCTGTGCTCATGTCCAATTGCTAGTACTTACCATTTAGAAACCTTTAATAGGTATGCAGATTAATTGTTCATTGGTTCATGATTGTACAGGGTATAAGCTAAAGGAAAGAATTGATATCTGCAGCCTATAATGTAGTATTACTGAATCAGGGGAAGGGCAGAAGCTGAAAGGCTGAAAGCTGCATGGAATAAATATTAATTGAGTAAATACAGAAATAAATGATCTGAAGTGTTCCTTGCAAACATTTTATGTACTTGCTCCTGAAAAACCCTCCTTCCTCCTCCGCAGGTATGTGTTTTTTCCCCCCTAGAAATTACACAGTTAACTATATAAAGATAACAGTAGAGGGCATCAGACCATCCCTTGAGTTTGTAGAATTTCCTGTGGTGGATCTCTGAGAGCTATGAGATTATGTTCCAGCGGTGTACTTCTCTGTATTTCTCCACTAAGTTGGCTTGGCAAATATTTAAAAAGAATTAACACTGTATCCTGGGATGGAGTTTATAACAACTACTTAATTTTAGTCTTCTATGTATTTTTACACATCACTCAAACTTTCATGTGGGGAAGCTTTGTATGTTTATTTAAGAAGTAACTTCTTTTCTGGATTCTGGATATGCTTATGTCCTTTTCATTAGTAATTAAAATGCCCTTTGTATATTACAAGGTTGACTTGAAAGCATACTTCAGCTACTTAGGATTGTTATGTGAGAAATGTACCCCATTTGATAATGTAAAATTTTAAAAATTTAAGTACTGCATATCCTTCACAAATGGCAGCATTGAGTAGACCCTGAGATCTACTGCCAACAGAGTACAAGCTGAATCAACTTGGCAAGACTTTGAGAATGTTCCTCATGGTGGATGACGTGTGCCAGACTAGTTAAGTTGGAGAACCAGACTAGTTAAGTACAGTGGGTGTAACTCATTACAAAAGATTGGTCAGCAGGTGATAGCAACTATGAACACACTGACAGTGTGGAATACAGTTGCAATCTGCATTGTTGGAAGCACTGTCCATCTCAATAAACCTGTGTATCCTCAAAAATATTCAGTCAAGGAAGTTACATATGTGGATGGGAACAGGATTCTTGGAGAGTTGAGAGCTACCACACATGTATTAGATCCTTGCCCTTTCTGGCAGTAGGAGACTGGCCAAATGGGTAGAGGGAGCAGAGAACGTGTTGCTGAAACAACACAGAGTTCCAGCTTGCCTGAAGGAGTCAGTTATGCAACCATTACTTTAAAAAAGGCCCTCCCTGGACCCCAACATTCTAGCTAATTATTGGTGAATCTACTGCATTCTACTTGTGGGCAAGGTTCTGGACTCCCATCTTCAACGGCTTCTAAATGAGATAGCTGTCTAAATCCATTTCAGTCTGGTTTCATGGCTGGTTAGGGGACAAAGACAGTTTCCATCACCTTGGTAGATGACTTGTGCCGGGGGCAGTCTCTGGTGGGACAGAGGGAGTCCCTGTTGGTTCTGCTGGGCCTCTCAGTGGTTTTCAGTATCACTGACCATGGTATTGAGGGAGGTAGTATTGAGGGAGTCCTGTTCAACCCCTTGGCCATTAGCCTCTGGGGTCCCTCAGGGCTCATTTCTCTTTCCCCATGCTATTTAACATTAACATGAAACTGCTGGGAGAGGTTTCTAAAGTTCTGGAGTTCAGTGCCATCAGTATGTATTTGTAGATGACATCCAACTCCAGTATTCCTTTCCACCACAATCCAAGGGAGCTGTTTTAGTCCTAAACTAATACTTGTCGTCAGTAAGGGACTGGGTGAGAGCAAACAAACTGAAACTGAATCCAGAGAAAATGGTGGTGCTTCTAGCCAATCAAAAGGCAGGAAAGGGATTCAGCCTGTGCTGGATGGGATTTGCGATGTCATGGACTTTTTTTTGGAAAATGTTGTTTTGTATATTAGATGTTATGGTAATAAGGTGAGCAGTTAGTGGGAGAGGGTAAGAAAATGGAATGATGGAAATAGTGACTGGTGGAATGTCTGGTGAATAAGGCTGGTGAATGGCAGTCGGTATAAACAGAGAGTGGAGGAGTGAGCAAATGGAGATCAGGGTGGACATAGGTTTAGGAATTAATGAGTGGTGTCTAAGAGTATGAGTTGGCTAGGACAAAAGTGTGTCTGAGAGTGAATATTTGTTTTAAATGTATTAAATTATTAATCTTCTTTGTTATGTTTGTTTGTTAAACTTCTGTTATTAATGAAGTATTGCTTTTGTATCATATGCTTTTGGCCTCCAGGAAGACTCAATATATAAAGACTGGGTTCAGACATGGTCTTTGTGGTGGCAGCAGAGAAGTGAGAGAGTTGCTGCCCAGTAGGGATCAACATTGCATAATATTTCACATAGGAATCTTGAGGAACCTAGGTGGTTCCCACAGTTGGTGGTGACAAGGTGGGATGAGAGGAAGTCCATACATTAGTAGAGGAGGTGGGGATAAGGGAAGGCCTTTACACTTGGTGACTGTAGTGAGGTTTGTGGAAGTCCTTGTTTTTGGTGTGAGTGGAAGTTTAGACAGAACCTCACACCTGATGGAAAAAATAGTGGGATAATGGGGCACAAGACTCACAGGATTACACTCTCTCTGAAGACACAGGTCCGTAGGGTAGGTGTGCTCCTGGATTCAAACCAGGGCCTGGAAGCACAGATTTCAGCAGTGGCCAGGAGTGTGCAGTTAAAGCTTGTTTGGCAGCTGCACCCATTCCTTGAGATGTCACATCTGGCCACAGTGACATGTGCCTTAGTTACATCTCAGTTGGATTACTGTAATACACTTTATATGGGCCTGCCTTTGAAGACTGTTCAGAAAATTCAGCTGGTTTAGTGCTACACCCAGATAGCTAACTAGACCTGCCTACAGGGAGCATACAATTCCCTCGCTGCAACAGCTCCACTGGCAGCCAGTCCATTTCTGGATACAATTCAAAGTGCTGGTTTTGAGCTATAAAGTTCTATTTCCCTCAGGTCCATATTACTTGAAGGACTGTACTCTCCCTTACAACCTGCCTATGTTCTGAGGTGTGCTGGGAAGGCCCTTCTCTTTGTCACACCACCCTCAGAGGTATATCTGGTACACAGGAGAGGGCCAGGCCCAGGCTCTAGAACTTCTTTCTCAGAGAGGCTAGATTAGCACCCTGCCTATTCTCTCTCTCTCTTTTTATTTCTAATCAGATTTTAAAACAAAGAATACATCATCATCTAACCATTACATAACAGTGGCATCAAGAGAATAATGTCATCTCTGCCAGAGAAGCCTAAAAGACACCAAACATCAGTCTGTTTTTTTGTTTGAATAAACAATAAAATAATACTGTATTTCTACAAATGCATTGTCCCTTGTGAGATCTTTGGCACTTTTGGAGTAGGCAGTGCTCCGAACTGAGTTGAGCCAAGATATAAAGATCTTTTTGTGACCTCCAATGCTTTGCTATTTCCCTCTGACCAGCACTCAGCCACTCTCCCTGTTCTCCTTCTGCAAACATGTAAAAATCTGAATTAACAGGTCTTTGAGGTCTGATTGTCTAGGTGGATTGGGTCTTGTAAAATGTGCTGCATATTCTATTTGTTATTTTTGTTATGCTGTTGTGTTTTCTATGGTTTATGTTTTTTAATTGGTTTTAAAAAATTTTGGTAGTTCAATCACTTCTTAACATTTGTATTTTGTGAATTGTTTACTATGTTTTTAAATGTATTATAAGTCACCTTGAGTCCCAAACTGGGGAAAAGGCTAGATATTAAAAATAACAGCAACAACAGTGATATACTTTTGTTTGTGTAATATTCCATTATCACGCTGTTACTCGGGTTTTGTATTCAGGTGTTAACACTTGAATGTGGGAATTGTATTTAGGCTGCAATAAGGTAAGATTTAAATAACTAATGTAGGAATGTGCCTCAGGATTTCTGACTTTTCTGTTTGAATTAAAAGATATTTGAATGAGATTGTAAGCAATATCCACAAACAAAGTTTTAAAGTAATCATCTTGATTTGTTAATGAATTATGTTCATGAATGGATTACTTTATCTCATAAGTCCAATTCTTCTTTATGGTAAGGAGGCCCAATAGACCTTGCACATTAATTCAGAGGAAAGCATCTCCCCCCGTATCTATCAGACACTTAGGCACTTTCTAATTTCTTTTATGCTCATGTTTTTCTGACTAATCCTATAAATTGTTCCTAGCAGTTGTCATATTCAATCTGGGCACACCAGAAAAGTGAAACCAGAAGTATACCTTGGTGCATTTTCCCAAGTGTTGGTTGTTCACTAAAACTTCTGGAGGAATGTCTAGCAGCAGCACGCTAAGAGGAACTCCTGTGTGTGTATGTTTCCCCTTCTGCTTGTCTTCTCCATCCAGTCTAATCAGGTTCTGAAATTCTCAGTGCACACTCATCTTAATCAGCCCCAAGGATGGAGGGACTGACCCCTACCATCTAAAATAGTAAATAGTACCAAAAAAAAAACAAAAAACTTCCTTCTGCCCACCTCACAATATTTGGTTTCCCAGTAAAATCTGTGGATGAGGCATGGTGCTTTCAGACAAAGATTTTTATTGTGTATTTGCTTGCCTCATCCAGAGATCTTACTGGGAAACCAGACATTATTATCATCTCCTACTTATAGCTTTCCTGTCTTTTTTCTTTAAAAAGGAGGAAAAGACAGAATAGTTCTACTCTCTTTCTTTCTTTCTTTCTTTCTTTCTTTCTTTCTTTCTTTCCTTCCTTCCTTCCTTCCTTCCTTCCTTCCTTGTCTCTCTCTCCCTCTCCCTCTTTTTTACTTAGAGTGCCATCTGTACAACTGGAAGTACAGACAATATCTTGTTTTCCTTGCCTTCCTTTCTTCTGATCTGCTTCCTTACTTACACCCTCCTGTTTCCTTTCTGCTCTATCAGTCTCTTCTTCTGTCTCTCTGCCAATAATTCTCAGAACATTTAGAGTAGTCCTATTCAAAGTGGTGATATATGGTTCATGAGACATCAGCTGCTCGTCTCTGAAGAATTTCCAGAAACGAAAGAAACAGTTCTAGCCAATGGGTATAAATATGGTACTAGTCCCTCAAAAACTGAAGCTAAAAATGGCTGCTCACTCACATCAGAAAGCCTGACAATCCCTGCTTTAGATTGCCTCATGGCAATGATTTGCAAGTGTTGCTTCCTCATCCTTAACTGGATGCAATTAGTTCTCTAGCCATGTTATATAGTGAGAACCACAGCCAGATTCCCACTTCTCCTGCTCCTCTTTATTTATATCCTGCCTTTTCCCCAATTTGATAATCAGAACAGTTTACCATAGTTAAAGCAGACATAAATAAAAATAAAGAATAATTAAAAAAAACCCAACTATAAATCATCTCACCCAGCGCCACCATCTGGGCTTGCGCTTCCAGGCAGGAATGGAGTCGCTGTGAAACAATGCCTCCAGAACTAGTTCCAGTAAGATGGCCTGGAGAATACCATGATTGATGGTACCAAAAACTGCTGAGAGGTCCAGCAGAACCAACAGGGCCATACTTTCCCTCTCTAAATCCCAGTGAAAGCCATCTACCAAGTCAACTAAAATTGTCTGCAGTACCATGGTCAAAAATGGAATATTTTAAAACTGGTTGATTCATTGCTTCACTTAGCAGTGACGCTTACTGGGTGATAGCAGGCTAGCCAAAACTACTGCACTAACCTGTGGGTTGTTGGGAGGACAAAGCAGAGGAGTGCGATATAAATCCACCTAAGCCATCTTGTGCATCTTAGAGAAAAGGTGGGGTATATATGTGCTAAAATAAATAAAATAGCTTCTTATCCGGACTTCTTTCCAAAAGCTTTAGTTTGCAGTTTCCAAGTTTTAATACAGAAAGTATCCCAGAGGAAAAATGCAAAGTGATTATCGTTTTGCTCCCAAAATAATTCAGCTACTTTCATTTCAGACTGGGAAGATATTATACAGAGAGAAGAAAAAATGAATTTATCTTCCCAAGGTCACCACGAGATGAAGAAAATATGTGGCTTGTTGCAGGCAAGATGTCTGAAACATCCCACATCCTTCGCAGTTCATGAGATGGATATTACAGACTAGCTAGCCATTTACCACAGTTATAATTAATATTATTATTACATTGTCTTTGTATGGGATGCTTGCGTTCAGGATAACTTAAAGACGATAAATACACATGAATACAATAAAAAGCATAGCAACACTCTAAAATGAATTGCATGTCATTGTATGTTTAATGAGGAAGAAACTCGCACGGGGTTCAGTTGGGGTTTAATACCGATAAGACAGGCGTAGGCATATTGCCCTGTTGAAACTAACATCGTATCCAGGAATTCAAGGCATTCGGTAAGTTTCCTTCCGTTCTACAGCCGGCCATGGACCAGGGCAGTATACTTACTTGGATTACCGGGCAGGATCTTTGTCTCGGCCTTCCCTTCTTAGCTTCCTCCCGTCCCTTCTCACTCTGGGGAGGAAGCGAAGCGACAGGATGAGCCGAGGACTTCCCTCCGCCCTTCTTGCGAGTAGGAAGGGGAGGGAACCTGCCCGGCCAGCGGCGTACTAGCAGCGCCGCCTGCGAGGAGAAGGCAGGGCTTGGCTGGTGAGGCAAGCACAGAAGCACCCAAGATGGCCCCTGCTGCAGAGGCAGCCGCGGCAGCAGCAGAGGGCCAGAGGGTGGACGAGGAGGTCGTGGACGGCCAGCTCTCGCTGCTGGGGAAAGAGGAGGTGGGCGCGAGGGCCGCGTCCGTGGTCCGCAGCTGAGAGGAGCTGCTCCTGCTGTTGTGAGGTGAGCGAGAGCCTCCCGGCGTAGAACAATAGGGTGGAGGCTCCGGCCTCCTCGCTTTTTCGTGGCTGTGGAAGAGACAGGGCGACGTCTCTCATTTTATGTGACGACTCCTTGGCTTTGCAGTCAGACTCAGACCTCAGTGTGTGTCTCTTACCTGCCACCGATCCCACGTTTTGTTTTCTCTGTTTTCATAAGTGTAGGCCCCAGGCTTTTGCCGGGCTCGATTTTTATCCCTCCCCGCACCGGCGGCTTCTCACCAACTGAGAAAAAAAACTGTGGCAGGTGTTAGAGGCTGGCGGGGCAGGGTTGACTTGTGGGCTCCACCCGGTCGTTTTGTCCTTTTTCTTGTATATAAAGCTGCGACAGGGGAAGGAAAGTTCGGTAGAAAAATAAACGATGAGTTAAACCAATGATTCTGAGTATTGGCTCCCCTGGGAATTATCCCTGGCGTAAGTCAGCCTTATTCTGTCAGCATTACGTTTAAGCGGTGCTTTCTCCTAGCTGTGTGCGAGAATAGCGGCCTGAGTAAACATGCATATTGGATAACACATAACACTTAATTGGAAGAAAGACGTTCTACAGGGATGGTAATTGCTTCTGAGTAAAGGATTAAGATGCTTGCGATACTGTGGGCTTAATATTATGTATTAAAAATTTCTCCCCCTCCAAATGCTCATTTGTCCAGTTGGTACATATGGTGAAGTTGGTACCTTCTCTCCCATCCCACATATTGAAAGGTCATGCAGGAATGTTTCATTATATTGGACTTGATTTTTTTTCTTTTATTCCTATCCCTCCAACTTCGTTTCGTTCTTCATTGTGCAGCTTACTCTGTCATTCATTTTACTGTTTAAAAAGGTAGTCTCTGCTAGCTTTAAAGCTGTTTAGCTTGAGAAGATGAAATGACATTTTAAAAGTTTAGAGGAACAGCTATTCCCCTCCTCGTCCTCAGATTGATAACGAGGTGATATTTAGTTCTTAGGGTTCAAAGTTTGGGAGGAAAAAAAAGTCTGTTTCCCAGGAAATCCTGCAGCAGGTCTAGCAAAACAAAATCCTTGTGTATTTTCAGATAGAAAGTAGATCTTGACCAGGAAGTAACAGCTGCAAAACAGCTGGCCAAGAATCCCTATGTTATATCAAATGAAGCTTGTTTATTATATTGCTTATTCATTTCTCCAGATAAGTTTTTAAAAAGCTGTATCATTATTTTAACAAATTGGAAAATTATTTTTGCTTGAATTTTATCAAATATCAGTTTAATTACAGTTGGCTGTCCTTATCCACAATTCTCCATCCATGGATTCAGCCAACCACAGTTTGAAAATATTCAGAAGAATTCCAAAAAGCAAATCTTTTGAGTTGTTCACCATTTTATATAAGGGATGCCATTTTACTACACCATTGTATATAATGGGACTTGAGCATTCATGGATTTTGGTTTCCGTGGGAGATCCTAGAATCAAACCCCAACAGATACTGAGAGGCTACTGTATTATAATATAAGAAGGTATTGCAGTTGTCCGTGACAAGTTAATAGGCATTCTGTTCTACACATAAGTGTAAACTATGATTTTTTTATTTACTGTAGTTAGCCTTGAGGTACATACAGAATTTGCCTTACTGTTAGTTTTTTATTTCTTCATGTGTCAGTCTTAACAGATTGGTTCACAAACACTGGCTTAGAATCCACTAATGAGTTATTGGGTCCCTTTCAATAGGCTGATGGGTGTCGATATTGGAGTTTTGGCGAGTACAGTTGGCCCTCCAACATTTGTGGGTTTCATTTTTGTGGATTTGATTATTCATGGGTTATTTGTTGCCATAGCGTACCATCTGCTGTGTTATGCCATTTTTAATAGGGACTGCAAGCCTCATGAGACTGAGAGACTGCAAACAAGGCTTGTAAGTCCTTATTAAAAATGACATAGGGCAGTGTAGTCAGCAGCAAGCCCCACCAGCCACCCACTTCTGCCTTCTGAAGGAACCCTGACAACTCAAAGGAATCAGTAGTGGGTTGAATATGGGAATCATACTACTTTTGCGTGTTAAATATGGTTTGGAACTCTGAGAATTATTTGCAATTTTCCACTTTTGCAGGGGACCTTCACCTCTAACCCTTGCAAATGTGGAGGGATGATTGTATAAACAAGTTTGTATATTCTGTCATTATTTGGACTCATTATTGGATCCAGAGTACTGCTGCTGACCCACTAGTGGGGTCTAGTGATTGGAAACCAATAACCCACAAGACAGAGGATCTTTTGCTTCTCATTTAGGCTGGAATTTAATTCACCCAGTGCGCTTCCTAATATAGGAAACCCCTGCCCTTTCCCCATGTGTCTGTAGAACTTGTGAGAAACCTATGACTCTCCAAATGTTAGAGTGAAGGAACAGAGCACCCATCTGATATCTGTACGTTTTCTCTGTTTTTCTGTCCCTGTACGATAATGCCAAGATCTATGTATTGGGCTGGTTTGAATGACACTGTAAGTTGAGATGTGCAGGAATCCTGGCTTATTGGTTAAGGCAGCAGGCTAGTGCCTGCATACAGTTATACACTGCCTGTGTGTTCTAACTTCGAGAGCAGTGGTTCTCAACCTGTGGGTCCCCAGATGTTTTTGGACTTCAGCTCCCAGAAGCCCTGAGCATTGACCATAGTGGCTGGGGTTTCTGGGAGCTGAAGTCCACAAACATCTGGGGACCCACAGGTTGAGAACCACTGTTCTAGAGTAATCAAACTGCAGACCTCCATGGTTTGCTTAGTGTGTCAGCTGAATGGGAACATAGCTTCCTTTCTAGTTTATTTCACTTCAATAAATTGAAAAAAGACTGTAACAGTTTATGAATTCCTTCTCTAGTTTGTTGAGGGAGAAACAAACTAGAAAAAGAGTTGCTCCTGCCTTCAGATGTAAGGTGGAATAAATTACAGAGCAAACTTCCATTGTTTCTTTTGTCACTCCCACTGTGAGAGCAGTCATGCTGCTGATCATAAGGTAGTGCTATTTTTAATTGAATATCTTGTTTTTAAAAATTATAATAAATTATAATAATGTTTTAGCTGTGTGGTGCTTTAATATGGACTGTGAGCCACCCGGACTCCCATATTGGGGAAGAAGTGGGATATAAATAAGAGAAATAACTGATCAACTAAAATTTTGTGGATTCTCTGATTTATTTATTTGTTTATTGTATTTATTGTATTTATATCCTATATTTCTCCCAAACGGGATCCAAAGCCATCGTTTAAAAACTCTGAAAATACTAGTCCTTTGTTTAATACCATATTGACAGCTTTTAGCTTTCAACTTCCATTTTTTATTTTCCTGTTTTTCAAAATGGAAAAACAAAAATTCACATAGTTACTTTAGGGTACAATGTGAAGCTCTGATTGGCACAAGCTCTAATGCTGAATGTTTATCTAATTATTGTTTGACTAAGCCTTCATCCTGCTAAATCTCATCACTACAGGAAACAGAACAATTGTAATCACACAGTAACTTGTATGTTCAGTGGATGCCCTGGAAATTTGATTGAGGATGTAAGTCTTTAAAATATTTTTTTTTTAAAATAGGATATCCATTTTTACATATCCAAAGTGGCTAACAATGATCAGCTTAGCAATAAAAACTAAACAAAATTCAATAGCAGAAATAGCAGGTAAAAAAATCAGCCTCTCTGCAAGTCAATAGTAACAACAGCCCAATAATCTATCCTTAGAAACTTCTCTCAAAATGACATCCTAACATGCAATAAAGCAAAATTTAGGATAGCACAAGGAGGATTTTATTTGATAAATCTTTCCATAAGACTTTCCATAGTTCCACTAGAACTAAAATGACTTTTTTTTAAATTCATGTGTTATACCTCAGTAAACAAAATAACCCAGTGTAGGACCTCTGACATTTTTCAGACTACATGGGAGTATTTAAAAAAAAAAAAAGGTCTGTAAGCTATGCACAAATATGGCTTGGAAGGCATGTAGAAGAATGATCCGAGAGCCAGTGTATTAAGCAGTTTGAGTGCTGGATTGTGATCCTGGAGACCAGAAGTTGTTTTCCCTGCTCAGCTGTGGAAACCCATTGAGTGACCATGGGCACATCACACATTCTCAGCCCCAGGAAACCCTGTGATAGTTTTGTGTTAGGGCGACCATGAGTGACATGAGAAACAACTTGAAAGCACACAACAACAACAGATGAATGATCTAAAACATCCTATAGATGCCTTTCAGATGTGTTAGACTGCAGCTGTGATCATCCCCCGTCACTATGCCAGTTGGTGTTATGGATCTGAAGCATACCAACTTGGGGCAGGCTAATACAGTGAAAACATGGTTGTTCAGTCAAAAATGACAAGAACACACAATATATTTTTCTGTTCTGTCTGGGCAACATACGTTTAGTTTTGTTAAGAAAACACTGCGTGCATTTAGCCCTCATCTCAGCATCTATTTTAAACAAAGGTTTTGCATGAGTTCAGTTTTTACATATGTGGAAATCTTGCATATCTGATTAGTTCTCCAACTAACATCTTTTACCAGTCCTCAAAAGAGACTATAGTCTCATGATGTGTATTATCAAGATAAAGAAGTTTTAAAAAAAATCTTTGAACTCTTTTGTAGCCTTATTTGCAATTTGCTCGTTCATCTGCACAGAGTACTACTTTCTAGAGTGTTAGCATATGAGTTTCAGATTTTAGCACATGAGTTTCTAAGTGCATCATACTTTTAAGCTCTTTCTGCTCCAGCTTTCAAAAGATAGCAGCTTAAGGAAAGAAACCAAATCATCAGTACCAACAGAAGAGAGAAGAAGTAAGGTTCTTGTTTTATAGTAGAGCTGTCATATTGGAGCATGCTTGTGATTTATTTATAATCTTCCATTAGAACCATTTAAAGTGGAATTGAAACAGGATTGTGTACTCACAGTATAATAACATGGAAATCCATGCTGTTCTTCGTTCTCCAGATTTAAGGTATGCACTAGCAAGCGTCTCTGTATGTTCAGCTTCCTGTTGTGTAGTAAGGTTTGGTATAACAAAAAAATCTACATTGTTGTATTTTTGTGAAATCAAAGGGGTGGCATATGGCAAGATCATGGTACAGGAAATAGAAAGTGGGCTGAAATACAGCAATAGAGCATGTAGCAAGTTGTTGGTTATAGTGCCCCTGTTTTGTATGAATAATAAAAATGAACACACGCGAACACTAAATACAGAATTATTTATAGGCAGAGGGAAATCATGCAGGTTGACATACTTTGTGTAGAGTCACAGCTGCACCCATGGAATTAGCGGCTTCTCTTTTCTTACTCATAATTAGTCTGAGACTAGCACTTAACTCTGATGCACAGGCAACAGCAGATATCTACTGTTAAACCACAGGACCTAGTTCAGAGTTCTCTAATATAAAATTACACTCTTGATATTCTTAATTTTAGTAGCATAAACTACAGTTGGAAAGTAACAGTACTATTGTCACTGTGCTTTAACTACTGGGAGTAAAAAATTCTTGTTGGTTTCATGGAAATCATCTAACCATCTATCCCTGTTTCCCAGTTTTTTCTCTTCTCTTCTCTGCACTAAATCTACAATAATGCTTTTTCTTTTGACTTTTACCTGTTAATTCAGAAAAACCCGCCATGGCACGACCTTTGTTTGGTGATGGAATTGGGTTCTCCTGTCAGGCAAGAGGTTATGCTGGTGATAGCAGTGCTGCTGGTAGGGTCTCTCGTGTAAGACAAGTTTTGCCGAGGAGCCGGAATAAATGTGCCAAACAGCTACTGGGTAGCAGCAGTAGTGTATGTGTGTGTGCATGTGGGGGGTGACACTGATGGAGGGTGTCTCAGAGACAACAGCAGTCATGCTATACTAATGCTTGTTGTACTGTGCAGTAGGAGGCACAGTAAACCTCTTTTGAATGTCTTTTATTATGAAAACCCTAAGATAAGACAATCCAAAATGAATCAAGAGATACTGACAGAAGATGACTCTCACAGGTTGGATAGCACTCAGCAAATCACTCGGAAAGAGCAGAAGACAATTAGGAGTAGTGCTGTGGCTAATGATACAGTTAGGCTCAAGCTGAAAGTATGTTCAAGCTGTTGACATGCTTGGGGGAAAAGGAAAGTGAACAACAAGTAGGAACATGGAATATGAGAAGCATAAATCAGAGGAAGCTACACATAGTAAAACAAGAAACGGGACGTATAAATATTGGGATACTTGAGGTGAGCTATCTAAAGAAAAAACAGAGTAAAACTAAAGAACAGTAAATCAATCATTTTGCCAAAATATAGCCTGAAGAACATTCCTTTAAAATGCAATAAATAGATTTGTAAAATAATATGAAAAATTATGTATACTATTAAGTCTGATTTACTGGGATCCGGAACAACTCTGGTGTGAAGGTAGAAGGCAAAAGGCAATATCTCTTGTGAAAGAAAAGCCGCACTGGATGACAGATGAAACTCTTCAAACAGTTAATGGCAGACATGAAGCAAAAGTAAAAGGGGACAGAAATAGGGTCAGGATGTGTGCAGGGATAGGGAGAACTGCTGTAGTATTCAGTGCAGAGAAACAGAAGGTGTTGTGCCCTGCCTTGGAGACCCTTGCAGAGAGGAGGAGGAGGATTCTGACTCTGAGACAGAAGCTTCCCCAGAGGCAGGAGTTTCCTCAGAAGCTGGCTCAGAGGGAGATAATAGACAACAACAACAGGGGCCTAAGCCAGGGGAACAAATAGAGGAAGACATATCAGAAACACCTGCCTTGCAAGAGAGACGCTGTGAGAGGGAAGGCCTGCACAGCTTGGTGCGTTTAAGTAGTGGGCGAACCCTGATGAGGGAGCACCTGTGGTGACAACATCCAGAGATGAAAGGACTCCAGCTGGCCTTTCCTCTCAGGGTCAGCAACTGGTTTCTTTGGTCCTGAAACCCTGTGCCGTGCTCTCAGATCTGGTTTACCTTGGAACTCTGTTTGGACTACGTTTTGGATTCACCCCTTGGATTTGTTTGCTCTGGACTTACATTCTGTTTGGGCATTCTTCAGCTCGGGCTGTGTGAGTAGGAACTGAGCAGCTGCTTGTAATTTATTGCCTGCTTAGCCTAGGACACGACAGAAGGCAACAACAAAAAAGGTAGAAGAAGGGAGCTCTTTAACAAGACCTGAGAATTCAAAGAGAAGATTTAAACCAAGAGTGGGAATGCTCTGTGACCAAGAAGGGAGCACACTGCATGATCAAGAAGAAATAATATACTGAAAAACTACATAACAATTGAAATGATAGATTCATTCATGAAAAAAGCATTTGAAGATGAACCTACAATTTAGAAAGTGAAGTGGAATATGCACTTGTGAGAAATAAATCACCTGGAAGAGACAGCATATCAGTGTTGTTTCAGGCAACAGAGACACAATCTGTTCTAGTTCTAACTAAAATCTGTCAACAGATATGGAGAACAAAAGAATGGCTCGCAGACAGGAAACAATATATGAGTACGTTCCAGTTCCTAATGAAGGGGACACCAGGTATTGCAGTAACCATGGGATCATTACATTAGTCTTGTATGCAAGTAAAGTGATGCTCAAAATTCTACAACAAGACTTTTACCATACATAAAATGAGAAATGCTGGATGTCCAAGCTGAGGTCAGAATAGGAAGGGGCACTAGGGGTCATGTTGCAAACATACATTGAATAATGGAGTGCACCAAGAATTTTGGAAGAAAATTGCCTGTGCATTAAGGGAAAGCCTTTGATTGTGTAGATCAAGGAAAACTATGGCTTGTTTTTAATGAAATGAGTGTACATTTGACTATCCTAGTGCATAATCTGTACTTAGGACAGGAGGCCACCATTAGGACAGAATACGGGAAAACAGAGTGATTTCCAGTTGGCAAGAGTGTTAGACCAGACTGCGTTTTATCAGCCTATCTGTGTAACTGCTCAATGTATCATATGCAAAGCTGGGTTAGACTCTTAGGAAAGAGGTCTGAACATTAGGGGAAGGAACATAAACAATTTAAGCTATACAGATGATACCATACTGCCAGCAGAAAATAGCAAAGACTGGAATAAGGCTCCAAGGTTGACTCAGCCTTCCATCCTTTCGCAGCTTGGTAAAATGAGTACCCAGCTTGTTGGGGGCAATTAGCTAAAATACATTGTAAACCGCTTAGATAACACTAGTTGATAGGTGGTATAGAAAAATAACTGCTATTTGCTATAACTGCTATTTGAAGAAAATCAAGGCAGAAAGGACAATGACAGAGTTATTGTGCAGAGCTGAACATTAAGAAAATAAAAATAGTGTCCGTAGATGATTTTGCATAACTTTAAAGTTGACAGTGAAGACATTGAGATAGTGAAAAGTTTTCCTATACCTTGGCTGAGTCATTAATCAAAATAGGGACTGCAGTGAAAAAGATTAGAAGACAAGGACATGGAAGGGTAGCTATGAAGGAACTAGACAAGATCCTGAAGTGTCAAGATATTTATCACTGAATGCTAAAGTTAGATTGTCCAGTCATTTTATGATTGCAAAAGCTGGACAGTGAAGAAAGCAGATAGGAAGAAAATCAACTAATTTGAAATGTGCTACTGATGGAGAGTTTTGTGGATGCCCTGGCCTGCCAAAAAGACAAATAAATGGGTCCTTGAGGTCTTCCTTGAAGCCAAGATGAGTAATCTGGGTCTGCCGTACTTTGGATGTATCATGAGAAGTTATGACTCTCCTCAAAAGACACCAGTGCTTGACAGAGTAGAAGGTAGTAGGAAAAGAAGGCTGCATTACAGGTAGATGGACTCAATCAAGGAGCCTGTGGCCCTGTGTTTGCAAGACCTGAGCAGGGCTGTTGATGACAAGATGACTTGGAGGTCTCTCATTCATAGGTTGCCATAAGTCAAAGTCAACTTGATGGAAGTTAACAACAGTTCAGTAACCGTTCAGATAATGAGTGTTATCGATGGCGTGGTAACCAGGTCCTTGTGCATTAAGTCAAAGTCAACTTGATGGAAGTTAACAACAGTTCAGTAACCGTTCAGATAATGAGTGTTATCTATGGTGCAGTAACCAGGTCCTTGTGCGTTAAATGCTAAGACTATTATTAGTCCATCTTATAGACCATAGTTGCACAAAATGTTGGATTTTGAATTTATGGCCAAATTTTAACAGTTTCTGTAAAAGTTAGAGTCCAAGAAATCTTAAATAAATCTGTTGAAAACTAGTTGTCATTAATTTTTGCATCTGTAGTCTAATATAGTTTTGTTTTTCAGTTGTGTTGTTGTTTTGTGCCAACTTGTTTCCAACTTATGGCAACCCTAATGTGAACCTATCATAGGGTTTTCTTGCCAATGTTTGCTCAGAGGGGTTTTTGTTTTTCTCTTCCTGTCAAAGGCTGAGAAAATGTGACTAGCCCAAAATAACGTAGTGCGTTTCCATGAGTAAGCAGAGATTTAAATCATGGTCTACCTGTGCCCTAATTCAGTGCTCAAACCACTACACCATTCTAGGCAATGTTGCAAATGCCGTATTTAATATTAGCTGTATTATTTAACATGCACCTGTAGTTTTCTTGAAAATCTCTACTTTTTAGGTATAGATATCTAAAAGCTATCTCTATTCCAAAAAGAATGGAAAATATTAAATATGGTTTTCATTCCAACATTAAGTTGTGGCTTCTGTCTTTGTAAGTTGCCTAATATTTCCAAATGTCAAAATATACCTGTTACACTGAGATTTTGTTAATGTGTGCACTTAAGTAATCAATGAATTGTTTACAAGAGGAGAAATGCATCAGTTAAAAATATATATGTGATTCTAATTGACCCCTCTGGGAAGGAATTCTTATAATCTCTGTCCTCTATAATTTGCCAGAAAATTTGTCACTGTCATTCTATAAAATCACTACTATTTTTGAACTAGTTGGCTTTTACATTTCTGAAATAGAATTCCAAAAGGTAAAGAACCCCATCCTTTGTTAGAGGAGCTTTAACAAACAATAGCATCCCAATAACTCTGAGTTAATTGAGTCTGTGTATAACAAAGACTAAACTGTCAGTGAAATTCATGGTTGGGCAAGAATTTTAGATTCCCCATATGCAAATCCAGCACACTAGGCACAGTGACATTCATTAAGTGCAGTGGTTCTTAATCTTTTCTTTATGAGGGAAACACTGTAAATATAACTTGTTGCTGAGGTCCCCCCAAGACATAAGATTTAAATACTTAAATTTAGATTTAAATATTCATTTATTTATTAAATGCTTCTGGAGACTAGGATTCAACTTCCCACACTGGATGACCTTGGGCAAGTCCCATTCTCTCATCCTCAGAGAACGGCAAAGGCAACCCCCCTCTGAACAGATTTGGTCAGAATTGAAAAGACTTGAAGGCACACAACAAGAAAGTGGCATGGTCAGAGGAAGAATCTTTCTAGCCATCATGTCTCTCACCTTTGGAAACATTTTTCTGGCAACCCTAAGGGGAACCTATCATGGCAGTTCTCTTGGCAAGATTTGTTTTCTTTGCCTTTTTCTAAGACTGAGAGAATGTGACTTGCCTGAGGTAACCAAATGGGTTTCCATGGCCAAGTGGGGATTCAAATTCTGGTCCATAGAGTCATAGTTTGGGCACGCACACACATTTGCTGCATATCCTTTTTGTCAGAGATGCAGCAGCAGGGGGTATGGGTACCAAAACTGCTCCATTGTTTGCAAATGAGTGAGCAGTTTGGGTGTGCACACATGCCTGCAGCCATGTCCCTTGGTGCCCTGACCCCTTGCTGCTGTGACCTTGACGAAAGGGACATGGTGTCAGGCTGGGTGCATGTCCAAACTGCTCGCTCATTTGCACATGAGGGAAGAATTTTGACAACCACACAAACAGCTTGCTGCCATGTCCTTGCTGCTGCCACTGCTGTTGGCATCCAGCAACAGGGGTTCGCAGACCCCCTGTGAGGACTCCCTGGACCCCAGATTAAGAATGGTATTAGTATCAACTTGAAGCTTGGATGCTGTCTTGGAGTAGGTTGCTGTCAAATCTTTGGCTCTGATATTCTGGGTTCTCTTTAGATCCCCAGGGGTCTTTGGACCTCAGATTAAGAACCACTGATTTAGTGTATTAGTCTCAACTTGAGGCTTGGATGATCTATGTCAGATCTCTGACTCCAACACTCTGGTTTCTCTTCAGATCGTGTAACTCTTTCACCTTTTATTGAAGATCTCTGGCTCTGTAAAGTGAGTCTGATGAGAACAAAGTATGAATTTCAAGACCCATCTGGGGATGAACAGCTGATAGTCAACCACCTATAAGGCAAAGAGACTGGTACCCATGGCTCCAGCCACCCCTACACAATTACCATTCTAGTGGGAATCTTTTTTGAATATAATAAAGAAAATTATTTTATCAGTCTTTAAGAGGAGAGAAGAAACATGACTAGTACCCTGCCCTTGGTTTCTTGAATGTTATGGTCAGCCCTCCATGTTTACAGGTTTAACTTTCACAGATTTGATTATCTGCAAGTTTTCCAACCCATGCCTCCCCCCAGCACTTCTTTCCCAAGGGAACATTCCCTCTTGGCAGCTCCCTTTCTGCCATGCAGACCTTTAAAAGTGCACTCCTGGTTCTCCTACTCCTCCACCAGCCACTGTCTGGCCAGGTAAGGACAGCTGACAGCCCAGTTTCTCAGCACCACAAACCCTCTCCCATTGTCCTCCACACCCACTTTCTCTCTCCTTTTCCTCACCTGGTTTGGAGGCTGGGTGCCTGTTCTTCCCACTGTGCTTTGGTCCCCTTCACACAGACACATACACACAGATTTTGAAATTTTGAAATTTTTCCAGTTTTGCAGGGGGTTCCTGTTCCCCTAAAGGAAGAAGTAGTACATTTTGTATAATAAAATAATACTGAGAAGTTCCAGTAAGAGGACATCTCAGTAATGCATATGTATGAATGGTCAGAAAATCTGCTTGATTTTGGTTGGTTGAAATGATGAAAGTTGCCAGTAACTTCCCACAGTATGGTAATGAGGCTATTATCCTGATGTCCATTTCACTAAGAGAGGAATGGATCACAGTTAAGTCATTATGAGGCGCTTAAGTTAGGCTTTGTTCTTGGCAGCCAATCACCAAGCTTGCATGTGGCTGCTTATTTGAATAGGTAATCTTATATAAGAATACATCAGAGGAAGAGGCAGTGGCATTTCAAAGCAGGTAGGAAGCCTGGCTGTGTGAATTTAAAGTCAAACCATGGCTGCTACCACCCGGCAAAGCAGGAGAAAGAATCAAGTGCGCCGAAGGCAACAAAACAAGACCCCGAGAAATGCCAGAGGAAGAAAAACAGCTAGGAGGCATGCAAAACATGGTCATGGAAAGAAACGCTTTGCCAGAAGGACTTCCAGGAAAAGACAGAAGTTGTGGTTTGACGGTGTTCGAATGACCAATGAGGCCCAGAACATCTTGCACTTCTGTGTGCATGATCTATACAAAAAAGTGTCCTTAACAGCTGAACGTTTGAGGAAAAAGAAACACCATGTCTCTATCACTGTCTCAGATGTAAGAAATGCCCTGAAGAAGATCATTCCAGGGAGGTATGACGGAAAGTCTGTATGCTCCTTCTTCTGCAAGTGCCATTAGACAGACATCTCTTCCCTTTCCTATGATAGGCTTAGACATGAAGAAAGCAAAAGGAAAAGGAAAGAACAGCCAGCCTGAGATAAAATCCAATAATTTGCCTGCCTGAAAAAAAAAATCACCTTCAAATTTCCAAACAATCTTGTAATCTTTATATTACGAGGTCAACATCGACACTAGTAATGAACTCCATGAATAATAGACTCTGGCATTCTGATTATCCTATCGAGATGATTGTCATACTGCTGTTGCGCTGAATCAGGGAGTTGGATTATTTGTGGTTAGAAGAAAATGACTTGTCAGTATTTGTGGAATATCAAAGACTCTGATCAGCCTCTGTGGGACATGGGAGATCTACCCTGAAGGGAGATGTGTTCCCCTTTTCAATAAAACAGGATCTGTGCAGGATAATTAATTTTTGTCTGTGTGTGTGTATGTGCATATGTATGTTTTATATTGGGCAGGCAGTGATGGCTTATATTTCTGAGTTATCAGCTTATTAGGGAGAATGATTGCAAGTGTAGGATGTGAAGACTATGTTTGTGTAAATTGGGAGTCTTCAAAGCTTGTCTGACCTCCCTGTTGTGTGCTTTAAATGAAAACTGGCATGACCAAGAAAAGAGCCTTTCCAAAATACAGGTACACCTCAGTTAACAAAGCCTCTGATGAAGAAACTTTTTTACAAAACCTTTTAATGGCCTTCAGTTCTCCTTTTCCTCCTTGCCTTCTGTCCAGCTAGAAGGTGGTTTTTTTTTTGGTTGGGAGGGGCAGCATTGACATTGGGGGAATAGTGATGGAAGGCTGGAGAAATATGGAGTTGATTTGCAGCAGTGTGCTTACAATAAACAATGCAATCAAGGTTCAGCTGGGAAAGAGTGGGTTTCTAGTTTAGCTGATCCTATCATAGCTATGTGTGCCTACCTGCAACAGGCAAAGTAAGCAGCAGCTGCCTCCAGGATTCCTTACTGAACATACATGAACAGCAAAACAGAGAGAAATAGGAACAGCAGATAAGTCTGCATCGTATCAGCAGCCCATGTTTTTAAAAAGCATAGATCGTAGGTTTAGCTACCAAAATGGAAATCATAAGGAAAGTAGAAGCCGATGAGTGAATCATCCCTGGATACATTTTGGAAGAGGCCTTCAGGTGATCTCTAGAAGGTCCAAAATGTTTGTGTTTGCCTGACCAAGTTGTCCCTGAGGAGAGAACAGAAAGTGAGCTGTGTCTAGGAGGACATCCTTGACTGTGGATGCTTTTGTTTCTGGCCATGTGGTCTCCCTAGGCACAAGGTCTAAGGTGGTGGGGCTTCTACTGAGTCAGGCTTGCTTGGGGGTGAGCTAGCAGCTGCTAGCTCTATATAGCTGCTACCAGCAGCGCTCATCATGTGGCATGTGCACTTGTAAGAGTTGAGAGTTGAACAGGAGTGCTGTTAATAGGGAAAGCCAAAGGTGTTGGCTGTGAGTAATTGGGGGCATAGTTTTGAGAAGGAGGCCCAGGTTTCTGTTTCAATGACTACAGTCATCCCTCCACATTCACTGAGGTTGGGGGCACAGGACCCTTGTGAAAGTTGAAAAATCATGAATAACCTTAGGTCCTCTCAAACTTCCCAAACCATATTTAACACACATACAAAAAAAATATGATCACCATCTTCAACCCACCATGGATTTCTTTGAGACATCAGGGTTCCTTCGCAAGGCAGAAGTGTATTCCTGGTGGGGCTTACTGCCACCTCCACTGCTGCTCTACACCATTTTAATAGGGACTTACAAGCCTTGTTCACAGTTTCTCAGTCTCATGAGGCGTGCAGTCCCTATTAAAAATGGCGTAGGGTGGCAGCAGAGGCGACAGCAAATAATCTGTGAATACTCAAATCTGCAAAAGTGAAACTCGGAAGACTGACTGTATTTAAGAATACTGAATATGGAATATGAGGGAGCTGCTGCACCCACCTGCAATAGCTGTGTTATGTTTGTGTTGTTATTGGAGGAGGTAGGTGGTTATACATGCAGCAAGTGCAAGCTGGTGATCCTCTTGGAGGAGAAGATCCAGCAACCTAAGACCCATATATTTACTCTTCAACATATTAAGGAGCACAAGGTTTTCCTTGGTAGAGCAGAGCGGACTATCCTGATAGAGGAACTAATAGGTGATGTCTCTGAGCAGGAGGTCAGTTCCCAAATACAGGAAATTAACACTTGGAGGAATGTCACACATAGAAGTAGAAGGACCAGGGATCGTTCTGTGAATTTGGCGCAACAGAATCGATTCAAAGGTCTTTCTCTTATAGAGATGATGAGGAACAGCAACAAGAGTAGCAGCGTCCTCAGAGAACGTACAGGTGTACTTGGAAAATTCAGTACATGGAATGGCCCCTACCAATCCTCAGAAGAGGTGGGTGGTGGTGGTAGTGGTGGTGGTAGGGGGCTCCCTGCCGAGGGGAGCAGAAGCAGTGATTTGTTGATCTGACAAGATGACTGGAGAGATGTGCTGTCTCCCTGGGCAAAAATCACTGATGTTGCAGAGAGTCTGACAAGACTTGTAAAGCTCACTGACCATCACCTCTTCCTTTAGTCCATGTGGGAATCAATGACACAGCAAGGCAGCTTTCAGCATATTACAACGGATTATGAGGCTCTGGCTAGGAAACTAAAGGAACTTGATGCACAGGTTGTCATTTCATCTATCCTTCCAGTTCAAGGGCATGGCCCAGAAAGGGAGAGAACAACTGGCTCCGCAGATAGTGCCTCTGGGAACAATTTGGCATCTTGGATCATGGTCTGCAGTTTCTTGAAGATGGCCTACTGGCAAGTGGTGGCAGCACAAGCAGCTGGCAGGAATGTTTTTGCTAAGAGGCTCACAAGCCTGATCCGGAGGACTTTAAACTGAGTTATGTGGGAGAGAGTAACGGTATTCTTGAGAGCAGGAGTTCATCAAGTGCTGGAGATAATAATCCAAATATTATTAAGGGAACTGAGCGATCATAGGAGTAAAACTTAAATAAGCAGCTGGAGGAATGACCCATGGTCTTAAATGTCTCTACACTAATGCATGGTGCATGGGAGATGAGCAAGATGAACTTGAACTCTTAACACAGCACAGCAGGTATAATAGGCATCACTGAAACCTGGTGGGATGAGACTCATGATTGGAATGTAGTAATTGAGGGGTATGATCTATTTCAGAGAACTAGACCAAACAAGAAGGAAGGAGGAATAGCGTTATATGTCAAGGATGTTTACATGTGTGAAGAGATCCATGACTTAAATCCTGGAAGCCAGGTTGAGATCATGTGAGTAAAAATTAAGGGAGAGAGAAAAAAACAGGGATGTCATGGAGGGGTCTGCTACAGACTCCCAAACCAGACTGAGAACATAGATGAGGACTTCCTAAAACAGATCACCACATATTCAGAAAAAAAGAGTAGTAATGGGAGATTTCAATTAACCTGGTATTTGTTGGAAGTCAAATTCTGCCAAGAATAACAGGTCCAACAAATTCCTCATTCACCTTGTAGACAATTTCATTGTCCAGAAGGCTTAAGAGGTAGCAAGAAGATCAGCTATTTTGGACCTGATCCTAACCAACAGTGATGACCTGGTCAAGGAGATGGAAGTGGGGAGATCTTTAGATGGGAGTGACAGTATTATCCTGAAGAATTTTGTACAGTGGAAAGGAGAAGCCAAGCATAATCAGACTTGCATTCCAGACTTCAAGAAAGCTGATTTCAGTAAACTTAGGAAAATCTTAGGTTTCATCCTATGGTCATGCATACTGAAAGAGAAAATAGTTTATAATGGTTGGGATTTTCTTAAAGTGAGATATTGGAGGCATAGTTTCAAGCAATTCCAATGAGGAGGAAATACGGGAGATGTCCAAAGAAACCAAGATGGATGTCTAAGTAAATTTCAACTGAGCTAAGATTTAAAAGGGCCATGTACAAGAAATAGAAAAAGGAGAGAATCCCCAAAGAGAAATTCAAATAAATAGCCAGCACAGATAGGGAAAAAGTCAGAACAGCTAAAGTGCAGAATGAGCTCAGGCTTGCTAGAGAGGTTAAAAACAATAAAGAGGGCTTTTTTTGGCGATGTCTGTAGCAAAAGGAGAAACAATGAGATAGTAGGGCTGCTACAAGAAAATGGAGAAGTGGTAACAGGGGACAGAGTAAGGGCAGAATTAATCAATGCCTTCTTTGCCTCAGTCTTCTCCCAAAAGAAAAACAGTGTTCAACCTGGAGAAAATGGAACAGATGATATAATAAGAGAAATGCAGCACAGAATAGATAAGAAAGTGGTACAGGAATACCTGACTACTCTGAATGAATTCAAATCACCAGGACCAGATGGACTACATTCAAGGGTATTAAAAGAACTGGCAGAAGTAATTTCAGAACCACTGGCAATAATCCTTGACAGTTCCTGGAGATCAGGAGAAGTCCCAGCAGACTGGAGGAGAACAGATGTTGTCCTCACCGTCAGAAAGGGAAAAAAGCAGACCCAAATAATTACCACCCAGTCAGCCTGACATCAGTACCAGGAAAGGTCCTAGAATAGATGATTAAACAGTCTGTAAGCAGTTAGACAGGATGCTGTCATCACTAAATGTCAACAGAGGTTTCCCGAAAACAAGTTATGCCAGACTAATCTGATTTCTTTTTTGTTTTTTATAGAGTTACAAGCTTGGTGGATGAAGGGAATGCTGCGCATGCAGTGTATCTTGGTTTCAGTAAGGCCTTTGACAAGATCCCCCCTGATACTTTTGGAAACAAGGTAGTAAAATGTGGGTTGGACAATGCTTACAGTCAGGTGGATTTGTAATTGGCTGACCTGGTGAACACAAAGGGTGCTCACTGATGGCTCTTCTTTATCCTGGATAGAAGTGACTAGTGGGGTGCCGCAGGGTTCTGTCCTGGGCCAGTGCTATTCAACATCTGTATCAATGACTCAGATGATGGAATAGAGGACATACTCATCAAATTTGCAGATGACACCAAATTAGGTGGGATTGCCAGTACCTCAGAGGAGAGGATCAGAATTCAGAATGACCTTGACAGATTAGAGAGTAGGGCCAAAACTAACAAAATGAATTTTAACAGGGAGAAATGTAGGATACTACACTTAGTGTTCTCTTTGCTTCTGCTGCCAAAACTGCTTTGGCTGCCTTTGCTACTTTCCCTTGCATTTTAAATTGGATTTAATAATTTGATAACTGTCAGAATGATTCAGCATATTTTTAGTAAAGATTCCTAGTTCCACCACTAGATGTCAGCACTGCTCACGAAGCAACAACTCTGAGTTCTGGCTCGCTCTGTCTGCAAGAGAGTTTGACACAATTCCTTTGCAGTTCAGTTAGGGTTTACTTCCTGTTGTTGGTTCTTCCAATATGGCCTTGAATATTATCAGTTTCCAACTGTGAATATTTTGAACTTGTTTTCAAATGTAAGTTTCTTTTGTCATCTTAAATATTTCAATGTACTCTCTCTTTAAATCACAGTTTCTAGTTCGGTTGCTGCCTCTGCCACAATCTTAGCAAGATTATTTTAAATTTTAGGCATAGAATATTAGTTATTCACTGATGTCAGTTTGTAGAACATAACTGTCAAAGTACATCTAAAGAGCCTTCTTAGACATACTTGTTTCGTTTAGGTATTTAAGAAAATTGGATGGGTGGAGTTCAGCTGTCTCTTGGCATTGGCTGCAGGGCAATGGGATCAAAGTCATCCCCAGGATCTTTCTGATCCACCCATCCCTGGGGGCTTAGTCTTTGTCCCTTTGGTGCCAGAATCAGGACTCCTGACAGATATGAGATCCTCTAAATCCTTTGCCCCCAGGGGACAGTTTCTGCTGGTTGCAAATGTGCAGGTTGGTTCCAATTACCAGTTGCACGTCATTCCTAGGAAGAGCTTCTGTAAGAGTGATGTCATGCTCTGCCATTCCAATCATAAGTCTCCATTAGAGCTCTTTTATAAATACACTCTCTAATAGATGGAGTTTTGTTGCCATACTTACAGTAAGCTTGTTTGAAATAAATAATTGTGCTTTGTCCATGTCCAGAATGTTGGGTTCTACCTTCTTACTGATTATATAGCTCAGTTTTTTTTATTGCCTATTTCTTTATGCTATTTAGTTGGATCATGAATTTCTTGTATTAGCATATATTTAAATTATTCTTTTTTACTTTTTTTGTATAGTTTCTTCTTGTATAAATACTGTCTAACTATTGTCTTAACAGTGTTCCACTAAAAAGCAAGCCTGGTGTCAGAAGGTTTATTTTCTGTGAAGAAGTTAACCACTTCTTTTAAGATTGTGGCTGTTATTACATTGTTTGATAACAGTGAGGATTCAGGCTTTCAACTGAAGTAATGAGAGTTGCTCTGGTTTACATCTGGAGTGGGCGGCTTTGAAAAATTAGGGGGCTGTGTTAGTCCCCCATGAGATCTTGGACTGCTGAACCCCACCAATGCACACACCATAACACATAATGATGCCTTCTAGGGGGTATTTTCACCATATTTATGAGCATTTCTGGGCCAGTTTAGGTCCAGAAGAGACCTTTCTAAATATTAGAATGTAAACAGAAGACATTTCTTGTGCATTGCTTGTTTCAAAAAAGGCTTCCCTGGGAACTAAATTTATACACCCCTCCCCCATGTGGTAGAAATGCTTCCCATAATCTCTAGAAGGTATTTTGGGGCAAATTGTTTTGGCAGTTTTTTGTTTTTTTTTTACTCCTGAGGGGTCAAGGTGGCTTCCAAACATACTGGAAATGCCTTCCACACACCCTTAGATATCATGTTGGAGCCAAAAATAGGCGTCCTCAGGAATATAAAAATGGTCTGAGTACTGTGTATTGTTTCTTCTTTTGATTTAGTATTTCCCCCGATCAAAATGGGGGGGAGGCTAATTGCAATATTAATTTTCTTAGGTGTATGGTTTTCCTGTAATAATACTATATTTGCTTTCAGTTTGGCTATTTCTTTACAGATTTGCCAATTGCATTGAGTTTGTTAACATTGAAGGACATTGTTTTTAAGTTCCACACTGGGATGATGAAAAGGTGTGAACATAGATTTCAATATGCAAATACAAAACCAAACAAAAATAAACACAGCTTCTATAACCACAATAGACTATGTCTCCCTTTTACAAGGAATGAAGGTTATGACGTCTCTTTCAAAAAGGATTTCAGATGAACCTGCTAGAGCCCTTAGATCTGCAGGGGAAGGCTCACCTGGTAAGGACATGGGAGAGAGCCTTCTCAGTGGCTGCTCCCACCCTGTGGAACGCTCTCCCACAGGAGGCTAGGTTGGCCTTCTCCCAGGTTTCCTTTCGTAGGCAGGCAAAGACATTTCTTTTTAAGCAGACATTTAACAGGTGAGCTGAAGACCCTTATTTATTGGATTTTTTTTTTTAAATCTATTGTTTTATAATTTTATATGCCTTTTTAATGTTTTAACTGTTTTTTGTTTTTCCTGCTTTTTTAACCCTTTGGACACTACCTCGGGTCCCATTTTGGGAGAAAGCAGCATAGAAAGTCAGTAAATGAAATAAAAATGAGATGTCCTTTTCATTCCATTTTTATTAACTAACATGTTCTTTGCTCTTCAGAGGTTTTTGAATATGGTCTTGTTGCTAATTATTGTGAGCTGGAGATAGAGAAAACAGACTGTACATCCAACTTTGATCTTAGCAAGCTATGCTCCTCAATCCAAGCATAGTACGTTGGCTCTCAAGTTGGCTCACAGACTTTGATTAAAGCCCTCATTTGTTTATGCTACTTCATGCCCTATTGTTAGTGCCACACTCTTTCTTCTTACATTTGCATTTCCAGAATAAAACACTGTCTAATATCTGATTGAAAATGTCCCAATCCCATATACTTTGGTTTGATCACTCCAAACATTACAGTGCTCATACTTCCCATTCCATGTTTTACAATTCATGGCTTCTGCTGATAGATACTTGCCATATACAATATTTCTGTAACGTGTGCTGTGCAGCTTTGGAGTTTCCTTTTACATCTGGGTATATCTGCAGCTGAACATCCTTTCAGTTGAATCCTGTTGTGTTATTAGACACAGGACTATTCATACTTGTCACTTTACTTCCCTGGGATGAGTACCTTGTGACCTAGGGAACTGATTTTCCTGTACTATTTCATGCCTGATTTTAGATTGTGTCATTATATAGTTTTGAAGGTAAAAGATACTAAAAAAGCTGTTTACTAGTACTACCATCTATGTAATACAAACAAGAATTAGCTAAAGCATTGCTGCTGTTGTCTCTAAGAGATCCTCTGTTAGTGTCACCTGCCATTACTGCTGCTACCCAGAAGCTCCTCTTCCAGAACTTCTCTCCATCATGACCATTGGATCTATCAGTTCTCTATGAAGAGAACAGATGCACCTTAGTCCAGTGTCTCTGCTTGAACATTCTGCTTTGGGAGACCCTACTAGAAATCTAGATTCTTAAAAGAGTTTACTTTTCTGACTATATTACTTTCTGATATTCTCAGACTGTCTCACCATGTTAAGATGTGTATTCAAGGGAGAGTTATAGCAATAACTATGCAAGTAATATTTGTAATCAGTGTATTTAAATAAAGAATATTTTGGAAACAGTTATACCTAAACCAAAGCTCAAACTCTCCATAGCAATTACTATCAACCCTGGGGATTCTTACTTCTCCTCCCAGACGCTTATGCGTGTGTGTGGAGAAGATTCCGTATTTGGGGGGGAGGGGGAGAGACTTCTTATGTTCAGTGGTATTCATGCTTATGGGGCTTGTACCAGTTGATTATTACATTAATTATAATTATATTCAGTAAGTTTAAACAAAATATGAAGAATTTGTATTATGAAACTGGATGACAGATGTAGTCTGTAAAATTTTTCATACCTTTAATTACTTACAGATATGATTAAGCAGCTTGTTCTTCCTAGAGCTCAATGCTGAAAATTTTTTCTACACTCATAATTTTGAATAGTCTAAGAACTGTAATTGGTAATATTACATACTGTACCTTTGAGCCATTTGCTATCAGTCCTCATACTGCTTAGCTTGCCTGTTTTGCTAGTGGACTTTTGAGGACTCTTGAAACCTCTGAAAAAGCTGTAAAAAAGCATTTGAGATCAGAAGAAAAGAGAGCTTTCTGGGATGTCAACAACCATATTTAATACTGTCTACGTCTAAAAAGCTGAAGTCTCTGTATTGGCTTGTTGAGATTGAGGATGACTGGTGGATCCAACACCCTAAACTAAACTCCATCGTGGTGGATGCGGCCCAGTCAAAGCAATTGTAGAGGCTACATGCTGTTCCTGCTGATCGAGAGGGAAAAAAGTTGGACAACATTGGTAGGAAATCCTACTTGAATGCAGCCTCGTTCTTTGGGATTTCAAATTATACCGCTTGTATGGGCGCATACCAGCAGTTCCCATGGGATAGAATTAAATCTTATATGGAAATTCTTCCTGATACCAAAAAGAAGACTGCTACTGCATTATATGGTGAGACTTACCGCTTGTCATCTCAGCAGATCACTACAGCTAAACACATCTCTGACTGTGGTAGTTAGGCTGTAGTGGGTGCCCATAGCGATTTGACGGCATGCATGGGTTTGCTCATCTGGATTGTCTCAGCAAGCTAAAATGATGACTGAAGATTTGCCTTTTGATTCACTAGGATTGTTCAATGCTGGTACTGATGAAAAATTGGAACATGCCCAGAAAATACGATCGACGGCCAAGAAGTATGGGTTTCTGGTGTTGACATATCAGCAGAGATATCGGTATCGTCGATACCAGCCATTTCCGAGGAGGATGTTGAGTCCAACTCCACCTCAGCATAGACAGAGCACACCTCAACAACTTTCAACAAGAAAGTTTCTGTCTGCTAAATACAGGAAGCCTGAATACAAGAAGCGACAGTCAGACCAGAGCAAGCGTAGAGTTTAACAACCAACATCATGAGACCTTTCTGACAAATACCAGCCGTCAACAAGGACAAAGTATCATTTCTGTTGTAGACTTGCATGTAGACAAACATCCAAGCCCCTATTCCAAACCACCATTTGGAGAAAGACTAAGTTACCATGCCAATGTTTGGTAGATGATCACCTCAGATTCTTGGGTTCTAGACATCGTAAGGTATGGGTATGCCATAGAATTCTGCTGTTTACCACTGACAGGTCGAATTCGGAGGACTGTGCCCTGTCCAGAGCTCGAAGAGGAGATACCAACACTGCTCCAAAAAGGGGCAATAGAAAGAATCACTACCTCTCAACTGAAAAGAAGCTTCTCTTCAAGATATTTTCTGGTGAAGAAAAAAGATGGAGATCTTCGGCCAATATTGGACCTGAGAGGGGCCAATTACTGTGTCTGACCAGAAAGTTCAGAATGGTGACTTTGACTGCCATTCTTCCACTCTTAAAAAGGGACGACAGGTTTGCAACCTTAGATCTAAAAGATGCATATTTCCATATAGCCATAAGACCAAAGCACAAATGGTTTCTTGCCTTCACTGTCAACAGGCATGCTTATCGTTTTCGTGTCTTTCCTTTCGGCATAAACACAGCTCCAAGAGTCTTCATGAAATCCCATATATAGACCACTGGTTAATAGTGGCATCCTCTTGAATCCAATTATCCATGCATCTCAGGACCACCATTTGTCTTCTAAGGAAGTTAGGTTTAATGATAAATTACAAAAAGTCAACCTTGGTACTGTCAAGAAAGATCAAGTACGTTGGAGTGGTACTGGATTCAAGACTGCAAAGAGCCTTCCTTCCACGGGACAGATGGGAAAAGATTCTGGTATGTTTGACAAGTATGCAGTGATTTCGGAGAGTACAAGCGAAAGCGGTACAGGTTGTGCTAGGACTGATGGCTCCAACTACGCTTGTCACACCATATGCGAACTAAGGATGAGGCCACTGCAGCAGTCGTTTATACGCCACTTCAATCCTCTTTGAGACCATCATCTCAAGTACTTGATGGTACTGAGGAAAATTCTCGCATCTGCGAATTGGTGGACAAAGCTGGAGAACATGTTGAAGGGAATGCCATTTCTCCCTCGACCACCATTGCTGTCAGTGACAGTGAAGGGATGGGGTACTCACTTTGGAGCACATACGATATGAGGCCTATGGACAACTCAGGAGAGCAACTTCCATATCAGCATATTGGAATTCATGGCAGTACTGCAGGTCCTCCGAGTGTTTCAGCACTACCTGTGTGGAAAGTCAATTCAAATTGTGACGGGCAGCACACCAGTAATGTATTACATAAACAAACAAGGAGGGACTTGGTCCCGTGTGGTGTTGAACCTATCAGTTCAACTATGGGAATGGTGTCTAGCACGACGGATTCTTCCATCAGCCGTTCATCTGGCAGGGGAGCAGAATGTTTTGGCAGACACACTCAGCAGGACACCATGGTTGTGCCACGAATGGATGATCAACAGAGAAGTGATCCTCAACGTGTTTGCGAAGTGGGGGTTTCCTCACATAGATCTCTTTGCATTGAGACTGAAGAACCAATGCAAACTGTACTGTTCCTGACCCTTCAAGGGGCATCAGACTCTGGGAGATGCCTTTTTCTCTTCAGTTGGTTGGGACCGAGGGTCTATGTGTTTCCAACATTTCCCTTAATAATGAGGGTTATTGCCAAAATACACCAGGACAGAACAAAGGCAATACTGGTAACACCATGGTGGCCGAGGCAACCATGGTTTGCGGCTCTCCTTCAGCTATCTCAAGGATGGTACCGAGTGCTGCCATGCAGGCAAGATCTGCTCAGCATTCACAACGGTACCATTTTCCACCCCAATGTTCATACGCTGCGTTTGACAGCATGGAACCTATTGTACTGCAACTGTAAGCTGTCAGAAATCTGCCATGTTAGCTGGCTAGTCACACTCACAGGTCTATGGCTCTTACTCCTTTTATTCACCCCAGAACTGATGCCAGGAGTACTCAACCTGGATATAAACTGGCTTGTTCCTGACATAATTTTAACCAGAAGTTAAAGAAACTCTCTGATTTGAGAAGAGGAGACAGGTGTAAGAAAAGCTTGGGGAAAATTCAAGATTCCCCTTTCAGTATCAAGTGCCATTTGGTGCATTTTCCATACCTGGATAGCTCAGAGTCATATTTTTTTATTTTGGGATATTGTTAGATGGCACAATAAGATTGCAGACCAGGAGTCTAGGAAATTCCTATCATCATTTGGCATTCTTTGCCTTCAAGAAATGTGGATATCAGATAATTTCAGTCTTTTTGTTGCAAGGGTTTAGTTCCTTCTTGCTCCCTGCAACAAAATTTTACCACAAGGGTAGAGCTGGGGCGGTGCAACCATGTTAGTTTCAGTGAAACTGGATGTTGTCTCTGAAGTAACTTATCAGTTAAAAAGCAATTTCATTTTGTCTGTATTGGTAAGAGGTAATGGAGGACAGAGATTGATGTTTTAATTTGTTTTAATATATACTGTTCACCTGATAACTCTGGGAACTCAAGGTTCTTTTGGAAAGAATTGGAAGAGGCTCTGAACCTTTGCAAGACACAATATACCGAGGCAACTGTAGTGGTGTGTGGTGATTTTAATGTTTGTGTTGGTTCTGGTCCTAACAAAAAGGAAAAATGCTTTTGACCTAGACAGCAGTGAGGTCTTCCTAATCTGATCGTTTTTCTTTGGACAAAGTAGTAAACCAATAAGGTTGGAAATTGCTTGAGTTAATGTCCTGCCTTCCATTGGAGTTTATTCATAGCAGTCTTGGAATAATTCTCACTGATATTTTAAATTTTTTATAGCAAAATAGATCATGTAATTGATTACATCTTCTGTTTGTCAAGCTCATTGTCATACGGGATGGGCTATAATATTTTAGATCGCCCAGATTGTCTACCCGTCCTTTTGCCCACTGTTATATTAGCTCCTGATCTGCCCCCTGCACCTATTGGTCTGGCTGAGGGAACCATAATTATGGGAAAATGTTTAAAGTGGTCTCCTGCTGTTGAACATTCAGTCCAGAATTATTAGAATTATTCTTACCTTTTGAATGTGCATCAGAACATTGTCAGAGGATAGGATCCTATAGAAGGTATTTAGGCTATTTTTGTAACCCTACAGCCCCACGTAACTAGAATGGTCTGTTAACATAGAATTGCCTCTGGCAAAGTAGGTTGGTGTGATTATGAATTTAGACAAGCTAAAAAGAATCTGGCTCAACTAACCAGAGGGGTAAGGCTGATGCAGCTGAAAGCTGATTTGGAAGCATTGGCATCCTGTTACCTGATATATAAGGACTAAGAAAGGAAAAAATATATGTTTATGATTGCTTAGTAGAAGGAGTTGGGCTTGGCAGCCCTGGAAAGAAACAAAAGACAGTTTTAGAATTTTATCTCAATGTCAGACAGGGCCTTTAATCCTATTTTAGATGCTTACATTTCAACTAATACCTGGCGTATTTATTTTAGCAATATTTTTGAAACTGATGTAGACAACAGTTTTAATGGATAGATTACTAATCAGGTTTTGTTAATGGCGTTACCAGAATGGCTGCCAGCCTCAGAACAAGAAGTGAGCAAACATAGGTTTGCTCTAGCAGTAGACAAAGCACCTGGTGAGAATCTAAGCCCATCAGAGGTCTTCAAGAACAATTCTGAATGACAAACATCTTTGCTAGCAAAACTCTTGCCATATAAACTCTACAGGCATTTTTCAAAGGAATGGAAGCAGAGTATAAGCCTCCCAATTTTTAAGAAAGGAGATAAATTAAACCTTCAGAATTATTGGCCAGTTAGTTTATTATGTAAGCTCTGAGATTTACAGCTGCTTCCTTCTCCAAAAGCTGGTAAAATGGGTGGTTGAAAATAATATTTTTCATCAGGAATAAGCTGAGTGTAGGAAAAGCCACAGTACAGTAGACCAGATTTTTGTGTCATATAATTTAATTCATTGTTGCTGCGTTTACTGATTTCCTCTCAGCCTTTGGTCTAATTAATAGGAATTGTTTGTGGGGTAAACTTTCTGGGACTGTTACACCAAAACGTGGGTGACTCAGGGGTACAGCTGCGATGCCAGTTCCT